>CM062807.1:50403948-50888582 GCA_031772625.1 Pinus tabuliformis | reverse complement strand
TTGTTATGACACTAACTACCGGAGTTGAATAGCGCTACACATACAATTGGATTCATCGGAACTGAAGTGACAGGTGTAGTGTGGACTTGTGAAACAAAAGGTCCCGTGGTGGGAGTGATATGGGGATCCCACATGGTCGAGCGAAGCGGGGTCTTGGCACTTACCCTATCCCTCAAGACTGATAGCGTGGGGGAGTGGAGAAGTAGCTGGGATGGGAGTGTCGATATACGACAACACAGGTGTCTCACTTACTCTAGGAGATGTCTCATCCATGTGAGAGGTAGACATTGGAGATGAAACACCAGGGGGGGTAAAAGGAATATCGTCCTCGTCGGGCTCCCAGATGGGGTTCCAATGAATTTCATAACCTTCGTCATCCAGAACGCGAGAGTTGATCGGTTGGATACTCGGGATAACAGGAAGAGTATCACTTACAACCGGTACCTCAGGAGCAGTGGAGGACGGAGACCCTTGCTCACTTGGAACGGGAGTCGACGGTTCAGCCAGGATGACAAACTTCGAACAAAACCTAAGGGAATCTAACGATAAAGGAACCTACTCAAACTAACGCACACAAGATCTAACCAGGTAATGTTTATCGTGGCCAAATGAATTTTAAGACGCAAGGACACAACTTGACCTTTTCATGTTTTAAGAGTCGAGTAAAGGACAAAAAGGTGACTCTAGTCGCCTTCGAATGTTTTATGAGCCCGAAGTGACAAACTGCTCAAGTGAGCCTTTTCTTTTAAGGAGTCCGAAAAGGATCAAAAGTGACTACTCTGGAGAGACTAGGCAAAGGGTTTACCAAAACAATCCGTAAAAACTGCATATACACTTGGCAATCATATGAAAACCAAGGACTTCCCGTACGGCAGTCAATCTTCCCGAATGCTGTGTTTGGTGCGTTACGGCTTGTAAGGCAGCAAACACGGCTTCCTGTGGATAAAGGATGATAACTAGTGGGGTCTCCCTATATTACGCGACGGTACGTGGGAGCTCAAGTCCGTGCTAGACACTATCGAGTCACAAAAGGAGGAATCACCGAACCGTAGTGTGAAACAACAGTGACTAGGTTTAACGACGCCGGAGCACGTCTCTAGCCTAGACCTCTAATTAGTGAGCGTTATGTTCCAATGCGTTTTTAAGTTCATTTAGTTCATTTTATGGTTGATCTTTAGTTAAGTTTCAATTTCCAGGTCCTACCATATGTAATCTCTCACAATTCCCTAAATGCAAGCTATATGCCAAAGAATATCATTTCGTTCGATGAATACTAACTACGAGAGAGTTGAGAATTTTTCAAACAAAATGACCACAATCAAGAAGCACTCTAATGAAGCTAATGACAAATAAACAAACTTTTCTTTGTTTTAAATCACTTAATCAATGAAAAGCTTCTAATTTCAATTAACTAATGCAACGCAAAAGAGATTATTCGTTTCTCTTTTCAATGGCAAAGTGCACTAAACAAATTTTGAGAGATAGTAACACCGAGCAAAAGATCAATTTCACTCAATGAGAACACAATCGAATCCCCAAAACACCCAAAACAGTCCTTCAAACCAAGCACAAAGACCTCTATGAGCTATGTAATCTAAGCCCAAACGAAGCCAAGCAAAACCCAAGCGAAAACAAAAAAAATCACTTGAAAAAAGGCTTTGACAACTATTGAGCAAATGCAAAAAGTAATCACAAAGTCGACTCGACGATCAAAGAACCCAAAACTCCTACGGAAGGCTCGATGCACAAAGCCACTAGATGCCCTAGGGCTAAAAAGTGTAATCGATAGAAAGAGGCAAACACCCGAAGGATGAAGGTCTAAAACCAGTCAAACAAGGATCAAACACACTCCAGTAATTGAAAAATACACGGAAAAATACAAATCCAAGCTCAGAGGGCTTGAAGACAAGCGAACTGGAAAGTTGACAGGTTTGGCATGACTGTCAGGCTGCATCTCGCACTTTTATGGGATTGGCGCGGGTTGTTTTTGAGCAACTTGTGCCAATTGGCGTGACTGTAAGGCTAAAAAGCGCGCTAATCAAGTTTTCTAAGTCAAAAACAAAATCAAGCAATTCAGGGCTTGAAGACAGTATCTAGGGAGACCAGGAAGCAAGAAACAACAAGAAATCCAACCCAGAAAGCTATCTAAGCAATCAAAGCAAGAAAAACCAAAGAGACAAGACAAACTCTAAGTTGTTCAGTCCGTAAACCAAACCGGAGATTGATTGAAGTGGCGTTGATCTACTTCGCTAATGCAAAGCAATAACGTTTCGAAGGCTACCTGGCCGTACTTCAGGCTCCGTCTAAAGTATACAAATCAAACAACAGGATCTCCCCAGCGGAGTCGCCAAATTGTTGTGGAGGTAAATCCTCTCTGCGGACAGAGACGATCCCTACTAGCCCAGACCGGGTCTAGCAACAATCACACAATGCTATCACGCAAGTTCCTAATTGAAAATACAAAGTAGATGGTGAGAACCTACTTGGATTCCAACGCTAGTGTTCGTAGAAGAGATGTCGCCCTCGTTCCTTTGCTTTGGCCGGTCACGATCCCCACAATCCCCGTGATTGGACACCTGCACATGCAAAGAACAACACGAAAACAAGCATAAAATCTAGTAGATGCAATTATATATCAGTCAGAAAAGATATAACTCAACATCAAACATAGGACAATGAGAGTGGAACCATAATGATAGTCATCTATTATTAATAAGTAACAAAGAAGAATACAACCATTGTTCTGACGTCAAATCCTCCTTTGGCTGGGTAGTTAGCTACACAAGTCTTGCAAAGCTTGTTAGGATGAGGAACAAGCCTCTCTATCTTTGGGTGACAAGAATCTCCTTACTTAGATTTGGCCTTATGGGTGCAAAGAAGGTTCTTGCAGCTTCAAACTCTCTATCACTATGCTAGAACTGGAGCTATTGTAACTATGACTATGACTAGCTTGCTTAAGGCATAGAGGCAAGCTTTTATAGATAGAGAAGAAAGAGATAGGATCAACCACATTATTCATGGGATTGGCTTTATCACTTGGAAACTTCCATGAAAGGTGGAAAACCACTTTCCCTTCTGTGGAGATTCGAAGCCAAACCATCCTAGCTCAACATAGATTCAGTTGGTGAATGGGTTGAAGAGAACCTTCGGGAGTTTGTTGTTTGATTTGTATACTTTAGACATCCGGTTCTTTTTTCTATTTATGGGAGATCCGGTTGGAATTTTTTGGTGGGATTTGACATCCGGTTCTTTTTTTATTTTTGGCACTTTGAAAAAGGTGGTCTTCCATATTATTATATTCATGGGGTGGTTGATTATGTCATCCATCGAGGTGTGTGGCGGGGGTGGGAGTGGCCTCAGGTGACTCACTAGATGCAAATGTTTCCCTCAAAGAGGCATTTATTCGTGCCACGTTGGCGGTGGAACGAGCATACTCCTATCGAACTAGTGCACAAGTGGTTGACTCTCGTGTTGATGCTCCCTAAATGGACCAAGTTGCCGGTCACATGACACACATGCGGTTTCAAATTTACACTTGGGATTTCCGAAGGCTTCATCAGGCTCCCACGATCACTAGCATAAACCAATTTACTGCATGGAAGAGCCAATACTCTTAAGATTCAGGCACGACACCTTATGGGACAAGGTCACTAGTTTACAAAACAAAGCTCTTGTGGGTCGATGGCAATGTTTAGATACCAGGGATATGGACATGGGGGATGGGTTGCTACTCAATGGACTCCCCTTATGGGATATACTCCCAAGATCATTCGGCTTCTTAACCACTGGTTCTCTTTTCACTTCTTACACCGGGAAGATTTTAAGCATATTTTGGTGTGCCCCTAGGTTCACGGACGAGGCTTTCTTCAATTTTTCAAGTGGTATGTCAGATTTAACCCTTTGTTGGACGCCCCAAGAATAAGTTGGTTTGGGTTAAATTGCCTGGTCTCCCCTGGAATACTATACGCGGCAAGCTCTGATGGCTATTGGGGATTCGGTCGGCTGTACCTATTATATGGACCCCCGCATTTTGGGGGCATACGATAAGCACATCACATGGATTTTGGTTGAAGTAAATTCTTGAGTCGTCTCCCTAAAAATATCATACTTGAATGGGACTCTCGCCACATCTATCAGCGGATTGACTATTGGGGTATACCCTTTTGACGTTTACTCTTCCACCGCATGGGACATTTGCTAGACCAATTCCCACGTCATTTCCATCATTGACAGTGGTCTCAGGGTACAAATCATATTCCTAACGCCAGTCTGCAGCTGGAGTGGGCACATGTAACTCTATTTCCTCTGACAACTCATATTTACAAAATTATATTGTATCCACTAAACATCCCTCGTCCCAATCATCGCCTCAACACCCATTGTCATCATATATGATGGATCCTTCAGATCCTTTTGCCCCAGATTCGTCTCTCCTTAATCCTCCTCTCATATCCTCAGATGATTTTCCCTCTTATTCCCCTCATCCTCCATTAACCATTAAGAACTCTGAATCTATCCCGGTTATTCCATCACTTCTTCTTGACCCTGGGGTCTCTCCACCTTATAACCCTTCCCGAGTGGCCCCTCTATCCCATTACCCTCCTCCCACTTCACCCTGACCTCAACCCTCCCCCCCTCGGGGGCTCCTCTATCTATTTCTTCCCCTCACAACTCTATTGATAGAGATGTTGAATTCCTTCTACTGAACCCCACCATGAATCTCTCATCCTCTCGTGGTAAATAAGGGGAAGGACTTAGTTTCCTCACCTATTATCAGCCAAAATTTGGCCCGCAATATCAACACTCGAAGGGGGTGTTGACTTAGTGGGTCCTGACCCAAGTTCAATGTTAAGTTTTCCAAACAAATCCCTACACTACTGGCCCTTTCGGCATCAATCCACAGAACGCAGAATGAAGTTTCACCCAAAGCAGTATGGGTGGACTACTGGAACCAAGTTTCTGCACCCAGAGATGAGCATGATGTCATTTATGCCCTAAACCTGCCTTCGTGTAGATCGATAGGCCTTTAAGGCTTATCGATATAACTTCCTTCTATCAACCTCTAGACCTTTGCGAAGGTACATGACTGCCTTTCACGAACCCTAAACAGGTGAATCAACTACTTACGTGCCTCTGTTATTACTCCTAATTATGTTATTCCCCCAATCAGCTTAAGTATTTGATATCTTTAATGTGAAACATGATATTCTTTGTGTAAATAGGTATTATTACTTGTGTTCTTATAACAATGTAAAACATAGAGAATCACGCATCAATACAATATTAAATCATAACCCCAATATTCATCATAACATAGATGCATCCATTGATAACAAAAGTAAATGGACAAAACACAGATATTGCCATAATAATATCTTTATTTATGCTTTTGTTCTTCTTACAGACTCGAGACTACCCTGCGCACTAAACTGTATGGGTTCGCACACTCAGCTACGGACTCTACTCTAGGCCTCTATGACCACAGCTGTAAAGCCTCTCTTCTACTCTAAGACTCTTCGCTCTTCACTTCTAATGACCCATTACATTCATTGATATATCCATCACTATGGCTTAGACTCTCTAAGACTCTCCTTTTTATACAATCCCATGGTCTGCGGACCATGGGTAGATCTACTAAAGTCGACACAACTTACATAAAACAAGGGAAAATCCATTTATGAAACTTACTATCTACATGCTCCGCGAGCACAGCTTACGGAGACTTTACACTTTACATAACAAAAACTTGGGCTTTTGCCCCAAAATTAACAGCAAGGGACCCTGTCCCAATAGGCCCCCAACAAAAATATCGTGACTCACCATCGAGTCACTCTGCTAGCGCGGAGATCTTACTGCGGATACCTCCCAGCTCGACCTATGCCATTGCTACCTCTGCCGCGCTCTGCGTGACTGCCCACTTGATATGCTCCACTAGCTACTCGGTTGTTGGTCCTGCACTGTCTTACTTTACCTTCTATTGTGTCCTATGTAGGCTCGCCAGCTTCTCCTCAATGGAGGCAGAGATAGCATAGGCCTCATCCAACCAAGGCCCTAATCTAGCCTTGAGGACCACCTCTTTCCTTTGTGCTGCCTCCACCTGTTTGAGCAACTGCATTGCCTCATGCAGCTTAGCCAATCACTTTGATATAGTGATGATGCGCACCGTTGCTCTTGCTTCGTCGTACTGTTGCTGCAATTTGCGGGCTTCTGTGTTCAACTTCTGCAGGTTATGATCCTCCTATAGAGTTGTAACGACCTCCATAGACTGCTCAAATAATGCAATGCAATCTGCCACCGTGGCATCTATTGTTGCGACTGCATCCTTTACAACTGCCTCGCATTATTCTCTAACCTTTGGTGGAGTTTAAGGTTGTGACTTCAACTCAAACTTTGTGATTTTAAGGTTTAGTTCAAACTAAACCTTTGCCATCTCTGTCTTGGCATCACGCATGCCTCCAACCAACTTCCTAATCTTGGCCTCCAACGACACTTCTTCGGGTATGTGCAGTTCTGTAACGATTCTGCATGCTTCGGCTACCATGGCTACGGTTCACTCATTATTTTCCCAAACCTTCTTCCAGGCTTCTAGTATTGTTGTCTTCTCAAAGAACATCTATTCATTGTTGACTTTCTGCTCTCTGATCATGCTCAGCGCGTGCTGCTCCCAGGCCCTGATCTCTGCAATCACACCTACTTGCAGTGTGTGAAGGAATTCACTGGGGAGTGCGACCAAGTTGAGGCCAACATTCCTCAAAGTGCTGACAGTAGCCTTGTCAGCTTCCGCCTCTGTGCTTAGAGCTCCATCAGGCAGCGTGACTGCATGGAGATCCAAGGATTGAACCAACTCTACTGCTTGAGTGGTCCCTGACGCCAAACTAGTTGATGTTGCGCTACTCTACCCTACACCTGCCTGTAGTTTAGTTGTTTAGATTTGTAGCTCGTGCAAACTTGTTTGTATAGAGACCAATGCTTGTGTCTGCTGCTGCTCAAACTGCTGCAACAGTTATGTTGTTGTGTCCCTCACCTTGTCTCCAATATCGTCCAAGTCACCCTCTGTCAAGGTGATTGGATCTAGCAACGACTTGGAGTCTTTGGTCTTCTTTGGATACCCCTCCTTTTCCTGTTCTCTATGTCGCTTTACGCGGAAAGGAGTGCTCTTCAGATCTCCGCACTAACTCTGGGGTCCACACTATTGGACCGTCAAGCCTCCACCTTCCCTGGTCGTCTACCAATTTAGAGATCCACTCGTATAGCTCGATTGGGAAGGAATAGAAGAAAATTTTGTGTATCTCTGTGTACAAATACGTGTCCAACCACTATTTTTTCGTCAATCGCGGGTTTCTGTTTTCTTGTGCTGCGAATTCGTGGATCTTCCTGTCCAACCAATCTTCAATTTCCTTCTTAGTTGGATTCTAGTGATGCAACATCACACATCTCTTTATGCAGATCTCGGTCCCAGCAACGTAACCATTTGTTGGCTTAGTGGGTCCTAACCCAAGTTCAGAGTTAAGTTTTCCAAACAAATCCCTACACTACTGGCCCTTTCGGCATCAATCCGCGGAGCGTGGATTGAAGTCTCACCCGAACAGTATGGGGGGATGCTAGAACCAAGTTTCCGCACCTAGAGATGAGCGTGATGTTGTTTTATGCCCTAACCCTGCCTTCGCGCAAATCGATAAGCCTTTAAGGCTTATCAATATAACTTCCTTTTATTAACCTCTAGACCTTTGCAAAGGTACATGAATGTCTTTCGCAGACCCTAAATAGGTGAATCAACTACTTATGCACCTCTATGATTACTTCTATTTCTGTTATTCCCCCGATAAGCTTAAGTATTTGATATATTTAACGTGCAACAAGATATTCTTTGCGTAAATAGATATTATTACTTGTGTTCTTATAACAATGTAAAACATGCAGAATCACGCATCAATACAATATTAAATCATAACCCAAATATTCATCATAACATAGACACATTCATTCATAACAGAAGTAAATGGACAAAACACAAATATTTCCATAATAATATCTTTATTAATGCTTCTTTTTTTCTTACAGACTCGAGACTACCTTGTGCACTCAGCTACAGACTCTACTCTAGGCCTCTACGCACACAGCTGCAAAGCCTCTCTTCTACTCTAAGACTCGTCACTCTTCACTTCTAATGACCCATTACATTCATTGACCTATCCATCACTATGCCTTAGACTCTCTAAGGCTCTCCTTTTTGTACAATCCCATGGTCCGTGGACCATGGATAGATCTACTAAAGCCGACACAACTTACATAAAAGAAGGGAAAATCCCTTTATGACACTTACTAACTACGCACTCCGTGACCACGGCTTGCAGAGACTTTACACATTACATAACAAAAACCTAGGCTTTCTTCCCCAAAACTTGGGCCTTTGCCCCAAAATTCACTGCATGGGACCCTGTCCCAATAGGGGGGGTCGTAAGGGTGGTCGTTTCCAACGGGGAAACACCTTAGGAAATATATTTCTTAGTGATTTCTCTAGACTACATGATGTTCTAATTATTGGATCTTCTGCATTTGGGGCCCTTAGATAAAACTCGCCCCTGGGCTTGGTTAAAAATGAATATTATCTATTTTAATTTGCGTGGGACGAGGGATGCCACAAAAAAATTATCCCTTCTACATTTGATTTCTACTTCTAGCTCAATTATGATTCTTATTTAGGAGACTATGTCTGATGCGCTCATGCCATCTCTTATTTTCATTCTGTTGTTCCTACTTGGTCTAGAGCGGAAATGGATTCATGTGGTTTATCTGGTTGACTTGATGCCTTATGGGATCCTTTCTGGGCTAAATTTAAAGCACACAAATTCTTTGTTGGGATGTTACATTCAGGGCATTTCCATGCCATGGTGGAGAGGATCCACATATGTAATATTTATGTGCCCTACAAGAAACAATAGTTTTTCTCACTAATTATCGGAGGGGATTTCAATGCCACTTTAAGCCGATTAGAGGTATGGGGTGTTGGTAGTCATGAAGATCCTATCTCTTCCCGACTCCATCATAGTTTTGAAGAGAACCACCTGTATGATATATTTCCTGATCATGTGGTGTCGACATGGTGGAATGGTAGAAGTGGTGATAACTACATTGGGAAGTGTATTGATAGATTTATGGTACACCACAACCTTTTCGAATTTCTGGGAAATCTTTGATCTCGGGTAGAACAACCACTACTCTCGTATCACTGCCCCATTTTTCTACAATGGAGGATAGAGTCGGCAAAAAAAGGTATTCCATTCAAATTCAATTGGACATGGGTATAGGATTCAGCTTTAAACAACTTGGTCTCAAATTTTTGGCACTCGGTTGATTATCCAGGTTGTGGGTCGGCCATGGGAAACTTCTCTCTGAAACTATCCCTTCTAAAGAGTCGGGTTAGGGTGTGGGAGAGGGAAAAAAGGGTGTCTTTACAAATGGATATCTGAGATGTTCAGGCTAAAATTCATGTTCTTAGGGAACATCTTGCCACTAGGTCACCGCCATCTCACATCATGGACCAGTTAAAACATTTGGAGGCTCAGAAAATGAATATTTTGTATATACAAGAACCCACGTGCTGACTTAAGAGTTGGGTGACTTAGATCTAGGAGGGGGATCACAACACAAAAAAATTCACAATTTCACTAAACAATGACAAAACCGAAATGCCATATGGAACATTAAGGGATATGATGGCTCAATTGTATTAAAGGACGAGGATATATGTCAAGAGGTTGTGCTTTATTTCTAGGATATTTTCAAAGCCAATGAGGAGACCCAGATGGAAGACCTCCTATGGGGTGTGGAGAATTACCCCACGATGTTCGATGCTTGTGCAAACGAGTCGATATACCGCCCCGTCACTCTAGAAGAAATACATGCTATGTTAATTTCCTTCTCCAAGGATAAATTCCCAGGACCGGACGGTTGGACCATTGAGCTCTTCACACATTTCTTTGATCTTATGAAAATTGAGCTTCTGGCGATGGTGGAGGAATCTTGCACTCAGAAACATATACCGGGCTCTATCAAGTCCATGTTTATTTCTCTTATCCCAAAGGTAACTTCTCCATCCACATTTTCTGAATTCCATCTGATATCCCTCTGCAACATGACTTACAAAATTATATCTAAGGTGATAGCAGAGCGGATCAAGGTATATTTATCTTGTCATATCTTTGCAGAGAAATTTGGTTTTCTACCTAATCAGTCCATCCATGATGTGACTACTACTACTCATGAATGTATCCACTCAATTCAGACAAAAAAATTGAAGCTTTGGTGATGAAGATTTATTTACAGTGGGCTTATGACAACGTGGATTGGAAATTTCTTTGTCTTGTATTACACAATATTGGTCTATCAATCCTATTATTGAGTGGATCATGGTGTGTGTATCAAATACTTGGTTGGCGGTGCTCATTAAAGGTTTTCCTACCGATTTCTTCAGGGCGGGTCGGGGATTACGTCAAGGTTTTTCTCTATCACCACTATTGTTCATTCTTATCATGGATGGGATCAATTAGAAGATCCAATTGGCTAAATCAAGTCGCACTTTCAGGGGAATTCAAATATGTCGTGAGGTTTGTGTCATTCACTTATTTTTCGTTGATGATATTTTGACTTTTGACATGTTTTCAATGTCACAATGTGAAACTCTATTTCACTTATTCTGATGTTATGGTATTGCATCTAGTTTGATTACAAATGGAAAAACGTCCGTGCTCTTATATTCATTTGGTGACACAAATGAAATCCGTATTATTACTACTAAATTTGGGGTCAAATCCAAACCCCTTCAGGATGGTTTTACATACTTGGTCTATAGAGTAAGGCCTAATAACTACCATTTCCAGGACTGGTCTTGGCTACTCCAGAAATTTCATAACAAGTTGGCAAACTGGACTCATCGGGCTCTATCTCTGGGTGGTCGCTCCACCTTGGTCCAATATGTACTTCAACAGTTTACCATCTATTGGATGCACTTATTTACTTTGCCTACCTGTGTTATTACTGAAATTCAATCGATAATGGCTCACTTCTTATGGTCCAGTTCTGTGAGAGATGGTAAGTTTCACCTAGTTAAATGGGCCGACATAGTCAAGCTCCGCAATCTTGATGGGTGGGGTGCTCTCAACACAAATATTTTTGGCAAATCCATTATTATAAAGTCTAGGTGGAGAACCCTCTTCGACATTGGCATATTACATCATATCTTTCATTTCAAATACTTAAAAGAAAAACCTATCTCTCATTGTATCCATAGGGGTGAAATAGGTATCAGAGGTGGATCGTATATATGCCTTAGTTACCGAAAATCCAAACATCTATTCCTTCGAAGTATTAAGTGGACCTTTGGGGGTGGAAATAGGATCATAATTGAAAGGGATGATATTTTGGGTGTGGATGCAGATTCTTGTACCAAGGGACATTTACTGGAGATAATTCATCAACATGGATTCTTTTTTATTGGCATAGATTATACCAAAATGGAAGGGACCATTTCCAGTTTGGCGGGATGCTTCACAGATTGGATTGATGAGGAATTTGGCCTGACAATGGTCTCACTTCATCAAATGTTTGAGAAATGTTGGTCTTTGCCGATGTCCTAGTGGTGACTACCTCACTTGGGGGGGAAAACTCATAAAACACTCGGTGATAGTATCTGACTATTATTACTTTTTCTCACATATTAATACTTCTTACTCTCCTCGGTCTTGGTTTCTCCCTATCTGGAAATCCCGCGCTCCTCTCAAAATTATAATTTTTTGTTGGTTGGCTTGGAGAAATCATATCTTTACTTGGGAAAACTTATGTAAATGGGTCTTCTCTGGACCGAGTTGCTGCATTATGTGTCGTGAGGGGGTGGAATCGATAATCCATCTTCTCCTTCACTTAAAAATGCTTTACATATTTGGTCTATTATATTGTCTTTTTGCAAGTTACCCTCCACCACATTTTTGTCTATCGAACATTGTCTGAGATGGGGAGCATTCAAGGTGGGTCTTCAGGCCTACATCCCATTATTAACTTTCTAGGAGATTTGGAAAGTCCGTAACCACTACATTTTCGAGGGGTGCCAATCAACACTCACTCCATTGTTTCAAAGGTCCTCTCATGGTTGGACTATATGCCTCTGCGGTGTGTGGACATCCAGGACATGTCCAGAAGATTCACTTTGCCACACATCACTTTACCGGCTGGATATTTTGATGGTGCTTCCCAATGAGGTCTATGTGGATGTGGGGCTTGGCTCTATATTGATGCACTCTCATATTACAAGCTTCAATAGAAGGGTGGGACGGGCTCAAATACCAGAGCTGAGATAATTGCCTTTGGGGACTACTTTGGTTCACACTATCAAAGAATATCCTGAACATAAACATATATGGGGATTCTAAGACCATCACTGATGGCTTCTTGGGCACATTGGTGCTCGATCAATTGGACCTTAGGGGTGACAAGAGAGGACCAGGCACCTACTGCATCAGTTTTAGAGCTTCACGATCACCCACATCTACAGGGAGTCCAATTGTGTTGCAAATTCTCTTTCTAAGGTGGGCATTCAGGATCCAAATGGCTTCATGTATTTCTCTTTTTTAATTGCAGGAAACATCTAAGAAGATCGCAGGATTTCCATTCCGTGTTGACATTTTTTGGTTTATACTATTCTCCAGCATACTTTTTATCTAGATATTCTCAATGTTTTAAATAGTATTTTGAAACTCTACTCTATAGATAATATTTAAGTTTTAAAGATCTAGCTGATGCCTATAAAATGGCTAATAGCAAAGACAATGTCCATAAATGGATATATATATAAAATTTAAATTTATATGAATGATAATAGGAAAACAATGTATGGTTTCCTCTACTTTTTTGAAAAAAAATATTAATAAGAATGTTATGAAACACCTCAATTCAATTTAAAAATAAAAACATATTTATAATTCTTAATTTTATATTTAAAATGGTAAAACTATTTTATTTTATAATTTTTTAAATAAAATTTGACAAAAATAATCAAGTGGAAAAAGAAAAAAGAAAAAGTGATGCAATAAGTCCAAAATTACAGTTTGATTGAATATAATATAGTTAAATTAAAAAAACTTAATATAATAAACTTTGCATAGTTTCACAAAGAGACTAGGAAAAATTATTGCTCTTCTTATTAAACCAACCTTATTAAAAAGTGATTGAAAATATATAAAGATAGTGTTTTTCTCTCTCTTGAAAAAAAATAATTGAAAATAATATTATTTTTTTACACAAGGTAGGTTGATCTATTGTTACAAGTTTTCAAGTCTATTGTTACTGTAATATAATTTTTATAAATAAAAGTGTGAGGATAAATTTGGCTTCGTAATTACTGGCCTAACTTCACAAAGAAACCATATAAAACTAAGGAAAAATTTATGAGCACAGACTAAGTCTTTATGCATTGTTACAAGTTTTCAAGTCTATTGTTACTGTAATATAATTTTTATAAATAAAAGTGTGAGGATAAATTTGGCTTCGTAATTACTGGCCTAACTTCACAAAGAAACCATATAAAACTCAGGAAAAATTTATTAGCACAGACTAAGTCTTTATGCATTCTCATAAATTTAAATTTATGTGAAATCCAAGAGGGAGAACAATCAATTGTTTCCACTAGTTTTTAATATAAAAAAAATGGATAAAGATATTATGAAACACTTGAATTAAAATAAATTATTAAATTGATATAAATAAAATATACTTTATTTAAAAAATAAAATTATGGCGGAAAATAATAAAGTTTTTAATATAAAAAAATAATAAAGATATTATGAAACACTTTAATTAAAATAAAATATTAAATTGGTATAAATAAAATATACTCTATTTAAAAAAATAAAATTATGGTCGAAAATAATAAAGTTAAAATAAAAATAATTTTACCTATGTTTTTTTAGGTGCAATTAACAAAGCAATTAAAAACTATATATAGGAAGTAGCATATGAATCGGTATACAAAGCAATTAACATCAGAAAAAACTACATTGAAATTAGAATATGAATTGAGATAAAACGCAATGGTTAGGGATGGCGGCTTATAGCCTCCTCACCTAGGTTTGATTCATGTTGCACGCTTTCGTTGCTTCGCAGCTGATGAATCTCATTTTGTTCTTATGGTTTCAATCCAGCTTCTGTACATATAATATAATTATGAATAATTGTGAAATATAGACTATATATAGCTTCTAATCGGATTCACCCTTTAAAAAAAAAACTTCATTGTTATAGTAGTCAATCTGTGAATGAACAAATCCAAAAGTTGTATATGAGTTATCATCTCCATACATTCAAATATAAGCATAAACCTAAACTTCTAATACTAAGCCATCGGTTAATGTTCCCTATTCTCGCATTCCCATGGCTTTTCCGACTATAAAAGTTGCATGATATATTTCTTCTTCCATTTTGTTCCCCACCCATTTACTGGAATTTTCTATTAGTGCTTCGTCTTGCTCATTCTTTATGCAATGAATAATAATATTTGCCAATAAGGATCGTAAATAATAGATTGCATTATTTGAATTAGCATCCATTGCTTTCCATGTTTTGTGCAAATTAAATTTCAGAGCTGCAGTCATCCATTTTTTAGAGTCGTATTTATCTATCTCTGTCCAAACGTGGAATCTCCCTCCTCCCTGGTAAAATGTTTTTTGAGCACTTGGTTAACGATTCCATTCTTCCTTGGACTCCTTGAAGCTCTAAAGGCCCTTGGTTTTGCTATGGACTTTCAAGGCACTCCACTATATATGTACCCTTGGTTGGGTGTGACATGGATGTTGTTATTGTGTTTTCATAGTTTTATTTGGTACCCCCTCATTTTCTCTATTTTTTCCTGCTCTCGGTATCTCTCAGTTTTGATTTCCCTTCTACTGGGCATTATCAACATTTTCTGATTATGTATCTTCACATTTTCTTAATGATGAAAGGAATTTTTTTCCTCTTAAAAAAAAATAACGTGGTGGAGGCGCTAATGATGGCATTATGTCAAGTGGTACAATGTTGGATACAAGATGTCCGATGGTCAGGAGAGGTAAATTGTTTGAACTCTCTTGACTCACAAATTTTGGGATATTGTTAGAATTTGCAATAGACATAAAGATGCTCGAGGAAATTTATAGCCGGATAAACAATCCATTTCAAAATATCGGTGCACATAAAGTGGTATTTTTGAAGATGTCTAGCTTATTTTTGGGTGCCTATAGGCCATATAGAATGTTCACCACCAATATTACAGTGACAAACCGATATTTAGTGGACATTTTGTTTTCCATATATTTTTAATTATCATGAACCCAAAAATAGAATGATGAAAGACCAATGTGAATTGGGTGAAGCTCATATGCCTTGTTTTCCCAAAATGATCACAATGATGCATGATCAGACTTGCTTTGTTGGTAGCTTCATTGATTAAATAATTGGCCTTATAAATTAGAGGTTTCTCCTTTCTATAAGCTGGATTGAGTGTGGGTTGATTGTCATTTGGTAAAAGGTGTCTATCATATAAAGCTATTGATTATGAGTTTAATAGGGTTTAAGCACTGAGCAATGCACAAATTCGACCAGATATGGATGGAAGATTAAGGTTATGGTCTATAAGCGTGTCTATTCAAATCCCCTTTAAATGTGAAACACATATTTAATCTGGATGGCCAAGTATACTAATGCTCCAAAGTTCAGAACTCGAGTTTTGATCTTGAGGGAAGGCATTGGTTCAAATCCCACTTCTCCTTTCATTTTTGCTACAATGTGATTCAAAATGGAAAAATAATTGTGATACCTCACTGCTTCTCCAATAATCAAATATCCATAAGAGGGCATTTGGTTTAGTGGTATGATTCTCGATTTCACTGGCATGAACAAGCGATTGAAAATGATATTATTTTGCTATACAAGGTAGGTTGATATGTTGTTACACATTTCAAGCCAAGCATAAAAAAAAATATTTATTCTTTTATCATTGGCACAAATGGATTACACTCTGGCACAAATGGATTGAATATTTTATCATTTCTCGCCCATGTAAGAACATCAGCATCCACAAATGTCATAAGTGGTGGGATTTCTTAGGGTGTTGGTGTTGTTGTTGTTGCCAATCACAATTTTCTCCTTATTGTTATTCTCTTCTCTACTCCTTTGTGCCCTGGCTAAAAATTTTCATTATGCAATCTAGGGGTCGCTTCCCTTCTGCGTTGTGGACATTCTCGCGATTGCAGCGAAAAGGTTGTGCGTATTAGGGATTTTCCTGGCATTGACTCTCAATTGGATGCAAGACAATTTAAATTTTTCGACATCGTTATGTATCGTTGATCGTGCGCTGTGTCATTTCGGTGCTGGTGTATTAAATTGGATAGCGAGTTGGTGAGATTATCCCACCTGTAGATCTCTCGATGCATGAGGCTTTCATTCAACAAACATTTGTTTTCATGTTTTGGTCTACATAATATATTATTTATGTTTCTTTTCTACTGTGTACCTCCCTCCGTACTTCTCCAGGGTTTATTGTGATCGTCCCTTATTCTACATTCTCTAGGCGTGGAGTTGGGATTCACACCATGCTGGTGTTGTTGGGAAAAGTATCTACTCAGAACGCCCCTATCCCACTCTAAGGTGTGACAGTGCCTTAGCAACAAACAAGGAAAACTACTTGCATATTCTTCTTTATGAAATGTAAACGAAGAGGAAGGATGAACTAACCTGTGTCTTGCGCTAGTTTGTTGATCCAATCGCTCTCCTCTTTGTTGGCTTCCAGCTACCTGCTCCATTACTTGCCCAGCTTCACCAAGTTCCTGCAAGATCACAGAAGAGGAAAACTACACAAAGATATAGATTTACATTCATAAATAGCTTAGGATCAGATTAAGCTAAACATGCAAATATAACAAAACATCATTGATACACAAGCATGTAGGAGAAACTCAAATAATTTTATTGATATAATAAGAAGATCCAGGAGGAGATACAACCAAGTGAGTCCCGATCCAGCATCTACCTCCCAGCAAAGGAATCCCTTCCTCACCTCCAACAAAACATAAATCACCCAATGCACTAATCTCAATCTCAAAACCAACAACAATTCTTTGCAAAGTACAAAATTCCAGCCTCTGGATCTCTGGGATGAGGGATCCATATATAGATGTAAGCAGAGAGGATGAGTCAGCTTATGTTTTGACTTGTGGCTTCTCTCTGTCAGTTCTTGCTTCCACTTGGAGGCTGAGAGCCTCTTACTCATCCTTGGTCGAACTCAGTGAGGCAAGTGTCATTGGAGAAGATTCTGGAAGCTTCCATTGTCTCTCCACCTCGTTGAATGACTCTGCCACTTGTCATTTCCCGCTCAACGCACCTGGGTAGTGCATTCAAGTGCGTTGCAATGCACCTAGCCAGTGTATTTGGGTGCTTTGCAACGCAGCCAGCTAGTGGAGCATCTGAATTGATCCTGATTTGACTAGTTCTGAGTAGTTTTTGGTGGAGAACTTCTGGGAGAAGCTGTCATTGGTTGACCTTGTTCCTCTAGGGGTAGGAACAAAACTTTTAGGGACTTTGGATCCCTTGGATTATGGACATTTCATGCTTAGAGCTGTAAGGCACAAAAATGTCTATAACAGTTGCCCCCTAAAGTATGAGGTCGTTTATCGGGTGAAATGCTTTATTAGGAGGATCCGAAGTTCTTTCAATGCTGGGAGGAGACCTATAATAAGATACAATACAATACATTATTTTCATACTATTTTCATGATCTAGCTGAGGCGGGCATTCCCATGCTCAGCTTTATAAATTCATTTTCATGTACATAGGACAGACAATCGTCTGATGGTAGACTGATGATTCTGATGAAGTCATCATCCTTTTGGTAGGATGATCATCTGTGCTGCAACGTTGTACATGTCAATGTCTTTATTTTTCCTGAATATATATCGCAGCCCGGATGGATGAAACTAGATCCGGGGTCTTCAATCTCGTCCGATCTTCACTCGAAGTACAAGTCGATCCATGTGAAAAATGTTTTGAAGTCGAACATGGAAAGACATTGCTTGATTACCAGTCAATGATGTAAACTGTTAACAAGCGCGAGAGGAATCACCGATAAGGATGATGACCCTCAAGGTACTGCAGTACAATTCACGTGGTGTGAATAAAGGACTTGGCATCGAACACCACGCAAAATCTTTCGGTCGAAGGTCATTGATGTATACCTGTCGCCGGAAGTGAGAAACTTGCCATTGAGGCATGCAAGCTTCAAAGTACTGAATGGGGTGTTCCTAGATCAACTTCTTGGATAATGAGCTGATGTCGACAAGAAGCGATCCGTCAAAGGAGGGCCTTGATGAATCCCACATCAATGACACGGAACGGAGCAAATGATTTTGATGGAGGTGAAAACGATCTGATGATATATGGTTCAGGGTGGCGGTCATGAAAGAATGAAGTATAATGTATGGCAGTGGATGGGACACGGGTGACTCCTCTGGATGACTTCTCTTGAACATGTCGGCGACACGTATGTGATGGATCGGTAGCATTTACCCCAAATGTGGATGGTATGGCGAGACCATGGTGATGTGACCGGTGAATGAAACAACCCAACCCGACTCAGGCACGGAGTGGAAGTGTCATGTTCAAGAGCGACTTGCTACCAATAAAGATTCTTTGAGTTTCTTCCCAATTTTTCCCCAGTCATTGCTGACCAGTACCTCTTTATTTTTGTCAAGCTTGAGGAGGATAACATATGCTTTTTCTATAATTTTCCCTGCGGGCAAACCCATCGCTATGTTTTAACGAGCCTAGCGATAGTGAAACTCGTTCTCGTCTAAAGACAAGTTTGTCGCTATTAGTGTTTTTAACGAGTTTAACGACAAAGATAACTCGGTCCTTTTCATTTTTAGAGAGTCTGAAAAGGTACGTAAAGATAACTCCGAAATTCCTTTTTCGTCATCTAATCCCTTAAGTCCGAAAAAGTATAAAACAATACAGAAGGGATGAATTTTCGATAGTTTTAACGAGCTGAACAAAACAAGCGCTCGATCTTTTTGTGCAATAATCCCTCAGGTCCAAAAAGATTAAAATCTAGAGGAGGGATAGCACTTCCGGTCGCTTTAACGAGCTGGAAGGCCAAAAATCGGCAATCTTTTCATATTTTACGAGTCAGATGAAAAGAGCTTAAAGAAGACTCGTCTTTTGAGGAACGAGTGATAAAATGGGTAGCAGCTGATTCCAGGTAAGGGTTGGAATTTTCCAAGCATGGCAGTGTCACAAGGATGGCTAGTGAAATCACTCTTCGCAGCTGTTCCTCAAAATGGGTAAACAATCAAATGGAGGTGAATGATCGGCCAATGGAAAAGTGGAGGTGACGGTGCAAACACGACCAAGGCTTTAATGGCTGATAATGTTACATTCACGGTGGTTATTTACCGGAGGATAGTTCATTTTTTAACGAGCTTAAACGCGGATTGAAACACTTGCTCGGTCTTATGTTTATTTTTTAACGAGCATGAACTATGTGCTAAAACTGCTCGATAACATGGTCTAGTTTTGATTTTTTACCATAAACAGCTTTGTCCTTTCAAAGATAGTACTGTACTTTCAATTGCTTCATCAAACTAGTTAGAAATGAACAACATTTGCTTGGAAATGAGATTAAAATGCTAATATTTTACTTTGAACCACGTAAAAAGCAATTAAAAAGTGTTTTTACCTCTCATTTTACCATTTCATTTGAACTTGGTTTGTTGGAGCTTTGGAGGTGCCTCTTCCCCCTTGATTTTCATCAGCTGATTTCGGGAGATTCTGTGGACAATTCTCGGCGCCGTCTGGACCAGGTAGGAGCTAAACCTGAGCTCTTTCATTTCATGGTTTCCTTTCTGCATTCTGTGCTTCATTCTCTGCTTTTCTGAGCCCCTGGGGTTTGATGGGTTCGTTTTGCCATCAACGCACCCTGGGAATATCGAAACCTGCGCTGAATGTTGACCAGTATGAAGGCAGTTTGACATTCAAGGCAGGTGGAACACTGCTGCAGGTGCGTTGGGCGCAGAAAAGGAATTTGTCGCACAGTTTTTGATGAAATTTTTTGCCTGTTTCTCATCAAAACCAGGATCTAACTCCTCTCTTGTTTGTTTTTCAGAGATCTTGGAGCAAAATGACCCTTACATGGCGAGAACGAGAACATGAAGAAGAGGACATGATTGCCCTACATGATCTGGTTACAGTGAACACGCTGTGGAACTGTGGCTTGCTGAAGTTCTTTCGCATCTCTAGCATGAGACAGCAGATCAACCTACTGCAGTATTTGCTCGATGCTTGGGATCCTATCAATCAAGTTTTCCAGATTAGGGGAAAATCTATCCCCTTGACTGCAGTAGACATTTACTTCTTGACTGGCTTGTCGAGGCGGGGTGCCCCCATTTCTTTGTCAGGTTCGGCCCGAGGGAGTGACTCTGTGAGAGATTATGTCCGCCAGTATTGCAGGGAAGGATCTCAGCCAAGTAAAGACGGCAAGATCATCATCCGTGATGTCACTGACAGGTCCCTTAGGTCTATCCTGTTTACTTTTGGTAGGATGGCCGGTAGTGCGTCTCTTCATGTAGCCAACAGATCCTATATGCAGCATGCCTTGGAATGCCTCCAACCGAAAATATTCAACTGGTGTGATGCAGTACTTCTTGTGATGAAAAGTCAGTTGACCAAGATAAAGGACGGGAGGTTGAAGAACTTTGGGTTCGGTTCTATTTTGACCGCCTTTGCCTTGGAGAAGATACCACTGATGCAGCCGCAGTACATTGCACTCGACTTACCTTCTCCTACTGAACCACGTATGCAGAGATGGGTTGACCACATGTCTAGGCATGCTGGCCAGTCTCAGATTTCGTTTTCTGATACCTTCTTCAGGTGGTTTGATCGTCAGTAGATGACTTATGCTGAGTATCCATATGCTGGCATGGATTTCCGGGGTGATCCGGATTTAGTACTACCGGATGGCGAGCAGTGGGGCACTAATGGTAAAATCTTTGACCATATCACTGTTTACTGCTTTATAATGTCCTTGTGCTTTATTCTATCAAGACTTTAATCAAACTCATGTGTACATGCAGATGTTGGTCCTGTTCGTCCAGTAGTTCACCTGAGAGTGCCAGCCGCTGCCCCAGCAGGAGAGGCCGCTGGGAGGGTTATCCTTTGTGACCTTGATGTGGCCGAGACTCTCACAGATGTGCAAGAGCAGGTTGATAGCCTTACTCTTGGTATTCCAGATGTGAGGATCGACGAGCTACCTTTGCAGTTACAGCGGCATACTACTGGTGTGCCTAGACGATGGACTTGTCTCTTATGCATGATCGCACAGGCTGTGACTTGCTATCACGAGCATCATTAGACTAGGGTGCCCCCTAGCATTTTGAGTTTTTGGGTCATGTGACCGATTTTGTCTTGGTTACAGAACATTATATGTAAACCATAAACAGTTATATATATATTTTGATTTTCGGGGTTTTATTCTGGTCGAGCTATATGATCCACATGCGAAACATTGATGATGTGCTTCTTTTTATAAGTGTTGCAAATGTCTATCTAACACATAGTTTGCTAATGAGTCGGTTAATGTGTTTAAGTTTCTGGAAATATGTTGGTATTGAATAAAATCAAATTGTCTTTCCAAAATCTTAACCCTTAGGAACATGCGATAAATAGCTGGGTTTCGGACGGAATATATACCATTGAGTTGTAGTATTACGAGTTGTGAGTCTAGCCTAACGATTAGTCGGCGTATACCATGGGTGATGGCATCAGAGAGAAGTTCTATCAACGCGCTATACTCAGCGATGTTATTCGTTGATTGACCAATACATACACCTCTGAAACTTACTAACTCGCCGCTTGGATCAAAAATGGCCCAGGCTGCGGAGGACAGGTTCCGCGAACTACGACTCGCTTCGTCGGCATATCCAACACATGTCTCCAAAAGGTTTGACATCTGCAATAAATGTAAAAAGGTGGATTACTCGACCAAAACGAACACTTTAGCGAAAACAAAATACAACAAAAGCATATTGGTTACTATTTAAGCATAGTAACGCTTGAGGTACAACCCATTACGAGGTTGCGCCAGTGGAATTCCGTCATAATCCATTAACTCGTAGGCTCCTTTTGCTAACACCCGTTTAACAATATAGGGGCCCATCCATAAAGACTTAAATTTACCTGCTCCCAATTTATCGGATTCTTGGTCGTAAAGCAAGACCAAGTCACCTTCTGAGAAGACACGGGGTTTGACATTTTTGTCGAACTGCGCCTTGACTCGTTTCTTATGGGCTTCGTTAGCCAAAGCGGCATCACGACGGGTTTCATCCAATTGGATTAATTCCAAGAAACGGGCCTCTTCTTCTGAAGTTCCGGGGAGGAGATCAATTGCGAGTTTAAGAGACGAGATTTCGCACTGGACTGGTAAGACAGCTTCTAGGCCATATACCAGTTGGAAGGGTGTGAACCCGGTTGCATTCCTTACCGATGTTCGGTAAGCCCACAAGGCTGAGTACAGGATTAGGTGCCACCTTCTCTTGTGAACTCCGATCATCCTTTGCAACATGCGCTTCAGGACCTTGTTGATCGCTTCAACTTGTCCGTTGGCTTGCGGATAATATGGAGTAGAGCTGTCGTGAGACAATCCTAGTTTGGCAGCTAATTCGAGCATCATGTGATTGCGAAAATGTGATCCATGATCTGTGACTATAGCCTGTGGTACGCCGAATCTGGCGACTACATGATTGAAAAAGAAAAGGGCAGCTGTTTCACCAGTATTATCTAATGTAGGCATCGCCTCGGCCCATTTGGTAAAATAGTCGACTGCGACTATGATATACCCATGCCCCCCGGTCGAGGTGGGGTTACATGTCATGAAATCGATGCCCCATTTGGCGAACGGCCCAACAACAACTATTGGCTGTAGAGGTGCGGGTGGTCTTCTGGTTTTGCTATCAAAATTTTGACAAGCATGGCAACTTCTGACAGCGGTTATGCAATATTTGAACATTGTTGGCCAGAAGTATCCTGCTCGTAAGATTTTTTGTGCTGTAGCATATCCAGATTGATGCCCCCCACAAGCTCCTGAATGACACTCATTCAGGGCTTTTTCGGCCTCCTCATGGGTGAGGCACCTTCTCAGAACTGTATCGATACCACGACGGTATAGTGTATCACCGACGATCATGTAGTCTTTTGCTTGGTATCGAATACGTTTTTGTTCAGAGTGAGAGGTGTTAGGCCTAAACTTTTGGGTTTGGAGATAAATTATTATGTCTCCATACCACTCATTGCTTGTAGATATCAGAAACAAATTCTCATCCACGATTGATTCTTCGAATGTTTCATCGTTGGACGACGATGGGAGATCGCATAATAATTCTGCAAAAACTAGAGCTTTATTTGATTTGGATTTTACAAATTCCAGATCAAACTCTTGAAGGATTTCTATCCATTTTGAATATTTGCCCCCCAGCAACTGTCGCGACAATATATAAGTCATGGGGTTGCAATCTGACAGAATGGTAGTTTTCCGGAAGAGGACATAGTGTCGAAATCTTTGTATCACTTGAACAGCTGCAAGCGCTAGTTTTTCAACATAAGAATATTTGCTTTCTGTATCATTTAAGTTTTTACTTAAATAATATATAGGGTGTTCAATTCCATCGACTTCTTGAACTAAATTCATCGCGATGGTTGTATCTGCTGCAGCCAGATACAGGTTAAAATCTCTTTGATAATCGGGGGCATACATTAATGATGCTTTCATTAAGGAATCTTTTAAAGCATCAAAGGAAGCTTGCGCAACCTGATCCCAGACAAAGGGTACCTCCTTTTTCAAAAGACGTGTATAACCTTTAGCAAGTTCGGCGTAATTTGGAATGAACCTCCTCAGAAAGTTTGCTTTCCCTTGGAGTTTCTGAATCTGAAGCAAATTTGAAGGTGGAGGCAAATTTATGATTGCCTGGACTTTGCATGGGTCGAGATGAATCCCATCCTTGGAGACTACAAAGCCAAGTAAACGACCAGAACTGACGCAAAATACACATTTGTGTGGATTGAGTCGTATCTTGTAGTGTTGGCAACGTAGAAATATCGCTCTGAAATGCTGCGGATGATCAGTCCGCTTTCGCGAATGAGCCGGAAGGTCGTCGAGGTATGGTTGAACGATGTTTTTGATGTCGTGGAAGGCATAATTCATTGCCCTCTGAAACGTCGCCCTTGCGTTCTTTAAACCAAAGGGTAATTTTCGATATGCGAATGTGCCCCACGGACAAATGAATGCAGTCTTTGACTGGTCCTGTGGGCGGATATTTATTTGATTATACCCGGAAAATCCATCCATGAATGAAAAGATTTCACAACCGGCGCATTCATCAATTATCTGGTCGATGAAGGGTGTAGGGTAGTTGTCTTTCGGACAAGCTTGATTTACATCCCTATAATCGACACACACTCTAATTGTCCCTTGTTTCTTCATAACAGGGACAATATTCGATACCCAATCGGTTAGAGGAACCGGGTAGATGAAACCAGCATGGAGAAGTTTTTCGACTTCTGCCTTAATGGCAGCGGCTTTCTTGGGGTGCACCTGCCTGAGCCGTTGTCTTACCGGTTTAACATCTGGATACATCTTAATTTCGTGTTCAACGATACTCGAGTCGATGCCTGGCATTTCACTGTATGACCAAGCAAAGACATCTCTGAATTCGCAAAAAAGAGCGTTATATATTTCCAGTTCTGAAGGAGAACAACATTTGCCAACATAAATATTCTCTACAACATCTGTTTTAGTCGAGATATTTATGGCTATAGTCTCTTCAATGTTGGATAAGTTTCGCTCGGAATCCACCGTATTTACAGTATTTGATAGGAATTCAAAAACTGAAGGATGATAAATGTCATCTTGAGTATCTTCTTCATAATCCGGAAGAAGGGAACGATGGTGGCAATCATTCCATGGTGTCCCTTCAATCAACATTGATTGTACGATTCCTTCGTTGGTTCCATGCACTCGCGACCAAGGATCTGAAGGGGTACCATATTCTCTAGACCTATCTACCCAAACGCTTGATGAGCGTTGATTTGGGTTTGCCTCCCATGCTAGAAACATTGATTGCTATAATATTTCTATTGGGCTTGGGGGCAAAACCATTGCATGATCCATGCTGATATCGTTTTATGAGATCTTTGTGGAAGATATCATATTGCAGGTTCCTATCGACGCTACTTCCGCCAGATTGATTGGAGGTGGAAAAGCGAAAGTTCCCATTAGTATAGGATCTTTTAGTAGGCCTACTCCGATATTCTGAAGCGAATGGGGGCTTCCATGGATCATGGGAATGCTTCCTGTAACTTGAGAACCATTGGAGAGGAAGTTTTGTTGATCGACGATTGTAATCCCCCCTTGAAAGGGAAATGCAATCTTTCTAAAATAGGTCGACACAACAGCTGCCATGGCATATATCCATGGTCTTCTTAGTAGGATGTTGTAATCAAGATTTCCATCGATGACTTCAACATCTATTTCTACTGTTCTTCCCCCTAGTTCAACTTTCAAGTTATTTAGGATACCATATGGGGTATACGTCCTTCCGTCGAATGCTTTTAATGTTTTCGAGGACCGCGACAAGGTTGGAGATCCTAAAGTTTTCCAGCAACTCATCGACATAATACATGTAGATGCCCCCTCATCAATAATTGTTCGATGAACAGTTTTGTTGAGGGCTTTCACTTGAATAAGGAAAGCTAGTTGGGCTGGTAACTGAGGATCGTATCCTTTGTGGTCGAAGGATACAAGATTGGAATCCTTAGGATCAACCCCACCAATGGCTGATAACAAAGCCTGCCTTTGGGATGGGCAATTTTGTAGTACTTCAAGAGTCGAAATAGCGGATGGCGATTGGGCCAAATCTTCCACTATGTTATAATGCTGCGCCGCTCTAGCGCGAGGATCAAATGTCGACTTGTGTACTACTCCCTTCGGTGGTTTTATTGTTAATTCAGGAATGATGGGTGGTACAACTTCTGTCGAAGTTGTTGTCGAACTACTTGGTTGATCTTTATCCTTGTCGTTCGACAGCTGCGGATTCCCGTAATCTTTGTTCCTTGTCGAAATCAAAGCATCATTCTGCTGTTTCGAAACCGACAACATTAGCACTTGAGACGGGGAAGCATTTCCACTATCAACCAGATTTGTTCCTGGATTTGGAAACGGATCAGTTAACACAGCTGAGGTTTTCGAACTCTTAAAGAATTTTTTAAGCTCAGCTTTGTATGGACATTCTTTCGTCCAATGATCCTCATCACATATTTGACACCCTGAAGGGGGTTTCCTATTTCCAGGAGGGTTTGAAGAAGGTTTTTCAGGAGATGACTCATCCTGTTTCTTCTTCTTCCCTTTGCCTTGTTTCTTCTTGCTTCCTGGTTGTTTGGTTTCTTTGCCCTTATCTGTCGATACGAAATTTACTTCCGAAGCAAGAAGTTCGTCTTTTGCATTTTGATCTGAAATCTTACGGGCCTTTTTAGATGTAGCCTTTGTCGATTTCGTGTCTGTTTTGCCAATCACGCCATCGCCGCCGTGAGAGTCATTGTTCGATTTAGGAGGAGGAGGAATTGAGGATTCCGGTCTAGGGGCGTCTGGTATTTTGTCGTAGAGCGTGCCAGACTGAGTATAGATTAAGTCCAGATATTGCGCACGAGCTATAACTTGCTCTTCCGTTACGACTCCCCCCTTTGCCACATCTTCCGTAATGGAAGGTAGTAATGACTTGATAAACCATTCAGCTAATAGCTGATCGGGAACGTACGTTTTTACCATCCTACGACGACGTCGCCACTCATGTATATGATCAGATATGTGAGTGGCTGTTGTCTGTTTGAAGTTGGTAAGTAGTTCTGTTCCCGTTTCATACCTTATCGGTAATTGAAAATGGGTTAAAAAGGTTGTGGCTAAGGTACTGAAGTTGTCGAACGAAGCTCTCGGTAATTCAATATACCATTTTGCCGCTGGACCCGTTAACGTCCTCTGAAAGAGGCGAAGCCTTATCGAATCATCATTTAGGGTGTTTGATGAACACCATAGATGAAATGTCATCACGTGATTCGATGGATCTTCACCCGGATTTCCATTAAATTTAGGAATATCTGATGGAAGTTTGTGTGGAATCGCTGGCCACCAAGGGGCGTAAGCAATTGGATCGTTTGTTAACCGGTGTAAATCAGGTAACTCTAAGGTTGCCATGAAGGGTAACTGTTGATTCAGGTTAGGTGAAGCATACCCAGGATACGATGGAATCACCTGAGCAGTTGGTCTTTGCATACCAGCATAATGTAGTTGATGCTGGTATGACTGATACGGTTGGTGGACATGACCATTATAAAATGGTTGGTTTTGACCATTTTGAATGTACGGCTGTCCACTATTCGCAAAGATCTGCTGCTCAGAACCTTGGTATACTTGTTGGAATTGTGGTTGTTGGTATTGCACTAGCCACGGTTGTGAAGCCATGTGCTGTTGCGCTATACTAACCATTGGACCAAGGTGTGGGGTAATTGTACCCGTCTGGACCTGTGTCGCCCCACTAGTTGGCGATTGTGGTTGAGTCACAGGGTCAAGGGGCTGTTGCATTACAACCTGAGAAATCTGAGGTTGGCATACAACATGCAGCGTTTGAACTTGTGACACCGTCACAATAGTTGGTGTAGTCGGGATGTTCGACATAGGTACACATTGTTGCATTGAATACACAAATCTTGGTTGTTGGGGTAGCATAGGTACCCAACCACTTGAGGTGACTCCAGTGTAACCTGAATATTGTTGTGAACTCTCGTATGGATATCCTCCTGGAGGGGGTAATGAAAGGGTATACTGCCCCCCATACGGTGGTAATCCGGAACTCAAGGGGATTGTCTGCCCTTGGGGACCGGATTGCCCAAATTGACCTCTAAATGGATCAATTTGTTGAGACTCAACATAAGAGTTACCGGATATTATTTCGGTTGAACAAACAGGAACGGACCAGACTGTCAAAATAGCCCCTGAGTGGGCTCCTTTTAGCGGTTGAGAGCTAGTTGGGACAGATGGTATGCCGGCGAACATTGTCGGAGTGGCGGCAGGGAGTTCTGTTGTCGTTGTGTCAGTCGACACAGTCCTAGATGTTGACGGTTGTTCAGACATTTGGAGTCTATCCAAAAGATTACCTAGCGATTTTACAGGAACTTCCACTGGTGGTAGACTAACTTCTGATGAAGAAGGATATAGAGTGACCCCGACTCCAAAATGCGTTGGAGTACTTGTTTGAGGATCTTCTACAATTTCTTCAATCGCAATCAAACCAGGTGGAAGGGGAATACCGTCAGGTCCGTAAAATATTTCTGGTGCCGAAGAAGGGGTGGAATCGACAGCGACAAATGTATGAAGAGCAAGACTCTCCGAACCGGTTGTAGATGGAATTGGTTCAGTAACACAAGTGTTTACTCTCAGACTAGGATCAGTATCACTGTCCCTCTGTGGCTGTTGAACTTCTTTTGTAGAGGCAGGGTTTCCAGAAATGTTTGGAGTAACCGGAATCTCGGATGTTGTTGGAACACTTGTTCTAACTTTAATAGGAGATTTGGAACCGGTTAAACGAGTTCGCCTTGTCCGTACTGGTTTCGATTCCGGAGACAAAGACGGTTGACTCGTAAGTCTCCGCGAACGACGGGGTTTCAATTGACTTTCTTCCACGATTGCGGATTACTCGATCAACTAAAATACAAAAAGGGGAAATATGTTTCCGAATTAAATGAATTTTAGACGCTTTAGACACAACTTGTTTTTTCAGTTTTTAAGAGTCGAGAAAAAACAAAAGATGACTCTAGTCTCCTTCGATTTTTAATGAGCCTGAAGTGACAAGTGCTCAGATGGACCTTTTCCGTTAAGGAGTCTGAAAAGGAATGAAAGGGACTGCTCTGGAGATCTAGGTAGAGGGTGTGCCAAACCAATCACAAAACTGCAGAATACGTTTTACGGTACGGCAGTCAATCTTCCCGAATGCTGTGTTCGGTGCATTGCGATCAGTAGGGCGGCCGACACGGCTTCCTATGGATAAAAGGTTTTAAGCCTATAGGGGTCTCCCAATATATACTCGACGGTACGTGGGAGCACAATCCGTACTGGCACTTATCGTCTCACAGTGGAGGAATCACCCAACCATCAGTGAGGACAACAGTTACCAGGTTTTACGATGCCGGAACACGTCTCTAGCCTAGACCTCTATGTTGTGCGTTAAGTTCCAATGCGTCGTTAGATTCATTCAATTTATTTTAAGTTGATCTTTCTTAGAAGTTTGCCTTTTTGGATCACCACGAGATGTAGATGTAATTCCTAAATGCAATCTAAAGATGATAAGCAAGCATTTATCTCTTTTCAACAATGAAAATCCTAGCTACAAGGGGAAAAGAAAGACACAATCTTTTCTCAAAGAGAAAAGAGCACACTGTAAATGCACTTTTCCTAAATCAAACCATACAAACTATCAATATGAAAATGCACATAGGCATGCATTTGTTTTCACTTTTTTAATATTGATGCCTAAAAAGAAAGTTGATGTACAAATTTGAATTCGCTTTCAAGTGAAAAACACAAACAAGCTTCTTTTCGAAATCAAAAAAGGTAGAGAAGATTACGACTCTTTATGATTCTGAAATAAACACTCGTTTTGACACTAGAAAGAGACAAATTCAAACCAAAGCAAAAGTAAAAAGTATAATCAACTGTCAACAGCAAAGAAACTTTCTCCTAAGATCAAAATCGACACTTACGACAGATCTAAATCTAAGGACGACAGTATGACTATTTTACTTTTCAATGGAAAACTGTAAATGATGTAACAAACACACAAAGAACACCTACAGTATTTTTGTACAAAGGAGGCGGAATTAAGGCAAAGAAAAGGGGTTTTCAGATAGGTACACACACTGATAACAGGCTGCAAAAATCAGAGATAAAACTGAACAAAATGAAGCAAAGAACCTCAGCTGCACAGGACAAGGGTTGATCAATGCACCTGTTGCACAGAGAAACTGAATTGCAGCGCAGGTAGCCCTCTCGGGACCTGCGTTGAAATGCAGAACCTCTTCACAGAGCCTGCGCTGGGGCAGAAACGAGACTTCTATCCGGGTTCTGGGTCATGGTTTGCAGTTTAATCTATGGATTTTGGCCGAGTAAAAGCAATCAGTAAGGTACAATTAGAGGGATGATTTAAAGGAGGACTAAGAGCTATCACAAAGGGCAATTAGAGCATTTGTGGATCAGCTGTTCAAATCATAAACAAATCCAGTGGGTGGATTGAAGTAGAAGCTACTTTGCATTTGATAATGGCAAATGCAGTTCGATTGCTACTTCTGTGTTTATGAAGCAAACAACAAGAGAAACACAAACAAACTAACTAGACACGATCCCCAGTGGAGTCGCCATTTTGTTGTTGGGAAAAGTATCTACTCAGAACGCCCCTATCCCACTCTAAGGTGTGACAGTGCCTTAGCAACAAACAAGGAAAACTACTTGCATATTCTTCTTTATGAAATGTAAACGAAGAGGAAGGATGAACTAACCTGTGTCTTGCGCTAGTTTGTTGATCCAATCGCTCTCCTCTTTGTTGGCTTCCAGCTATCTGCTCCCTTACTTGCCCAGCTTCACCAAGTTCCTGCAAGATCACAGAAGAGGAAAACTACACAAAGATATAGATTTACATTCATAAATAGCTTAGGATCATATTAAGCTAAACATGCAAATATAACAAAACATCATTGATACACAAGCATGTAGGAGAAACTCAAATAGTTTTATTGATATAATAAGAAGATCCAGGAGGAGATACAACCAAGTGAGTCCCGATCCAGCATCTACCTCCCAGCAAAGGAATCCCTTCCTCACCTCCAACAAAACATAAATCACCCAATGCACTAATCTCAATCTCAAAACCAACAACAATTCTCTGCAAAGTACAAAATTCCAGCCTCTGGATCTCTGGGATGAGGGATCCATATATAGATGTAAGCAGAGAGGATGAGTCAGCTTATGTTTTGACTTGTGGCTTCTCTCTGTCAGTTCTTGCTTCCACTTGGAGGCTGAGAGCCTCTTACTCATCCTTGGTCGAACTCAGTGAGGCAAGTGTCATTGGAGAAGATTCTGGAAGCTTCCATTGTCTCTCCACCTCGTTGAATGACTCTACCACTTGTCATTTCCCGCTCAACGCACCTGGGTAGTGCATTCAAGTGCGTTGCAACGCACCTAGCCAGTGTATTTGGGTGCTTTGCAACGCAGCCAGCTAGTGGAGCATCTGAATTGATCCTGATTTGACTAGTTCTGAGTAGTTTTTGGTGGAGAACTTCTGGGAGAAGCTGTCATTGGTTGACCTTGTTCCTCTAGGGGTAGGAACAACACTTTTAGGGACTTTGGATCCCTTGGATTATGGACATTTCATGCTTAGAGCTGTAAGGCACAAAAATGTCTATAATAGTTGCCCCCTAAAGTATGAGGTCGTTTATCGGGTGAAATGCTTTATTAGGAGGATCCGAAGTTCTTTCAATGCTGGGAGGAGACCTGTAATAAGATACAATACAATACATTATTTTCATACTGTTTTCATGATCTAGCTGAGGCGGGCATTCCCATGCTCAGCTTTATAAATTCATTTTTATGTACATAGGACAGACAATCGTCTGATGGTAGACTGATGATTCTGATGAAGTCATCATCCTTTTGGTAGGATGATCATCTGTGCTGCAATGCTGTACATGTCAATGTCTTTATTTTTCCTGAATATATATCGCAGCCCGGATGGATGAAACTAGATCCGGGGTCTTCAATCTCGTCCGATCTTCACTCGAAGTACAAGTCGATCCATGTGAAAAATGTTTTGAAGTCGAACATGGAAAGACATCGCTTGATTACCAGTCAATGATGTAAACTGTTAACAAGCGAGAGAGGAATCACCGATAAGGATGATGACCCTCAAGGTACTGCAGTACAATTCACGTGGTGTGAATAAAGGACTTGGCGTCGAACACCACGCAAAATCTTTCGGTCGAAGGTCATTGATGTATACCTGTCGCCGGAAGTGAGAAACTTGCCATTGAGGCATGCAAGCTTCAAAGTACTGAATGGGGTGTTCCTAGATCAACTTCTTGGATAATGAGCTGATGTCGACAAGAAGCGATCCATCAAAGGAGGGCCTTGATGAATCCCACATCAATGACACGGAACGGAGCAAATGATTTTGATGGAGGTGAAAACGATCTGATGATATATGGTTCAGGGTGGCGGTCATGAAAGAATGAAGTATAATGTATGGCAGTGGATGGGACACGGGTGACTCCTCTGGATGACTTCTCTTGAACATGTCGGCAACACTTATGTGATGGATCGGTAGCATTTACCCCAAATGTGGATGGTATGGCGAGACCATGGTGATGTGACCGGTGAATGAAACAACCCAACCCGACTCAGGCACGGAGTGGAAGTGTCATGTTCAAGAGCGACTTGCTACCAATAAAGATTCTTTGAGTTTCTTCCCAATTTTTCCCCAGTCATTGCTGACCAGTACCTCTTTATTTTTGTCAAGCTTGAGGAGGATAACATATGCTTGTTCTATAATTTTCCCTTCGGGCAAACCCATCGCTATGTTTTAACGATCCTAGCGATAGTGAAACTCGTTCTCGTCAAAAGACAAGTTTGTCGCTATTAGTGTTTTTAACGAGTTTAACGACAAATACAACTCGGTCCTTTTAATTTTTAGAGAGTCTGAAAAGGTACGTAAAGGTAACTCTGAAATTCCTTTTTCGTCATCTAATCCCTTAAGTCCGAAAAAGTATAAAACAATACAGAAGGGATGAATTTTCGATAGTTTTAACGAGCTGAACAAAACAAGCGCTCGATCTTTTTGTGCAATAATCCCTCAGGTCCAAAAAGATTAAAATCTAGAGGAGGGATAGCACTTCCGGTCGCTTTAACGAGCTGAAAGGCCAAAACTCGGCAATCTTTTCATATTTTACGAGTCAGATGAAAAGAGCTTAAAGAAGACTCGTCTTTTGAGGAACGAGTGATAAAATGGGTAGCAGCTGATTCCAGGTAAGGGTTGGAATTTTTCAAGCACAGCAGTGTCACAAGGATGGCTAGTGAAATCACTCTTCCCAGCTGTTCCTCAAAATGGGTAAACAATCAAATGGAGGTGAATGATCGGCCAATGGAAAAGTGGAGGTGACGGTGCAAACATGACCAAGGCTTTAATGGCTGATAATGTTACATTCACGGTGGTTATTTACCGGAGGATAGTTCATTTTTTAACGAGCTTAAACGCGGATTGAAACACTTGCTTGGTCTTATGTTTATTTTTTAACGAGCATGAACTATGTGCTAAAACTGCTCGATAACATGGTCTAGTTTTGATTTTTTACCATAAACAGCTTTGTCCTTTCAAAGATAGTACTGTACTTTCAATTGCTTCATCAAACTAGTTAGAAATGAACAACATTTTCTTGGAAATGAGATTAAAACGCTAATATTTTACTTTGAACCACGTAAAAAGCAATTAAAAAGTGTTTTTACCTCTCATTTTAGCATTTCATTTGAACTTGGTTTGTTGGAGCTTTGGAGGTGCCTCTTCCCCCTTGATTTTCATCAGTTGATTTCGGGAGATTCTGTGGATGATTCTCGGCGCCGTCTGGACCAGGTAGGAGCTAAACCTGAGCTCTTTCATTTCATGGTTTCCTTTCTGCATTCTGTGCTTCATTCTCTGCTTTTCTGAGCCCTGGGGTTTGATGGGTTCGTTTTGCCATCAACGCACCCTGGGCATATCGAAAACTGCGCTGAATGTTGACCAGTATGAAGGCAGTTTGACATTCAACGCAGGTGGAACACTGCTGCAGGTGCGTTGGGCGCAGAAAAGGAATTTGTTGCACAGTTTTTGATGAAAATTGTTGCCTGTTTCTCATCAAAACCAAGATCTAACTCCTCTCTTGTTTGTTTTTCAGAGATCTCGGAGCAAAATGACCCTTACATGGCGAGAACGAGAACATGAAGAAGAGGACATGATTGCCCTACATGATCCGGTTACAGTGAACGCGCTGCGGAACTGTGGCTTGCTGAAGTTCTTCCGCATCTCTAGCATGAGACAGCAAATCAACCTACTGTAGTATTTTCTCGATGCTTGGGATCCTATCAATCAAGTTTTCCAGATTAGGGGAAAATCTATCCCCTTGACTGCAGTAGACATTTACTTCTTGACTGGCTTGTCGAGGCGGGGTGCCCCCATTTCTTTGTCAGGTTCGGCCCGAGGGAGTGACTCTGTGAGAGATTATGTCTGCCAGTATTGCAGGGAAGGATCTCAGCCGAGTAAAGACGGCAAGATCATCATCCGTGATGTCACTGACAGGTCCCTTAGGTCTATCCTGTTTACTTTTGGTAGGATGGCCGGTAGTGCGTCTCTTCATGTAGCCAACAGATCCTATATGCAGCATGCCTTGGAATGCCTTGGAATGCCTCCAACCGAAAATATTCAACTGGTGTGATGCAGTACTTCTTGTGATGAAAAGTTAGTTGACCAAGATAAAGGACGGGAGGTTGAAGAACTTTGGGTTCGGTTCTATTTTGACCGCCTTTGCCTTGGAGAAGATACCACTGATGCAGCCGCAGTACATTGCACTCGACTTACCTTCTCCTACTGAACCACGTATGAAGAGATGGGTTGACCATATGTCTAGGCATGCTGGCCAGTCTCAGATTTCGTTTTCTGATACCTTCTTCAGGTGGTTTGATCGTCAGGAGATGACTTATGCCGAGTATCCATATGCTGGCATGGATTTCCGGGGTGATCCGGATTTAGTACTACCGGATGGCGAGCAGTGGGGCGCTATTGGTAAAATCTTTGACCATATCACTGTTTACTGCTTTATAATGTCCTTGTGCTTTATTCTATCAAGACTTTAATCAAACTCATGTGTATGTGCAGATGTTGGTCCTGTTCATCCAGTAGTTCGCCTGAGAGTGCCAGCCGCTGCCCCAGCAGGAGAGGCCGCCGGGAGGGTTATCCTTCGTGACCTTGATGTGGCCGAGACTCTCACAGCTGTGCAGGAGCAGGTTGAGAGCCTTACTCTTGGTATTCCAGATGTGAGGATCGACGAGCTACCTTTGCAGTTACAGCGGCATACTACTGGTGTGCCTAGACGATGGACTTGTCTCTTACGCATGATCGCACAGGCTGTGACTTGCTATCACGAGCATCATTAGACTAGGGTGCCCCCTAGCATTTTGAGTTTTTGGGTCATGTGACCGATTTTGTCTTGGTTACAGAACATTATATGTAAACCATAAACAGTTATATATATATTTTGATTTTTGGGGTTTTATTCTGGTGGAGCTATATGATCCACATGCGAAACATTGATGATGTGCTTCTTTTTATAAGTGTTGCAAATGTCTATCTAACACATAGTTTGCTAATGAGTCGGTTAATGTGTTTAAGTTTCTGGAAATATGTTGGTATTGAATAAAATCAAATTGTCTTTCCAAAATCTTAACCCTTAGGAACATGCGATAAATAGCTGGGTTTCGAACGGAATATATACCATTGAGTTGTAGTATTACGAGTTGTGAGTCTAGCCTGACGATTAGTCGGCGTATACCATGGGTGATGGCATCAGAGAGAAGTTCTATCAACGCACTATACTCAGCGATGTTATTCGTTGATTGACCAATACATACACCTCTGAAACTTACTAACTCACCGCTTGGATCAAAAATGGCCCAGGCTGCGGAGGACAGGTTCCGCGAACTACGACTCGCTCCGTCGGCATATCCAACACATGTCTCCAAAAGGTTTGACATCTGCAATAAATGTAAAAAGGTGGATTACTCGACCAAAACGAACACTTTAGCGAAAACAAAATACAACAAAAGCATATTGGTTACTATTTAAGCATAGTAACGCTTGAGGTACAACCCATTACGAGGTTGCGCCAGTGGAATTCCGTCATAATCCATTAACTCGTAGGCTCCTTTTGCTAACACCCGTTTAACAATATAGGGGCCCATCCATAAAGACTTAAATTTACCTGCTCCCAATTTATCGGATTCTTGGTCGTAAAGCAAGACCAAGTCACCTTCTGAGAAGACACGGGGTTTGACATTTTTGTCGAACTGCACCTTGACTCGTTTCTTATGGGCTTCGTTAGCCAAAGCGGCATCACGACGGGTTTCATCCAATTGGATTAATTCCAAGAAACGGGCCTCTTCTTCTGAAGTTCCGGGGAGGAGATCGATTGTGAGTTTAAGAGACGAGATTTCGCACTGGACTGGTAAGACTGCTTCCAGGCCATATACCAGTTGGAAGGGTGTGAACCCGGTTGCATTCCTTACCGATGTTTGGTAAGCCCACAAGGCTGAGTACAGGATTAGGTGCCACCTTCTCTTGTGAACTCCGATCATCCTTTGCAACATGCGCTTCAAGACCTTGTTGATCACTTCAACTTGTCCGTTGGCTTGCAGATAATACGGAGTAGAGCTGTCGTGAGACAATCCTAGTTTGGCAGCTAATTCGAGCATCATGTGATTGCGAAAATGCGATCCATGATCTGTGACTATAGCCTGTGGTACGCCAAATCTGGCGACTACATGATTGAAAAAGAAAAGGGCAGTTGTTTCACCAGTATTATCTAATGTAGGCATCGCCTCGGCCCATTTGGTAAAATAGTCGACTGCGACTATGATATACCCATGCCCCCCGGTCGAGGTGGGGTTACATGTCATGAAATCGATGCCCCATTTGGCGAACGGCCCAACAACAACTATTGGCTGTAGAGGTGCGGGTGGTCTTCTGGTTTTGCTATCAAAAATTTGACAAGCATGGCAACTTCTGACTGCGGTTATGCAATCTTTGAACATTGTTGGCCAGAAGTATCCTGCTCGTAAGATTTTTTGTGCTATAGCATATCCAGATTGATGCCCCCCACAAGCTCCTGAATGACACTCATTCAGGGCTTTTTCGGCCTCCTCATGGGTGAGGCACCTTCTCAGAACTGTATCGATACCACGACGGTATAGTGTATCACCGACGATCATGTAGTCTTTTGCTTGGTATCGAATACGTTTTTGTTCAGAGTGAGAGGTGTTAGGCCTAAACTTTTGGGTTTGGAGATAAATTATTATGTCTCCATACCACTCATTGCTTGTAGATATCAGAAACAAATTCTCATCTACGATTGATTCTTCGGATGTTTCATCATTGGACGACGATGGGAGATCGCATAATAATTCTGCAAAAACTAGAGCTTTCTTTGATTTGGATTTTACAAATTCCAGATCAAACTCTTGAAGGATTGCTATCCATTTTGGATATTTGCCCCCCAGCAACTGTCGCGACAATATATAAGTCATGGGGTTGCAATCTGACAGAATGGTAGTTTTCTGGAAGAGGACATAGTGTCGAAATCTTTGTATCGCTTGAACAGCTGCAAGCGCTAGTTTTTCAACATAAGAATATTTGCTTTCTGTATCATTTAAGTTTTTACTTAAATAATATATAGGGTGTTCAATTCCATCGACTTCTTGAACTAAAACCATCGCGATGGTTGTATCTGCTGCAGCCAGATACAGGTTAAAATCTCTTTGATAATCGGGGGCGTACATTAATGATGCTTTCATTAAGGAATCTTTTAAAGCATCAAAGGAAGCTTAAGCAACCTGATCCCAGACAAAGGGTACCTCCTTTTTCAAAAGACGTGTATAACCTTTAGCAAGTTCGGCGTAATTTGGAATGAACCTCCTCAGAAAGTTTGCTTTCCCTTGGAGTTTCTGAATCTGAAGCAAATTTGAAGGTGGAGGCAAATTTATGATTGCCTCGACCTTGCACGGGTCGAGATGAATCCCATCCTTGGAGACTACAAAGCCAAGTAAACGACCAGAACTGACGCAAAATACACATTTGTGTGGATTGAGTCGTATCTTGTAGTGTCGGCAACGTAGAAATATCGCTCTTAAATGCTGCGGATGATCAGTCCGCTTTCCCGAATGAGCCGGAAGGTCGTCGAGGTATGGTTGAACGATGTTTTTGATGTCGTGGAAGGCATAATTCATTGCCCTCTGAAACGTCGCCCTTGCGTTCTTTAAACCAAAGGGTAATTTTCGATATGCGAATGTGCCCCACGGACAAATGAATGCAGTCTTTGACTGGTCCTGTGGGCGGATATTTATTTGATTATACCTGGAAAATCCATCCATGAATGAAAAGATTTCGCATCCGGCGCATTCATCAATTATCTGGTCGATGAAGGGTGTAGGGTAGTTGTCTTTCGGACAAGCTTGATTTACATCCCTATAATCGACACACACTCTAATTGTCCCTTGTTTCTTCATAACAGGGACAATATTCGATACCCAATCGGTTAGAGGAACCGGGTAGATGAAACCAGCATGGAGAAGTTTTTCGACTTCTGCCTTAATGGCCGCGGCTTTCTTGGGGTGCACCTGCCTGAGCCGTTGTCTTACCGGTTTAACATCTGGATACATCTTAATTTCGTGTTCAACGATACTCGAGTCGATGCCTGGCATTTCACTGTATGACCAAGCAAAGACATCTCTGAATTCGCGAAAAAGAGCATTATATATTTCCAGTTCTGAAGGAGAACAACATTTGCCAACATAAATATTCTCTACAACATCTGTTTTAGTCGAGATATTTATGGCTATAGTCTCTTCAATGTTGGATAAGTTTCGCTCGGAATCCACCGTATTTACAGTATTTGATAGGAATTCAAAAACTGAAGGATGATAAAGGTCATCTTGAGTATCTTCTTCATAATCCGGAAGAAGGGAACGATGTTGGAAATCATTCCATGGTGTCCCTTCAATCAACATTGATTGTACGATTCCTTCGTCGGTTCCATGCACTCGCGACCAAGGATCTGAAGGGGTACCATATTCTCTAGACCTATCTACCCATGAATCTAACCATGGTTACATGGATTGTGGTGCAAAAAGTGATTTCGAAATTCATAAATATTATTTTATTGTTTTAGCGATTGTTGTGGAGGTAAATCCTCTCTGCGGACAGAGACGATCCCTACTAGCCCAGAGCGGGTCTAGCAACAATCACACAATGCTATCACGCAAGTTCCTAATTGCAAATACAAATAAGATGGTGAGAACCTACTTGGATTCCAACGCTAGTGTTCGTAGAAGAGATGTCGCCCTCGTTCCTTTGCTTTGGCCGGTCACGATCCCCACGATCCCCGTGATTGGACACCTGCACATGCAAAGAACAACACGAAAACAAGCATAAAATCTAGTAGATACAATTATATATCAGTCAGAAAAGATATAACTCAACATCAAACATAGGACAATGAGAGTGGAACCATAATGATAGTCATCTATTATTAATAAGTAACAAAGAAGAATACAACCATTGTTCTGACGTCAAATCCTCCTTTGGCTGGGTAGTCAGCTACACAAGTCTTGCAAAGCTTGTTAGGATGAGGAACAAGACTCTCTCTCTTTGGGTGACAAGAATCTCCTTACTTAGATTTGGCCTTATGGGTGCAAAGAAGGCTCTTGCAGCTTCAAACTCTCTATCACTATGCTAGAACTGGAGCTATTGTAACTATGACTATGACTAGCTTGCTTAAGGCATAGAGGCAAGCTTTTATAGATAGAGAAGAAAGAGATAGGATCAACCACATTATTCATGGGATTGGCTTTATCACTTGGAAACTTTCATGAAAGGTGGCAAACCACTTTCCCTTCTGTGGAGATTCGAAGCCAAACCATCCTAGCTCAACATAGATTCAGTTGGTGAATGGGTTGAAGAGAACCTTCGGGAGTTTGTTGGTTGAAAAATTTACTCAATTTGGTTGGCGCGAGTGCGACTCTGAGATAGAGCGCCAATAGCGCGCCCTTTTTAGAGGATTTCCCTCATTGGCGCGGGTAGTGAACTGAGGACCCGCGCTAATACAAAAAGAGTTGTTTTCATGGAGATTTTGCAGGAGATGTCTTCAGGGCAAATGAGGCTCATACTTAGAGGAATATGATGCAAGTGGTTTCAGGTCATGTCACTTCTCACAGGTCCCGGAATGAGTCCTCCAGTGTACGAGTGAGGGGTAAAAGGGACGGTGACAAACGGTGACAAATTGTTGTGTAACAGATGCCCCCTAAAGCATGAGGCCCGAGAGAGAGAGGGGTGAAATGCTTTACAAGAACATGCGTGACTGAAAACACGGCCGCCGGAGAACCTGCGTAAAGAAGTACAACTGATATCTCAAGTACATGATGTATGTGGTATGGGCGCAGCCATCCATAATAGAGTACATAACGATCTAGATCCAAGGTATGGACGCAGCCATCCAGAGAGGATCGATAAATAGACTCAGGCATGGTCGCAGCCATCCAGTGAATGAGTCATGTAATAATCATAATGCAGCCTGGATTCCAATAGACAAAATCCAGGGTCTTGCGCTCCATCTCGACCCGAACAGAGTACAAGTTCAAGCATGCGAATACATGAGTTGAAGTCGAACATGCATGAACATCGTCTGATTACCAGTCAATAATGAAAACTGTTAACAGACGCGAGAGGTACCACCAATAATGACAATGGTCCTCAAGGTACTATAGGTACAATCTACGGCGTGTGAATCAATGAGCTGGCGTCGAACACCCGTAGAATCATTCGATCGGAGGCCAATGATGAAAACCTCTCGTCGAACACGAAGAACCTGCCATTGAGGCATGCAGGCTCCAAGGCACCGAAGGGAGTCTCTAGATCAGCTTCCTGGATAATGAGCTGAAGTCGACAGGAAGTGACCTTGATCAAAGGTGGGCCATAATGTTTCCCACATCATTGACACGAGACAGAGGAAAGATGTTGTGGTGATTCAGAATTATGTGAGGTATCAGAGGGAGGTTGTAATTCTGCAGAGGTCAACTTCTCTTGAACATATCGGCGGCACGATAGTGGATGGCAGTATTTGACATCAAATGAGCAGAGGTCATGGTGACAAGGCAATGAGCAGATGAGAGGTCAAATAGGATCACCCAAACCCACGGAGGCTAATGTGAAACAAGATGTGATGTTCCCACCCAGACACGAATGCAGACTAGTGCCATGTTCAAGAGCGACATACTGTCAACACGACAATGATTATGGATCCATTTTCCCCACCATTTCTGGCGAGTACCCCAGTTATTTTTAACAAGCTTGACGAGGATAGCATATGCTTGTGGGCGTCATTACGACGGAATCTGATGTCATTAAGTTTTAACGAGTCTGACAAAGGAAGAGCTCGGCGTCTTTTCCTGTTTAGAGAGTCTGAAAAGACAGCAAAAAAGTAAACTCCGGGGGGGTCCTTTTTCGTAAAGTTGTGTCTCTCAAGCCCGAAAAAGTATAAAACAATGCTCGAAAGAACCGCCTGACCATTACGATCGAGGAGTACTTTTCATGAGTAGTGATATCGATCTGAAAAAGTAAAAAAGCGATCAACATCACGTCGTTTCGTAACCATTAACGAACCCGAAACGACAAGGGTCCGACGATCTTTTCGTTTTTACACGGTCGGAAAAGGGTTTAAAGACGACCGCCTCTTATTTATGTTTAACGAGTCAAGAGGGGAAACCCAGCAATCTTTTCATTTTTAGCGAGTCAGAAAAGAGCTGAAAGATGACTCCATAGTGACTTTTTCGTGTATTTACCGAGTCCGAAAAAGTATAAAATACAACTCGTTTCACCATCGAAGTTGCAAAAAGGACCTGTCATAGCACCAAAAGCAAGCGTAAAATCCATTTTCGACCAAAAATATATTAAAATATTCAAAAAAGAACTCTTTAACCCTAATAAAAAGTCTATAAATATGGTGAAAATGTAAAAAATAGAATTACTTTTACTTTTTACCTCTTGCATAGTGGTGGTGGTCCATTTGGGGAGCAAACTTCGAGCAACGATTACCGCCAATCCGTGCAACCATTTGAGATTCCGCCAGTTTCAGGTAAGAGGCGCTTCCCTTAGCTCCATTTTCATACTCTTTTTATGCATTTTGTTCCCGGATTGAGCCTCCACAAGGGGGATTTCAAAATTTAGGGTTGCGCCCCATTGGCGCGGGTATCCGGCACGGGTCCGCGCCAATGGGGTGAGTTACCCAAAGGTGCTGCGCTATTGGCACGACTGTTTTAGAAACAGTCGCGCCAAACGCGTGACCTAACTTTTTATTTAAATTTGCCTATCATTTTTGAAATTTGTCCGGTTTGTAAGCCTACCAGAGTTTCATTAATGATTTATTCATCCTTGTGGGTGCAGGAAACAAGCAAAAATGGTGGTGGAATGGAAAGAAAGGGAGCATGATGCCGTAAATGCCTTGGCCATAGCGGATGAGGGATGTATGAATGCTTTGAGAGACTGTGGTCTCAAAAAGTTCTTCCTCACCTCCTATCTGCAAGCTCAACCGGAGCTATTACAGTTCATAGTGGATGCTTGGGATGTTGATGACCAAGTATTCCGCTTACGGGATCAGACCTTAGAGCTGGATGCATCTGATGTGTACTTCATTATTGGGCTGTCACGGAGAGGGGCGAGCCCCATTTTGACCGGAAGCAGGCCTTCCGGGGAGAAGATAGGTGAAGTGAAGGCTCGTGTGTGCCCAGAGGCACAATTTGGGAAAAACAGTGCTAAGGTGGATATCGCCACCATCCATGACTTGGCTCTTAGGGTGATACTGTTCACTATCACGCGTGCAGCTGGGGTACAGGCGCCCCATGAGGCAAGCAAGAATCATCTGTTACTAGCGACAGAATGCCTTAGCCCCACCATTTTTGACTGGGCTACAGCGGTGACTACAAATATCAAAAGGCAGCTTACAAAGTGTAAGCGCGGGGGAGTGAAACAGTTCGGGTATGGCTCGATTGTGGTGTCGTTCTTCTTGGAACGATTGCTGCTCTTCCAGTACCAGGGAGCTGTAGTGGCGGACCCATTGCCACGAGAGCCTAGGATGGCTCGCTGGGCAGCATTGATGCCCAGAGGAGGAGGGGGCCAACAGATGTCATGGAGGCCCAAGTTCTTCATATGGCTTCGCCGTCAGCTGATCGTGGTAGAGGATTGGCCATACGCGGGAACCAACTTCATGGGGGACCCAGACCTCCCACTGCCAGAGGGGGAGGAGTGGGAAGAGGAGTTAGGTATGATCTTCTCTTTTTGGTGTTTTATGTATTTTCATTTTTTTTTGTCAATACATGCATGTTCTGATGACAATTGTATGTATATGCAGATGTGGGCCCAGAGCGACCAGCCGGCTTGTCTCCTATAGCGCGGAGGGACCAACCTGCAGCTAACCCTCAGGCAAGGGGAGCCGTGGGGGAAGAGCTGGTGCAGAATCTCGAGGGACTTACCCAAGGGATTCCAGGCTACGCTAGATTGGCGGACGTGCCCTTTGCATACCAGAGGCACACAGTGGGGGTGCCGACCCGCATCCATCATCTGTTGAGACGTTTGGTGCGCGCGGTGACGTGCTATCATGAGCACCACCACGAATAGACTCCTAGGCTTCTTTCATGCATATTTTTTGAGGGACATGTTGTCCGAGGATGTATCTGGATGAACATGTATTATTTTTTGGGTTTTGTAATGCACGCGGTGCAAACATTATGACACACATATATATATACATATGCCTATGGTTTATTATTGTGCTTTTATGTGCTTGCTTGTATAATGTTTTGATTATAAATTACGCAAATGTCTATCTAATACATGATTGGCCAATGCATCAGATAATGTGTTTAATCGTCGTGGAATATGCTAATATGTGATAAAGTCAAAATTCCTTTCTAACAATTTAACACATAAGTACAACCTTAAAATGTGACGGTCTCTGACGGAATATCGCCCATTGAGCTGATGGACGACAAGTTGAGAGTCTAGGTTAACAAGCAATGTACGAATACCGAGATTAATTGCCTCGGCTAATAATTCAATAACAGCGCTATATTCAGCAACATTGTTTGTAGTACAGCCTAAACAGACACCTTGAAGATCTATCAACTCACCGTGAGGATCGTAGATCACCCACGCCGCAGAGGACAAATTACGAGTGCTGCGGCAGGCACCATCAGCGATACCAATGTAAGGTGCACCTGACATCTGCACAAGAGGCAAAAGGACACAATAAGGGGTAATCACGCTTTCACACCAAACCGAAAACATGAAAACTCACACACACACACACACACACACACGCATGTACAAGTCGAAGCGCATGAATCATGCATAGTACTTTTTCAAGTACAGCCCATTGCGGGGCTTATCAAGAGGATTACCTTAGTAGTCAACTAGATCCTACGCCCCTTTTTGCAATACTCTCTTTACAATGTAAGGGCCTAGCCACATGGGTTCGAGTTTGCCTGCCCCCAGCTTGTCATTTGCTTGGTCGTATAGCAGGACAAGGTCTCCCTCAACAAAGGAACGAGGATGAATGGTATGGTCAAAATGAGTTTTGACTCTCTTCTTTTGAGCTTCGATGGCTAGGGAGGCTAGACGACGGGTCTCGTCTAACCGTTCTAGATAAAGAAGTCGTTCCTCTACCGGAGTAGTGTTGGGAAGCAACTCGACGGCTATTTTCAACGAAGGAATTTCACATTCTATAGGAAGGGTAGCCTCCAGTCCGTAAACTAGTTGAAATGGAGTGAAACCGGTGGCGTCCTTCACAGAGGTTCGGTAGGCCCATAAGGCGGGAAACAACATCAGATGCCAATTAGACTTATGCATGTCAACAGTACGTTGAAGCATTGTAACCAAAATCTTGTTCACGGCTTCAACCTGGCCGTTAGACTGAGGATAGTACGGGGTCGAACTATCATGCCGTAAGCCTAGTTGGGTTGTCAGTTCAGTCATCATGTGATTACGGAAATGCTTTCCGTGATCTGTGACGATGGCCTGTGGAACTCCGAACCGCGTAATAACATGATTGAATAAAAACTCTGCCGCTGTATGACCGTCTTCAGTTAATGTGGGCATCGCCTCGACCCATTTTGTAAAGTAATCGACGGCAACGATAATAAACCCATGCCCCCCGGCCGAGCGAGGCTTACAGGTTGTATAATCAATGCCCCATTTTGCAAAAGGGCCTACGGTCACTACAGGGTGCAGCGGGGCCGGTGGCGCACGCATCTTCCGCTGGTATATCTGGCATGCATGACACGAGCGGACAGCAAGAATGCAATCCTTAAAAATGGAGGGCCAGAAATAAACGGCGCGGAGGATTTTTTGAGCTGTGGCATATCCGGACATGTGGCCACCACAGGCGCCAGAGTGGCAGTCATTCAGGACTTTCTCAGCCTCCTCGAGGGTAAGACATCGGCGAAGAATGAAGTCAACGCCCAGACGGTACAGGGTGTCCCCTATGATCCGATAGGGTTGAGATTGATGGCGGATCCGCCGCCGAGCATCTTTGGATACAGCGGGGCGGAAAGAGGACGTTTGTAAATAAACAATAATATCCCCATACCAGGGATCGAGGGTGCTGATCAGAAAAAGAGTTTCGTCCGGGATATGATCCTCCGAAAGAGAGGGTGCAAAAAGAGATGGCAAAGAACAGAGTAATTCAGCAAAGACTAGAGACTTCTTAGACTTGGCAGCAGTAAATTCCAAGTCAAACTCTTGGAGGATTACGATCCATTTCGAGTATTTGCCCCCCAGCAACTGACGCGACAAAATGTACGTCATCGGGTTGCAGTCAGAAATCACGGTCGTGGTGCGCAACAGGATATAATGCCGGAAACGTTGGACGGCGCACACAGCGGCCAATGCCAACTTCTCAACGTAAGCGTAGCGAGTTTCCGTATCCAGGAGGTTGCGCTGCGGTAATAGATAACGTGCTCATTGCCGTCATCATCATCCTGCACTAGAACCATGCCGATAGTGGTATCGGCGGCGGCCAGATAGAGAGTATAATCACGATGGTAGTTCGGAGGTCTTAATAATGGAGCGGAAACAAGGAGACCCTTGAGATGCTCGAAAGACTCCTGGGCGGTAGCATCCCAATGAAAGGGTGTGTCTCGCTTTAACAACCGTGTGAAACCCTTAGCCACCTCGGCATAATTCGGAATGAATCGTCTGAAGAAATTTGCTTTGCCCTGCAAACTCTGCAACTGCTGCAAAGAAGCAGGGGGAGGAAGATTCAGAATGGCCTTGACTTTGAGGGGATCTAGACGGATGCCTTCTCAGGAGACGATAAACCCGAGTAGTCGGCCTGATCCAACGCAGAAGACACATTTATGAGGATTGAGCCGAATACGGTAGTGTCGACAGCGGAGAAAGATTTCACGAAGATGGGAAGGATGGTCCTGACGCTTGACTGAATGAGCTGGAAGATCATCCAGGTACGGCTGTACAATGTGACGAATGTCATGAAAGACATAGGACATTGCACGTTGGAAGGTAGCGCCGGCATTCTTTAAACCGAAAGGGAGCTTTTTATAGGCAAAAGTGCCCCAAGGACAGATAAAAGCCGTCTTATGTTGATCAGCGGGCGCAATGTTGATCTGGTTATATCCAGAAAATCCGTCCATAAACGAGTAAATTTCGCTTCCTGCACACTCATCAATGAGTTGATCGATGAAGGGTGTAGGGAAGTTATCCTTAGGACAGGCGCAGTTGATATCACGGTAATCAACACAGACTCGAATAGTGCCCTGCTTTTTGTTCACAGGGACTATATTAGAAACCCAATCCGTCAGTGGAATGGGGTAAATGAAACCAGCCTTGAGAAGCTTTTCGACTTCTGCTTTGATGGCTGTGGCCTTTCGGGGGTGCACAGGGCGTAGGCGCTGACGAACAGGCTTAGCACCTGGATACGTAGGTATCTCGTGCACCACTATACTAGGGTCGATGCCGGGCATCTCTTCGTAGGACCAGGCAAAGACATCACGAAATTCGCGAAATAGTTCAGTGTAGAGTTGAACTTCCTCTGGAGTGCAAGTGACTCCAATGTAAATGTGCTCGACAATCCTCGATTTGACTGAGATGTCGATGGGTTGGGTTTGCGTAATGTTTCCCATATTTCCCTCAGAAGATACTTGGTAGATTTGAATAGGTGTTTGAAGGGGCGAGGATGGGATACATGAAGCAAACCGTTCGAGACATGCGATCATTTCCTGATGGGCAGGGAGGAACGAGGAACGGTGGTGATGATCTGACCAAGGGGGCTCCTCAAGAGACATGGTCTCTATGATGGCTTCATCGGAAGGAAATATTTCCTTTAATGGATCCGAAGTAGCATCATCTCCAAGCCAAGGGAAGTGAACATATGAGTCAGGAACACCGCTCAGAAGAGCAGGCTCGGAAGGGGGAGCCGATGCAGCAACGATTTCGACGTAGTTGAGCTCAGCAGGACTCAACGGCATCATATCACCCCAGGATTCTATCTGATTAGCGGGAGGAAGGACCCACGGATCAGAATGCACGGAAATCATGTTAATAGGGGCGAGATTCGGAGGTGGAAGTGGAAAGACACCCATTAGGGCGGGATCCTTAAAAAGTCCGACTCCCACACTCTCGAATGATTTAGAGGTATGCTCCACGAACGACACATTACCTTCGGAAGAAGAGCCGAATAAGGAGAGCTGGTCCACCATGACAATCTTCCCTTGATGAGGGAAACGAATGACACGGAAAAGGGAGGAAGCCACGGCTTGCATGGCGTATGTCCAACTACGTCCGAGGAGGAGGTTGTAGGTAAGATTAGCGTCAACAACTTCGACCTCCACTTCTATCGTCTTCCCTTCCAAGGATATGGGCAAGCGTTGGAGGATACCGTAAGGACGAGACTCTCTTCCATCAAAGGCTTCTAACATCGTAGGAGACTGGCTCAATGTTGGAGAACCAATAGCTTTCCAGCAAGCAACAGACATGATGCAAGTTGAGGCACCTTCATCAATGACTGTACGATGAATCGTTTTACCATTGATGATGACCTGTATAAGGAAAGCGATTTGGTGAGTCAGTCTCGGCGTATAGCCCTCGAGATCAAAAGAAATAAGATCCGAGTCAGCCGGGTCTATGCCACCGATGGCCGATAGCAAGGACTTCCTCTGGGAGGGGCAGCTCTGGAGGACTTCTAGAGTGGACATAGCAGACGGAGCCTGGGCTAAGTCCTCAACAATGCTGTAGTGCTGAGCAGCACGAGCATTCGGGTTGTAAGAAGACTTCCGGAGTACACCTTTTGGAGGGGGTCGGATCGTCGTCTCAGTGCTAGGTCGTTCGATGTGGAGAGGACCAGAACTGGACGGAGGAGCGCTGGAGGGGACCTCCGGCTCTTTCCCGGCGTGAGATGGATATTCTTTCGCTCGAGTAGTGACATGGATGGGAATCGTCCCAGCCATGAAGACTTGAGAGCCGAATGAAGAAGAGGGTTGCGATGGATCTGCCACCATTTGAGTTTGCTGTGAAGGGAAAGGTTCTTTAAGCACAGCAGGAGTCCCAGGAGCACCTTTCAATAATCAATTAACTTCGGACCGCCTGGGGCAGTCTTTAGTGTAGTGATCCTCATCACAGATAAGACAAGGATACTTAGGTTTCCGTTTGGCTCCTTCCTCGGGTGGAGGTTTAGGGGAGTCCTGTTTGGGCTGTTCGGATTTATTCTTGGCTTTCCCTTTCTTTTTCCCTTTCGAGGATTTATCCGCCGTGGTGGACTGAACGACGTTTACCTCGGAGGTACTTCCAGAATTAGATTGACCCTGAGAAGTGTTTCCATTAGAAGCATTCTGTTTTTGCTTCCCAGGGTTCGCGGATGATTTCTTTGAAGACGCGTTTACAGAGCCAATAACACCGTCAACAGATGGTTTTGGCGGAGCTTTGGATGTTCCGGGTCTCGGGGCATCTGGCAAATAATCATATAAAGTACCTGACTGAGAATATACCAAGTCAAGGTACTGAGCACGCGCGATAGCTTGCTCTTCAGTTACACAAGCCCCCATGGCGATGTCTCGTGCAATTGCAGGGACAAAGGAAGTCATGAACCAATCGGTCAGGAGCTGATCAGGAATCCAAAATTTGATCAAGCGACGACGCCGTCTCCATTCATGTATATGATCGGATATATGCGTGGCCGTGTCCTGTTTGAGAGACGTAAGGAGATGTGTCCCTGTCTCATACCGAATGGGTAACTGAAAATGAGTTAGGAATGCCATAGCCAGCAAGTTGAAGTCTTGAAATGTTCCGCGATTCAACTCAATATACCACTTAGCCGCCGAGCCGGTGAGAGTCCTTTGGAAGAGGCGGAGCCGTATGGAGTCATCAAGCCATGAGTTGGATGAGCACCAAAGGTGATAGGTCATGACATGGGCTTGAGGGTCCTCACCAGCTTTGCCATCGAATTTCGGGCAATCACCGGGTATCTTAGTTGGAACTGGTGGCCAATATGGATTATGAAGAATGGGATCATTCGTCAACTTGGACACATCTGGAAGTTCCAACGTCGCTAAGAAAGACAACTGAGGATTAAAGGACATTTGTGGCTGTGGCAGAGAGGTAGTACCAGGGTTCCAACCAGGTGGTGGTTGCCCCCATGGACTTTGTCCGGATGGGCCTGGCCCATAAGGGTTTTGTCCATAAGGATTTTGCCCATAGGGGTTCTGTCCATAAGGATTCTGTCCATAAGCAGACAGTTGACCCTGGGTCTGCCCCCCAGCACCCCATAGATTAGCAACTTGTCCTGCAGGTGCAACGTACTGTTGCTGATAATTCTGGTAAGGAGTGACCTGCATTTGTTGATAATTTTGATAAGGGGTAAATTGAGTTTGCCCCTGGGGTTGCTGGTAGCCATACGTTTGCTGAGCTCCATACTGAGCCTGATAAGAAGGCTGCGCTTGGTAAGAAGGTTGGGGTCGTGGCCCACCTTTCATTTGATAACCAATTTGAGTCTGGGGCCCAGAAGGATGTCCTTGAACATGTTGAGCTTGGACCATCTGGCCGGAAGGTTGGCCTGGTTGGGCTTGGGACGGACCTGTTTGCCCAGAAGGATGTGCTTTCTGGGTACCAGGTTGTCCTTGTGCAACCAAGGGTTGTCCTTGCGGAACAGATGGTTGAGCGGGCTGGATGGCCGGTTGACCTTGAGGTTGGCCAGCCTGTCCAGAAGGATGACTAAGCTGGGCAGTGGGTCGGCCTTGTTGTGTAGAAAGCTGACCCGCTTGCCCAGAAGGATGACTAGGCTGAGTAGTGGGTTGGCCCTGTTGTATGTAAGGCTGCCCCCCTTGCCTAGAAGGATACCCCTGTTGGACTGTTGGTTGACCTTGTGGAATATAAGTTTGTCCAGCTTGTCCAAAGGGATAACCCTGCTGGATACCGGGTTGGCCTTGTTGGATGTAAGGTTGTCCTGGTTGTCCAGACGGGTAACCTTGCTGGGTACCAAGTTGCCCTGGATAACCAGAAGGTTGATTCAAATAAGTAAAAGATGGACCACCAGCGGCCGAAGGTTGTCCCTGATAGGGTTGTCCTTGTGGGCCCCCAGATTGTCCTGGGTAAGACTGGCCATAATATTGCTGCCCTTGGGGGGTTTGCACATAAGATGGCTGGCCTTGGTTAGGCGGTCCTTGAAGCTGTGCAGGCATTGCTTGGCCTCCATGGAAAGAGGTGGTACCAGGGTTCCAAGCAATGGATAACGGTACCGAAACCTCAACAAAAGGTTGAGTAGGCAAGGGTTGAGAAAGTTGAAGGTATTGACCAGTAGAATCGTAATAAAAGAGTGGACCTTGCGCGTTCGGATCCTGAACAGCTTGTCCATAGGCATCATATGGCCCCCCTCCTGGAACGGGACCAGAAGAGGGTGGAGCACTTTGTGCAGGGTGAACAACTTTAGGTGAGAGTGCCGGCTGGCCATTACTCACTTGACCGTGAGGGGGACCAGCACCAGTGTTCAAGGCTGAAGACGTTGTTACGACACTAACAACCGGAGTTGAATGCGCTACACAAACAGTTGGATTCATCGGAACTGAAGTGACAGGTGTAGTGTGGACTTGTGAAACAAAAGATCCCGTGGTGGGAGTGATATGGGGATCCCACATGGTCGAAGCGGGGGTCCTGGCACTTACCCTATCCCTCAACGACTGATAGCGTGGGGGGAGTGGAGAAGTAGCTGGGATGGGAGTGTCGATATTCGACAACACAGGTGTCTCACTTACTCTAGGAGATGTCTCATCCATGTGAGAGGTAGACATTGGAGATGAAACACCAGGGGGGGTAAAAGGAATATCGTCCTCGTCAGGCTCCCAGATGGGGTTCCAATGAATTTCGTAACCTTCGTCGTCCAGAGCGCGAGAGTTGATCGGTTGGATACTCGGGATAACAGGAAGAGTATCACTTACAACCGGTACCTCAGGAGCAGTGGAGGACGGAGACCCTTGCTCACTTGGAACGGGAGTCGACGGTTCAGCCAGGATGACAAACTTCGAACAAAACCTAAGGGAATCTAACGATAAAGGACCCTACTCAAACTAACGCACACAAGATCTAACCAGGTAATGTTTATCGTGGCCAAATGAATTTTAAGACGCAAGGACACAACTTGACCTTTTCATGTTTTAAGAGTCGAGAAAAGGACAAAAAGGTGACTCTAGTCGCCTTCGAATGTTTTATGAGCCCGAAGTGACAAACTGCTCAAGTGAGCCTTTTCTTTTAAGGAGTCCGAAAAGGATCAAAAGTGACTACTCTGGAGAGACTAGGCAAAGGGTTTACCAAACAAATCCGTAAAACTGCATATACACCTTGGCAATCATATGAAAACCAAGGACTTCCCGTACGGCAGTCAATCTTCCCGAATGCTGTGTTCGGTGCGTTACGGCTTGTAAGGCAGCAAACACGGCTTCCTGTGGATAAAGGATGATAACCTAGTGGGGTCTCCCCTATATACGCGACGGTACGTGGGAGCTCAAGTCCGTGCTAGACCACTATCGAGTCACAAAAGGAGGAATCACCCAACCGTAGTGTGAAACAACAGTGACTAGGTTTAACGACGCCGGAGCACGTCTCTAGCCTAGACCTCTAATTAGTGAGCGTTATGTTCCAATGCGTTTTTAAGTTCATTTAGTTCATTTTATGGTTGATCTTTAGTTAAGTTTCAATTTCCAGGTCCTACCGTATGTAATCTCTCACAATTCCCTAAATGCAAGCTATATGCCAAAGAATATCATTTCGTTCGATGAATACTAACTACGAGAGAGTTGAGAATTTTTCAAACAAAATGACCACAATCAAGAAGCACTCTAATGCAGCTAATGACAAATAAACGAAACTTTTCTTTGTTTTAAATCACTTAATCAATGAAAAGCTTCTAATTTCAATTAACTAATGCAACGCAAAAGAGATTATTCGTTTTTCTTTTCAATGGCAAAGTGCACTAAACAAATTTTGAGAGATAGTAACACCGAGCAAAAGATCAATTTCACTCAATGAGAACACAATCGAATCCCCAAAACACCAAAACAGTCCTTCAAACCAAGCACAAAGACCTCTATGAGCTATGTAATCTAAGCCCAAACGAAGCCAAGCGAAACCCAAGCGAAAACAAAACAAATCACTTGAAAAAAGGCTTTGACAACTATTGAGCAAATGCAAAAAGTAATCACAAAGTCGACTCGACGATCAAAGAACCCAAAACTCCTACGGAAGGCTCGATGCACAAAGCCACTAGATGCCCTAGGGCTAAAAAGTGTAATCGATAGAAAGAGGCAAACACCCGAAGGATGAAGGTCTAAAACCAGTCAAACAAGGATCAAACACACTCCAGTAATTGAAAAATACACGGAAAAATACAAATCCAAGCTCAGAGGGCTTGAAGACAAGCGAACTGGAAAAGTTGACAGGTTTGGCATGACTGTCAGGCTGCAACTCGCACTTTTATGGGATTGGCGCGGGTTGTTTTTGAGCAACTTGTGCCAATTGGCGTGACTGTAAGGCTAAAAAGCGCGCTAATCAAGTTTTCTAAGTCAAAAACAAAATCAAGCAATTCAGGGCTTGAAGACAGTATCTAGGGAGACCAGGAAGCAAGAAACAGCAAGAAATCCAACCCAGAAAGCTATCTAAGCAATCAAAGCAAGAAAAACCAAAGAGACAAGACAAACTCTAAGTTGTTCAGTCCATAAACCAAACCGGAGATTGATTGAAGTGGCGTTGATCTACTTCGCTAATGCAAAGCAATAGCGTTTCGAAGGCTACCTGGCCGTACTTCAGGCTCCGTCTAAAGTATACAAATCAAACAACAGGATCTCCCCAGCGGAGTCGCCAAATTGTTGTGGAGGTAAATCCTCTCTGCGGACAGAGACGATCCCTACTAGCCCAGACCGGGTCTAGCAACAATCACACAATGCTATCACGCAAGTTCCTAATTGAAAATACAAAGTAGATGGTGAGAACCTACTTGGATTCCAACGCTAGTGTTCGTAGAAGAGATGTCGCCCTCGTTCCTTTGCTTTGGCCGGTCACGATCCCCACAATCCCCGTGATTGGACACCTGCACATGCAAAGAACAACACGAAAACAAGCATAAAATCTAGTAGATGCAATTATATATCAGTCAGAAAAGATATAACTCAACATCAAACATAGGACAATGAGAGTGGAACCATAATGATAGTCATCTATTATTAATAAGTAACAAAGAAGAATACAACCATTGTTCTGACGTCAAATCCTCCTTTGGCTGGGTAGTTAGCTACACAAGTCTTGCAAAGCTTGTTAGGATGAGGAACAAGCCTCTCTCTCTTTGGGTGACAAGAATCTCCTTACTTAGATTTGGCCTTATGGGTGCAAAGAAGGCTCTTGCAGCTTCAAACTCTCTATCACTATGCTAGAACTGGAGCTATTGTAACTATGACTATGACTAGCTTGCTCAAGGCATAGAGGCAAGCTTTTATAGATAGAGAAGAAAGAGATAGGATCAACCACATTATTCATGGGATTGGCTTTATCACTTGGAAACTTCCATGAAAGGTGGAAAACCACTTTCCCTTCTGTGGAGATTCGAAGCCAAACCATCCTAGCTCAACATAGATTCAGTTGGTGAATGGGTTGAAGAGAACCTTCGGGAGTTTGTTGGTTGAAGGTTGGCATGAGTGCGACTTTGAGACAGAGCGCCAATAGCATGCCCTTTTTAGAGGATTTCTCATTGTGAACTGAGGACCTGCGCTAATGTTTTTCATGAGATTTTGCAAGAGATGTATGAGGCTTACTTAGAGGAATATGATGCAAGTGGTTTCCGGTTCTTTTTTCTGTGTATTATTTTATTATTTCCTTAGGAGAGACCTCCGGTATTTACTGTAGGGTTGGAATTTTTTGGTGGGATTTGACATCCGGTTCTTTTTTCTATTTATGGCACTTTGAAAGGTGGTCTTCCATATTATTATATTCACGGGTGGTTGATTATGTCATCCATCGAGGTGTCTGGCGGGGTGGGAGTGGCCTCAGGTGACTCACTAGATGCAAATGTTTCCCTCAAAGAGGCATTTATTCGTGCCACGTTGGCGGTGGAACGAGCATACTCCTATCGAACTAGTGCACAAGTGGTTGACTCTCGTGTTGATGCTCCCTAAATGGACCAAGTTGCCGGGTCACATGACACACATGCGGTTTCAAATTTACACTTGGGATTTCCGAAGGCTTCATCAGGCTCCCACGGTCACTAGCATAAACCAATTTACTGCATGGAAGAGCCAATACTCTTAAGATTCAGGCACGACACCTTATGGGACAAGGTCACTAGTTTACAAAACAAAGCTCTTGTGGGTCGATGGCAATGTTTAGATACCAGGGATATGGACATGGTGGGATGGGTTGCTACTCAATGGACTCCCCTTATGGGATATACTCCCAAGATCATTCGGCTTCTTAACCACTGGTTCTCTTTTCACTTCTTACACCGGGAAGATTTTAAGCATATTTTGGTGTGCCCCTAGGTTCACGGACGTGGCTTTCTTCAATTTTTCAAGTGGTATGTCAGATTTAACCCTTTGTTGGACACCCCCAAGAATAAGTTGGTTTGGGTTAAATTGCCTGGTCTCCCCTGGAATACTATACGCGGCAAGCTCTGATGGCTATTGGGGATTCGGTCGGCTGTACCTATTATATGGACCCCCGCATTTTGGGGGCATACGATAAGCACATCACATGGATTTTGGTTGAAGTAAATTCTTGAGTCGTCTCCCTAAAAATATCATACTTGAATGGGACTCTCGCCACATCTATCAGCGGATTGACTATTGGGGTATACCCTTTTGACGTTTACTCTTCCACCGCATGGGACATTTGCTAGACCAATTCCCACGTCATTTCCATCATTGACAGTGGTCTCAGGGTACAAATCATATTCCTAACGCCAGTCTGCAGCTGGAGTGGGCACATGTAACTCTATTTCCTCTGACAACTCATATTTACAAAATTATATTGTATCCACTAAACATCCCTCCTCCCAATCATCGCCTCAACACCCATTGTCATCATATATGATGGATCCTTCAGATCCTTTTGCCCCAGATTCGTCTCTCCTTAATCCTCCTCTCATATCCTCAGATGATTTTCCCTCTTATTCCCCTCATCCTCCATTAACCATTAAGAACTCTGAATCTATCCCGGTTATTCCATCACTTCTTCTTGACCCTGGGGTCTCTCCACCTTATAACCCTTCCCGAGTGGCCCCTCTATCCCATTACCCTCCTCCCACTTCACCCTGACCTCAACCCTCCCCCCCCTCGGGGGCTCCTCTATCTATTTCTTCCCCTCACAACTCTATTGATAGAGATGTTGAATTCCTTCTACTGAACCCCACCATGAATCTCTCATCCCTCATGGTAAATAAGGGGAAGGACTTAGTTTCCTCACCTATTATCAGCCAAAATTTGGCCCGCAATATCAACACTCGAAGGGGGTGTTGACTTAGTGGGTCCTGACCCAAGTTCAATGTTAAGTTTTCCAAACAAATCCCTACACTACTGGCCCTTTCGGCATCAATCCACAGAACGCAGAATGAAGTTTCACCCAAAGCAGTATGGGTGGATACTGGAACCAAGTTTCTGCACCCAGAGATGAGCATGATGTCATTTATGCCCTAAACCTGCCTTCGTGTAGATCGATAGGCCTTTAAGGCTTATCGATATAACTTCCTTCTATCAACCTCTAGACCTTTGCGAAGGTACATGACTGCCTTTCACGAACCCTAAACAGGTGAATCAACTACTTACGTGCCTCTGTTATTACTCCTAATTATGTTATTCCCCCAATCAGCTTAAGTATTTGATATCTTTAATGTGAAACATGATATTCTTTGTGTAAATAGGTATTATTACTTGTGTTCTTATAACAATGTAAAACATAGAGAATCACGCATCAATACAGTATTAAATCATAACCCCAATATTCATCATAACATAGATGCATCCATTGATAACAGAAGTAAATGGACAAAACACAGATATTGCCATAATAATATCTTTATTTATGCTTTTGTTCTTCTTGCAGACTCGAGACTACCCCGCGCACTAAACTGTATGGGTTCGCACACTCAGCTACGGACTCTACTCTAGGCCTCTATGACCACAGCTGTAAAGCCTCTCTTCTACTCTAAGACTCTTCGCTCTTCACTTCTAATGACCCATTACATTCATTGATATATCCATCACTATGGCTTAGACTCTCTAAGACTCTCCTTTTTATACAATCCCATGGTCTGCGGACCATGGGTAGATCTACTAAAGCCGACACAACTTACATAAAACAAGGAAAAATCCATTTATGAAACTTACTATCTACATGCTCCGCGACCACAGCTTACGGAGACTTTACACTTTACATAACAAAAACTTGGGCTTTTGCCCCAAAATTAACAGTAAGGGACCCTGTCCCAATAGGCCCCCAACAAAAATATCATGACTCACCCTCGAGTCACTCTGCTAGCGCGGAGATCTTACTGCGGATACCTCCCAGCTCGACCTATGCCATTGCTACCTCTGCCGCGCTCTGCGTGACTGCCCACTTGATATGCTCCACTAGCTACTCGGTTGTTGGTCCTGCACTGTCTTACTTTACCTTCTATTGTGTCCTATGTAGGCTCGCCAGCTTCTCCTCAATGGAGGCAGAGATAACATAGGCCTCATCCAACCAAGGCCCTAATCTAGCCTTGAGGACCACCTCTTTCCTTTGTGCTGCCTCCACCTGTTTGAGCAACTGCATTGCCTCATGCAGCTTAGCCAATCACTTTGATATAGTGACGATGCGCACCGTTGCTCTTGCTTCGTCGTACTGTTGCTGCAATTTGCGGGCTTCTGTGTTCAACTTCTGCAGGTTATGATCCTCCTATAGAGTTGTAACGACCTCCATAGACTGCTCAAATAATGCAATGCAATCTGCCACCGTGGCATCTATTGTTGCGACTGCATCCTTTACAACTGCCTCGCATTATTCTCTGACCTTTGGTGGAGTTTAAGGTTGTGACTTCAACTCAAACTTTGTGATTTTAAGGTTCAGTTCAAACTAAACCTTTGCCATCTCTGTCTTGGCATCACGCATGCCTCCAACCAACTTCCTAATCTTGGCCTCCAACGACACTTCTTCGGGTATGTGCAGTTTTGTAACGATTCTGCATGCTTCGGCTACCATGGCTACGGTTCACTCATTATTTTCCCGAACCTTCTTCCAGGCTTCTAGTATTGTTGTCTTCTCAAAGAACATCTATTCATTGTTGACTTTCTGCTCTCTGATCATGCTCAGCGCGTGCTGCTCCCAGGCCCTGATCTCTGCAATCACACCTACTTGCAGTGTGTGAAGGAATTCACTGGGGTGTGCGGCCAAGTTGAGGCCAACATTCCTCAAAGTGCTGACAGTAGCCTTGTCAGCTTCTGCCTCTGTGCTTAGAGCTCCATCAGGCAGCGTGACTGCATGGAGATCCAAGGATTGAACCAACTCTACTGCTTGAGTGGTCCCTGACGCCAAACTAGTTGATGTTGCGCTACTCTACCCTACACCTGCCTGTAGTTTAGTTGTTTAGATCTGTAGCTCGTGCAAACTTGTTTGTATAGAGACCAATGCTTGTGTCTGCTGCTGCTCAAACTGCTGCAACAGTTATGTTGTTGTGTCCCTCACCTTGTCTCCAATATCGTCCAAGTCACCCTCTGTCAAGGTGATTGGATCTAGCAACGACTTGGAGTCTTTGGTCTTCTTTGGATACCCCTCCTTTTCCTGTTCTCTATGTCGCTTTACGCGGAAAGGAGTGCTCTTCAGATCTCCGCACTAACTCTGGGGTCCACACTATTGGACCGTCAAGCCTCCACCTTCCCTGGTCGTCTACCAATTTAGAGATCCACTCGTATAGCTCGATTGGGAAGGAATAGAAGAAAATTTTGTGTATCTCTGTGTACAAATACGTGTCCAACCACTATTTTTTCGTCAATCGCGGGTTTCCATTTTCTTGTGCTGCGAATTCGTGGATCTTCCTGTCCAACCAATCTTCAATTTCCTTCTTAGTTGGATTCTAGTGATGCAACATCACACATCTCTTTATGCAGATCTCGGTCCCAGCAACGTAACCATTTGTTGGCTTAGTGGGTCCTAACCCAAGTTCAGAGTTAAGTTTTCCAAACAAATCCCTACACTACTGGCCCTTTCGGCATCAATCCGCGGAGCGTGAATTGAAGTCTCACCCGAACAGTATGGGGGGATGCTAGAACCAAGTTTCCGCACCTAGAGATGAGCGTGATGTTGTTTTATGCCCTAACCCTGCCTTCGCGCAAATCGATAAGCATTTAAGGCTTATCAATATAACTTCCTTTTATTAACCTCTAGACCTTTGCGAAGGTACATGAATGTCTTTCGCAGACCCTAAATAGGTGAATCAACTACTTATGCACCTCTATGATTACTTCTATTTCTGTTATTCCCCCGATAAGCTTAAGTATTTGATATATTTAACGTGCAACAAGATATTCTTTGCGTAAATAGATATTATTACTTGTGTTCTTATAACAATGTAAAACATGCAGAATCACGCATCAATACAATATTAAATCATAACCCAAATATTCATCATAACATAGACACATTCATTCATAATAGAAGTAAATGGACAAAACACAAATATTTCCATAATAATATCTTTATTAATGCTTCTTTTTTTCTTACAGACTCGAGACTACCTTGTGCACTCAGCTACAGACTCTACTCTAGGCCTCTACGCACACAGCTGCAAAGCCTCTCTTCTACTCTAAGACTCGTCACTCTTCACTTCTAATGACCCATTACATTCATTGACCTATCCATCACTATGCCTTAGACTCTCTAAGGCTCTCCTTTTTGTACAATCCCATGGTCCGTGGACCATGGATAGATCTACTAAAGCCGACACAACTTACATAAAAGAAGGGAAAATCCCTTTATGACACTTACTAACTACGCACTCCGTGACCACGGCTTGCAGAGACTTTACACTTTACATAACAAAAACCTAGGCTTTCTTCCCCAAAACTTGGGCCTTTGCCCCAAAATTCACTGCATGGGACCCTGTCCCAATAGGGGGGGTGGTAAGGGTGGTCGTTTCCAACGGGGAAACACCTTAGGAAATATATTTCTTAGTGATTTCTCTAGACTACATGATGTTCTAATTATTGGATCTTCTGCATTTGGGGCCCTTAGATAAAACTTGCCCCTGGGCTTGGTTAAAAATGAATATTATCTATTTTAATTTGCGTGGGACGAGGGATGCCACAAAAAAATTATCCCTTCTACATTTGATTTCTACTTCTAGCTCAATTATGATTCTTATTTAGGAGACTATGTCTGATGCGCTTCATGCCATCTCTTATTTTCATTCTGTTGTTCCTACTTGGTCTAGAGCGGAAATGGATTCATGTGGTTTATCTGGTTGACTTGATGCCTTATGGGATCCTTTCTGGGCTAAATTTAAAGCACACAAATTCTTTGTTGGGATGTTACATTCAGGGCATTTCCATGCCATGGTGGAGAGGATCCACATATGTAATATTTATGTGCCCTACAAGAAACAATAGTTTTTCTCACTAATTATCGGAGGGGATTTCAATGCCACTTTAAGCCGATTAGAGGTATGGGGTGTTGGTAGTCATGAAGATCCTATCTCTTCCCGACTCCATCATAGTTTTGAAGAGAACCACCTGTATGATATATTTCCTGATCATGTGGTGTCGACATGGCGGAATGGTAGAAGTGGTGATAACTACATTGGGAAGTGTATTGATAGATTTATGGTACACCACAACCTTTTCGAATTTCTGGGAAATCTTTGATCTCGGGTAGAACAACCACTACTCTCGTATCACTGCCCCATTTTTCTACAATGGAGGATAGAGTCGGCAAAAAAAGGTATTCCATTCAAATTCAATTGGACATGGGTATAGGATTCAGCTTTAAACAACTTGGTCTCAAATTTTTGGCACTCGGTTGATTATCCAGGTTGTGGGTCGGCCATGGGAAACTTCTCTCTGAAACTATCCCTTCTAAAGAGTCGGGTTAGGGTGTGGGAGAGGGAAAAAAGGGTGTCTTTACAAATGGATATCTGAGATGTTCAGGCTAAAATTCATGTTCTTAGGGAACATCTTGCCACTAGGTCACCGCCATCTCACATCATGGACCAGTTAAAACATTTGGAGGCTCAGAAAATGAATATTTTGTATATACAAGAACCCACGTGCTGACTTAAGAGTTGGGTGACTTAGATCTAGGAGGGGGATCACAACACAAAAAAATTCACAATTTCACTAAACAATGACAAAACCGAAATGCCATATGGAACATTAAGGGATATGATTGCTCAATTGTATTAAAGGACGAGGATATATGTCAAGAGGTTGTGCTTTATTTCTAGGATATTTTCAAAGCCAATGAGGAGACCTAGATGGAAGACATCCTATGGGGTGTGGAGAATTACCCCACGATGTTCGATGCTTGTGCAAATGAGTTGATATACCACCCCGTCACTCTAGAAGAAATACATGCTATGTTAATTTCCTTCTCCAAGGATAAATTCACAGGACCGGACGGTTGGACCATTGAGCTCTTCACACATTTCTTTGATCTTATGAAAATTGATCTTCTGGAGATGGTGGAGGAATCTTGCACTCAGAAACATATACCGGGCTCTATCAAGTCCATGTTTATTTCTCTTATCCCAAAGGTAACTTCTCCATCCACATTTTCTGAATTCCACCTGATATCCCTCTGCAACATGACTTACAAAATTATATCTAAGGTGATAGAGGAGCGGATCAAGGTATATTTATCTTGTCATATCTTTGCAGAGAGATTTGGTTTTCTACCTAATCAGTCCATCCATGATGTGACTACTACCGCTAATGAATGTACCCACTCAATTCAAAAAAAAAATATTGAAGCTTTGGTGATGAAGATTTATTTACAGTGGGCTTATGACAATGTGGATTGGAAATTTCTTTATCTTGTATTACACAATATTGGTCTATCAATCCTATTATTGAGTGGATCATGGTGTGTGTATCAAATACTTGGTTGGCGGTGCTCATTAAAGGTTTTCCTACTGATTTCTTCAGGGCGGGTCGGGGATTACGTCAAGGTTTTTCTCTATCACCACTATTGTTCATTCTTATCATGGATGGGATCAATTAGAAGATCCAATTGGCTAAATCAAGTCGCACTTTCAGGGGAATTCAAATATGTCGTGAGGTTTGTGTCATTCACTTATTTTTCGTTGATGATATTTTGACTTTTGACATGTTTTCATTGTCACAATGTGAAACTATATTTCACTTATTCTGACGTTATGGTATTGCATCTAGTTTGATTACAAATGGAAAAACGTCCGTGCTCTTATATTCATTTGGTGACACAAATGAAATCCGTATTATTACTACTAAATTTGGGGTCAAATCCAAACCCCTTCAGGATGGTTTTACATACCTGGTCTATAGACTAAGGCCTAATAACTACCATTTCCAGCACTGGTCTTGGCTACTCCAGAAATTTCATAACAAGTTGGCAAACTGGACTCATCGGGCTCTATCTCTGGGTGGTCGCTCCACCTTGGTCCAATATGTACTTCAACAGTTTACCATCTATTGGATGCACTTATTTACTTTGCCTACCAGTGTTATTACTGAAATTCAATCGATAATGGCTCACTTCTTATGGTCCAGTTCTGTGAGAGATGGTAAGTTTCACCTAGTTAAATGGGCCGACATAGTCAAGCCCCGCAATCTTGATGGGTGGGGTGCTCTCAACACAAATATTTTTGGCAAATCCATTATTATGAAGTCTAGGTGGAGAACCCTCTTCGACATTGGCATATTACATCATATCTTTCATTTCAAATACTTAAAAGAAAAACCTATCTCTCATTGTATCCATAGGGGTGAAATAGGTATCAGAGGTGGATCGTATATATGCCTTAGTTACCGAAAATCCAAACATCTATTCCTTCGAAGTATTAAGTGGACCTTTGGGGGTGGAAATAGGATCATAATTGAAAGGGATGATATTTTGGGTGTGGATGCAGATTCTTGTACCAAGGGACATTTACTGGAGATAATTCATCAACATGGATTCTTTTTTATTGGCATAGATTATACCAAAATGGAAGGGACCATTTCCAGTTTGGCGGGATGCTTCACAGATTGGATTGATGAGGAATTTGGCCTGACAATGGTCTCACTTCATCAAATGTTTGAGAAATGTTGGTCTTTGCCGATGTCCTAGTGGTGACTACCTCACTTGGGGGGGAAAACTCATAAAACACTCGGTGATAGTATCTGACTATTATTACTTTTTCTCACATATTAATACTTCTTACTCTCCTCGGTCTTGGTTTCTCCCTATCTGGAAATCCCGCGCTCCTCTCAAAATTATAATTTTTTGTTGGTTGGCTTGGAGAAATCATATCTTTACTTGGGAAAACTTATGTAAATGGGTCTTCTCTGGACCGAGTTGCTGCATTATGTGCCGTGAGGGGGCGGAATCGATAATCCATCTTCTCATTCACTGTAAAAATGCTTTACACATTTGGTCTATTATATTGTCTTTTTGCAAGTTACCCTCCACCAAATTTTTGTCTATCGAACATTGTCTGAGATGGGGAGCATTCGAGGTGGGTCTTCAGGCCTACATCCCATTATTAACTTTCTAGGAGATTTGGAAAGTCCGTAACCACTACATTTTCGAGGGGTGCCAATCAACACTCACTCCATTGTTTCAAAGGTCTTCTCATGGTTGGACTATATGCCTATGCGGTGTGTGGACATCCAGGACATGTCCAGAAGATTCACTTTGCCACACATCACTTTACCGGTTGGATATTTGATGGTGCTTCCCAATGAGGTCTATGTGGATGTGGGGCTTGGCTCCATATTGATGCACTCTGATATTACAAGCTTCACTAGAAGGGTGGGACGGGCTCAAATACCAGAGCTGAGATAATTGCCTTTGGGGACTACTTTGGTTCACACTATCAAAGAATATCCTGAACATAAACATATATGGGGATTCTAAGACCATCACTGATGGCTTCTTGGGCACATTGGTGCTCGATCAATTGGACCTTAGGGGTGACAAGAGAGGACCATGCACCTACTGCATCAGTTTTAGAGCTTCACGATCACCCACATCTACAGGGAGTCCAATTGTGTTGCAAATTCTCTTTCTAAGGTGGGCATTCAGGATCCAAATGGCTTCATGTATTTCTCTTTTTTAATTGCAGGAAACATCTAAGAAGATCGCAGGATTTCCATTCCGTGTTGACATTTTTTGGTTTATACTATTCTCCAGCATACTTTTTATCTAGATATTCTCAATGTTTTAAATTTTGTAGTATTTTGAAACTCTACTCTATAGATAATATTTAAGTTTTAAAGATCTAGCTGATGCCTATAAAATGGCTAATAGCAAAGACAATGTCCATAAATGGATATATATATATATAATTTAAATTTATATGAATGATAATAAGAAAACAATGTATTGTTTCCTCTACTTTTTTGAAAAAAATATTAATAAGAATGTTATGAAACACCTCAATTCAATTTAAAAATAAAAACATATTTATAATTCTTAATTTTATATTTAAAATGGTAAAACTATTTTATTTTATAATTTTTTAAATAAAATTTGACAAAAATAATCAAGTGGAAAAAGAAAAAAGAAAAAGTGATGCAATAAGTCCAAAATTACAGTTTGATTGAATATAATATAGTTAAATTAAAAAAACTTAATATAATAAATAAACTTTGCATAGTTTCACAAAGAGACTAGGAAAAATTATTGCTCTTCTTATTAAACCAACCTTATTAAAAAGTGATTGAAAATATATAAAGATAGTGTTTTTCTCTCTCTTGAAAAAAAATAATTGAAAATAATATTATTTTTTTACACAAGGTAGGTTGATCTATTGTTACAAGTTTTCAAGTCTATTGTTACTGTAATATAATTTTTATAAATAAAAGTGTGAGGATAAATTTGGCTTCGTAATTACTGGCCTAACTTCACAAAGAAACCATATAAAACTAAGGAAAAATTTATTAGCACAGACTAAGTCTTTATGCATTGTTACAAGTTTTCAAGTCTATTGTTACTGTAATATAATTTTTATAAATAAAAGTGTGAGGATAAATTTGGCTTCGTAATTACTGGCCTAACTTCACAAAGAAACCATATAAAACTCAGGAAAAATTTATTAGCACAGACTAAGTCTTTATGCATTCTCATAAATTTAAATTTATGTGAAATCCAAGAGGGAGAACAATCAATTGTTTCCACTAGTTTTTAATATAAAAAAAATGAATAAAGATATTATGAAACACTTGAATTAAAATAAATTATTAAATTGATATAAATAAAATATACTTTATTTAAAAAATAAAATTATGGCGGAAAATAATAAAGTTTTTAATATAAAAAAATAATAAAGATATTATGAAACACTTTAATTAAAATAAAATATTAAATTGGTATAAATAAAATATACTCTATTTAAAAAAATAAAATTATGGTCGAAAATAATAAAGTTAAAATAAAAATAATTTTACCTATGTTTTTTTAGGTGCAATTAACAAAGCAATTAAAAACTATATATAGGAAGTAGCATATGAATCGGTATACAAAGCAATTAACATCAGAAAAAACTACATTGAAATTAGAATATGAATTGAGATAAAACGCAATGGTTAGGGATGGCGGCTTATAGCCTCCTCACCTAGGTTTGATTCATGTTGCACGCTTTCGTTTCTTCGCAGCTGATGAATCTCATTTTGTTCTTATGGTTTCAATCCAGCTTCTGTACATATAATATAATTATGAATAATTGTGAAATATAGACTATATATAGCTTCTAATCGGATTCACCCCTTTAAAAAAAAAACTTCATTGTTATAGTAGTCAATCTGTGAACGAACAAATCCAAAAGTTGTATATGAGTTATCATCTCCATACATTCAAATATAAGCATAAACCTAAACTTCTAATACTAAGCCATCGGTTAATGTTCCCTATTCTCGCATTCCCATGGCTTTTCCGACTATAAAAGTTGCATGATATATTTCTTCTTCCATTTTGTTCCCCACCCATTTACTGGAATTTTCTATTAGTGCTTCGTCTTGCTCATTCTTTATGCAATGAATAATAATATTTGCCAATAAGGATCGTAAATAATAGATTGCATTATTTGAATTAGCATCCATTGCTTTCCATGTTTTGTGCAAATTAAATTTCAGAGCTGCAGTCATCCATTTTTTAGAGTCGTATTTATCTATCTCTGTCCAAACGTGGAATCTCCCTCCTCCCTGGTAAAATGTTTTTTGAGCACTTGGTTAACGATTCCATTCTTCCTTGGACTCCTTGAAGCTCTAAAGGCCCTTGGTTTTGCTATGGACTTTCAAGGCACTCCACTATATATGTACCCTTGGTTGGGTGTGAGATGGATGTTGTTATTGTGTTTTCATAGTTTTATTTGGTACCCCCTCATTTTCTCTATTTTTTCCTGCTCTCAGTATCTCTCAGTTTTGATTTCCCTTCTACTGGGCATTATCAACATTTTCTAGTTATGTATCTTCACATTTCTTAATGATGAAAGGAATTTTTTTCCTCTTAAAAAAAAACAATGTGGTGGAGGCACTAATGATGGAATTATGTTAAGTGGTTCAAGTGGTACAATGTTGGATACAAGATGTCCGATGGTCAGAAGAGGTAAATTTTTTGAACTCTCTTGACTCACAAATTTTGGGATATTGTTAGAATTTGCAATCCACATAAAGATGCTAGAGGAAATTTCTAGCCGGAAAAACAATCCATTTCAAAATATCGGTGCACATAAATTGGTATTTTTGAAGATGTCTAGCTTATTTTTGGGTGCCTATAGGCCCTACAAAATGTTCACCACTGATATTACAGTGACAAGACCGATATTTAGTGGACATTTTGTTTTCCATATATTTTTAATTATCACAAACCCAAAAATAGAATGATGAAATACCAATGCAAATTGGGTGAAGCTCATATGCCTTTTTTCCCCAAAATGATCACAGTGATGCATGATTAGACTTGCTTTGTTGGTAGCTTCATTGATTAAATAATTGGCCTTATAAATTAGAGGTTTCTCCTTTCTGTAAGCTGGATTGAGTGTGGGTTGATTGTCATTTGGTAAAAGGTGTGTATCATATAAAGCTATTGATTATGAGTTTAATAGGGTTTAACCACTGAGCAATGCACAAATTCGACCAGATATGGATGGAAGATTAAGGTTATGGTCTATAAGCGTGTCTATTCAAATCCCCTTTACATATGAAACACATATTTAATCTGGATGGCCAAGTATACTAATGCTCCAAAGTTCAGAACTCGAGTTTTGATCTTGAGGGAAGGCATTGGTTCAAATCCCACTTCTCCTTTCATTTTTGCTACAATGTGATTCAACATGGAAAAATAATTGTGATACCTCACTGCTTCTCCAATAATCAAATATCCATAAGAGGGGATTTGGTTTAATGGTATGATTCTCGATTTCACTGGCATGAACAAGCGATTGAAAATGATATTATTTTGCTATACAAGGTAGGTTGATATGTTGTTACACATTTCAAGCCAAGCATAAAAAAAAATATTTATTCTTTTATCATTGGCACAAATGGATTACACTCTGGCACAAATGGATTGAATATTTTATCATTTCTCGCCCATGTAAGAACATCAGCATCCACAAATGTCATAAGTGGTGGGATTTCTTAGGGTGTTGGTGTTGTTGTTGTTGCCAATCACAATTTTCTCCTTATTGTTATTCTCTTCTCTACTCCTTTGTGCCCTGGCTAAAAATTTTCATTATGCAATCTAGGGGTCACTTCCCTTCTGCGTTGTGGACATTCTCGCGATTGCAGCGAAAAGGTTGTGCGTATTAGGGATTTTCCTGGCATTGACTCTCAATTGGATGCAAGACAATTTAAATTTTTCGACATCGTTATGTATCGTTGATCGTGCGCTGTGTCATTTCGGTGCTGGTGTATTAAATTGGATAGCGAGTTGGTGAGATTATCCCACCTGTAGATCTCTCGATGCATGAGACTTTCATTCAACAAACATTTGTTTTCATGTTTTGGTCTACATAATATATTATTTATGTTTCTTTTCTACTGTGTACCTCCCTCCGTACTTCTCCAGGGTTTATTGTGATCGTCCCTTATTCTACATTCTCTAGGCGTGGAGTTGGGATTCACACCATGCTGGTGTTGTTGGGAAAAGTATCTACTCAGAACGCCCCTATCCCACTCTAAGGTGTGACAGTGCCTTAGCAACAAACAAGGAAAACTACTTGCATATTCTTCTTTATGAAATGTAAACGAAGAGGAAGGATGAACTAACCTGTGTCTTGCGCTAGTTTGTTGATCCAATCGCTCTCCTCTTTGTTGGCTTCCAGCTACCTGCTCCATTACTTGCCCAGCTTCACCAAGTTCCTGCAAGATCACAGAAGAGGAAAACTACACAAAGATATAGATTTACATTCATAAATAGCTTAGGATCAGATTAAGCTAAACATGCAAATATAACAAAACATCATTGATACACAAGCATGTAGGAGAAACTCAAATAATTTTATTGATATAATAAGAAGATCCAGGAGGAGATACAACCAAGTGAGTCCCGATCCAGCATCTACCTCCCAGCAAAGGAATCCCTTCCTCACCTCCAACAAAACATAAATCACCCAATGCACTAATCTCAATCTCAAAACCAACAGCAATTCTTTGCAAAGTACAAAATTCCAGCCTCTGGATCTCTGGGATGAGGGATCCATATATAGATGTAAGCAGAGAGGATGAGTCAGCTTATGTTTTGACTTGTGGCTTCTCTCTGTCAGTTCTTGCTTCCACTTGGAGGCTGAGAGCCTCTTACTCATCCTTGGTCGAACTCAGTGAGGCAAGTGTCATTGGAGAAGATTCTGGAAGCTTCCATTGTCTCTCCACCTCGTTCAATGACTCTGCCACTTGTCATTTCCCGCTCAACGCACCTGGGTAGTGCATTCAAGTGCGTTGCAACGCACCTAGCCAGTGTATTTGGGTGCTTTGCAACGCAGCCAGCTAGTGGAGCATCTGAATTGATCCTGATTTGACTAGTTCTGAGTAGTTTTTGGTGGAGAACTTCTGGGAGAAGCTGTCATTGGTTGACCTTGTTCCTCTAGGGGTAGGAACAACACTTTTAGGGACTTTGGATCCCTTGGATTATGGACATTTCATGCTTAGAGCTGTAAGGCACAAAAATGTCTATAACAGTTTCCCCCTAAAGTATGAGGTCGTTTATCGGGTGAAATGCTTTATTAGGAGGATCCGAAGTTCTTTCAATGCTGGGAGGAGACCTATAATAAGATACAATACAATACATTATTTTCATATTGTTTTCATGATCTAGCTGAGGCGGGCATTCCCATGCTCAGCTTTATAAATTCATTTTCATGTACATAGGACAGACAATCGTCTGATGGTAGACTGATGATTCTGATGAAGTCATCATCCTTTTGGTAGGATGATCATCTGTGCTGCAACACTGTACATGTCAATGTCTTTATTTTTCCTGAATATATATCGCAGCCCAGATGGATGAAACTAGATCCGGGGTCTTCAATCTCGTCCGATCTTCACTCGAAGTACAAGTCGATCCATGTGAAAAATGTTTTGAAGTCGAACATGGAAAGACATTGCTTGATTACCAGTCAATGATGTAAACTGTTAACAAGCGCAAGAGGAATCACCGATAAGGATGATGACCCTCAAGGTACTGCAGTACAATTCACGTGGTGTGAATAAAGGACTTGGCATCGAACACCACGCAAAATATTTCGGTCGAAGGTCATTGATGTATACCTGTCGCTGGAAGTGAGAAACTTGCCATTGAGGCATGCAAGCTTCAAAGTACTGAATGGGGTGTTCCTAGATCAACTTCTTGGATAATGAGCTGATGTCGACAAGAAGCGATCCGTCAAAGGAGGGCCTTGATGAATCCCACATCAATGACACGGAACGGAGCAAATGATTTTGATGGAGGTGAAAACGATCTGATGATATATGGTTCAGGGTGGCGGTCATGAAAGAATGAAGTATAATGTATGGCAGTGGATGGGACACGGGTGACTCCTCTGGATGACTTCTCTTGAACATGTCGGCGACACGTATGTGATGGATCGGTAGCATTTACCCCAAATGTGGATGGTATGGCGAGACCATGGTGATGTGACCGGTGAATGAAACAACCCAACCCGACTCAGGCACGGAGTGGAAGTGTCATGTTCAAGAGAGACTTGCTACCAATAAAGATTCTTTGAGTTTCTTCCCAATTTTTCCCCAGTCATTGCTGACCAGTACCTCTTTATTTTTGTCAAGCTTGAGGGGGATAACATATGCTTGTTCTATAATTTTCCCTGTGGGCAAACCCATCGCTATGTTTTAACGAGCCTAGCGATAGTGAAACTCGTTCTCGTCTAAAGACAAGTTTGTCGCTATTAGTGTTTTTAACGAGTTTAACGACAAAGATAACTCGGTCCTTTTCATTTTTAGAGAGTCTGAAAAGGTACGTAAAGATAACTCCGAAATTCCTTTTTCGTCATCTAATCCCTTAAGTCCGAAAAAGTATAAAACAATACAGAAGGGATGAATTTTCGATAGTTTTAACGAGCTGAACAAAACAAGCGCTCGATCTTTTTGTGCAATAATCCCTCAGGTCCAAAAAGATTAAAATCTAGAGGAGGGATAGCACTTCCGGTCGCTTTAACGAGCTGGAAGGCCAAAAATCGGAAATCTTTTCATATTTTACGAGTCAGATGAAAAGAGCTTAAAGAAGACTCGTCTTTTGAGGAACGAGTGATAAAATGGGTAGCAGCTGATTCCAGGTAAGGGTTGGAATTTTCCAAGCATGGCAGTGTCACAAGGATGGCTAGTGAAATCACTCTTCGCAGCTGTTCCTCAAAATGGGTAAACAATCAAATGGAGGTGAATGATCGGCCAATGGAAAAGTAGAGGTGACGGTGCAAACACGACCAAGGCTTTAATGGCTGATAATGTTACATTCACGGTGGTTATTTACCGGAGGATAGTTCATTTTTTAACGAGCTTAAACGCGGATTGAAACACTTGCTCGGTCTTATGTTTATTTTTTAACGAGCATGAACTATGTGCTAAAACTGCTCGATAACATGGTCTAGTTTTGATTTTTTACCATAAACAGCTTTGTCCTTTCAAAGATAGTACTGTACTTTCAATTGCTTCATCAAACTAGTTAGAAATGAACAACATTTGCTTGGAAATGAGATTAAAATGCTAATATTTTACTTTGAACCACGTAAAAAGCAATTAAAAAGTGTTTTTACCTCTCATTTTAGCATTTCATTTGAACTTGGTTTGTTGGAGCTTTGGAGGTGCCTCTTCCCCCTTGATTTTCATCAGCTGATTTCGGGAGATTCTGTGGACGATTCTCGGCGCCGTCTGGACCAGGTAGGAGCTAAACCTGAGCTCTTTCATTTCATGGTTTCCTTTCTGCATTCTGTGCTTCATTCTCTGCTTGTCTGAGCCCCTGGGGTTTGATGGGTTCGTTTTGCCATCAACGCACCCTGGGCATATCGAAACCTGCGCTGAATGTTGACCAGTATGAAGGCAGTTTGACATTCAAGGCAGGTGGAACACTGCTGCAGGTGCGTTGGGCGCAGAAAAGGAATTTGTCACACAGTTTTTGATGAAATTTTTTGCCTGTTTCTCATCAAAACCAGGATCTAACTCCTCTCTTGTTTGTTTTTCAGAGATCTTGGAGCAAAATGACCCTTACATGGCGAGAACGAGAACATGAAGAAGAGGACATGATTGCCCTACATGATCCGGTTACAGTGAACGCGTTGTGGAACTGTGGCTTGCTGAAGTTCTTCCACATCTCTAGCATGAGACAGCAGATCAACCTACTGCAGTATTTGCTCGATGCTTGGGATCCTATCAATCAAGTTTTCCAGATTAGGGGAAAATCTATCCCCTTGACTGCAGTAGACATTTACTTCTTGACTGGCTTGTCGAGGCGGGGTGCCCCCATTTCTTTGTCAGGTTCGGCCCGAGGGAGTGACTCTGTGAGAGATTATGTCCGCCAGTATTGCAGGGAAGGATCTCAGCCAAGTAAAGACGGCAAGATCATCATCCGTGATGTCACTGACAGGTCCCTTTGGTCTATCCTGTTTACTTTTGGTAGGATGGCCGGTAGTGCGTCTCTTCATGTAGCCAACAGATCCTATATGCAGCATGCCTTGGAATGCCTCCAACCGAAAATATTCAACTGGTGTGATGCAGTACTTCTTGTGATGAAAAGTCAGTTGACCAAGATAAAGGACGGGAGGTTGAAGAACTTTGGGTTCGGTTCTATTTTGACCGCCTTTGCCTTGGAGAAGATACCACTGATGCAGCCGCAGTACATTGCACTCGACTTACCTTCTCCTACTGAACCACGTATGCAGAGATGGGTTGACCACATGTCTAGGCATGCTGGCCAGTCTCAGATTTCGTTTTCTGATACCTTCTTCAGGTGGTTTGATCGTCAGTAGATGACTTATGCTGAGTATCCATATGCTGGCATGGATTTCCGGGGTGATCCGAATTTAGTACTACCGGATGGCGAGCAGTGGGGCACTAATGGTAAAATCTTTGACCATATCACTGTTTACTGCTTTATAATGTCCTTGTGCTTTATTCTATCAAGACTTTAATCAAACTCATGTGTACATGCAGATGTTGGTCCTGTTCGTCCAGTAGTTCACCTGAGAGTGCCAGCCGCTGCCCCAGCAGGAGAGGCCGCTGGGAGGGTTATCCTTCGTGACCTTGATGTGGCCGAGACTCTCACAGATGTGCAGGAGCAGGTTGATAGCCTTACTCTTGGTATTCCAGATGTGAGGATCGACGAGCTACCTTTGCAGTTACAGCGGCATACTACTGGTGTGCCTAGACGATGGACTTGTCTCTTATGCATGATCGCACAGGCTGTGACTTGCTATCACGAGCATCATTAGACTAGGGTGCCCCCTAGCATTTTGAGTTTTTGGGTCATGTGACCGATTTTGTCTTGGTTACAGAACATTATATGTAAACCATAAACAATTATATATATATTTTGATTTTCGGGGTTTTATTCTGGTCGAGCTATATGATCCACATGCGAAACATTGATGATGTGCTTCTTTTTATAAGTGTTGCAAATGTCTATCTAACACATAGTTTGCTAATGAGTCGGTTAATGTGTTTAAGTTTCTGGAAATATGTTGGTATTGAATAAAATCAAATTGTCTTTCCAAAATCTTAACCCTTAGGAACATGCGATAAATAGCTGGGTTTCGGACGGAATATATACCATTGAGTTGTAGTATTACGAGTTGTGAGTCTAGCCTAACGATTAGTCGGCGTATACCATGGGTGATGGCATCAGAGAGAAGTTCTATCAACGCGCTATACTCAGCGATGTTATTCGTTGATTGACCAATACATACACCTCTGAAACTTACTAACTCGTCGCTTGGATCAAAAATGGCCCAGGCTGCGGAGGACAGGTTCCGCGAACTACGACTCGCTTCGTCGGCATATCCAACACATGTCTCCAAAAGGTTTGACATCTGCAATAAATGTAAAAAGGTGGATTACTCGACCAAAACGAACACTTTAGCGAAAACAAAATACAACAAAAGCATATTGGTTACTATTTAAGCATAGTAACGCTTGAGGTACAACCCATTACGAGGTTGCGCCAGTGGAATTCCGTCATAATCCATTAACTCGTAGGCTCCTTTTGCTAACACCCGTTTAACAATATAGGGGCCCATCCATAAAGACTTAAATTTACCTGCTCCCAATTTATCGAATTCTTGGTCGTAAAGCAAGACCAAGTAACCTTCTGAGAAGACACGGGGTTTGACATTTTTGTCGAACTGCGCCTTGACTCGTTTCTTATGGGCTTCGTTAGCCAAAGCGGCATCACGACGGGTTTCATCCAATTGGATTAATTCCAAGAAACGGGCCTCTTCTTCTGAAGTTCCGGGGAGGAGATCGATTGCGAGTTTAAGAGACGAGATTTCGCACTGGACTGGTAAGGCAGCTTCTAGGCCATATACCAGTTGGAAGGGTGTGAACCCGGTTGCATTCCTTACCGATGTTCGGTAAGCCCACAAGGCTGAGTACAGGATTAGGTGCCACCTTCTCTTGTGAACTCCGATCATCCTTTGCAACATGCGCTTCAGGACCTTGTTGATCACTTCAACTTGTCCGTTGGCTTGCGGATAATACGGAGTAGAGCTGTCGTGAGACAATCCTAGTTTGGCAGCTAATTCGAGCATCATGTGATTGCGAAAATGCGATCCATGATCTGTGACTATAGCCTGTGGTACGCCGAATCTGGCGACTACATGATTGAAAAAGAAAAGGGCAGCTGTTTCACCAGTATTATCTAATGTAGGCATCGCCTCGGCCCATTTGGTAAAATAGTCGACTGCGACTATGATATACCCATGCCCCCCGGTCGAGGTGGGGTTACATGTCATGAAATCGATGCCCCATTTGGCGAACGTCCCAACAACAACTATTGGCTGTAGAGGTGCGGGTGGTCTTCTGGTTTTGCTATCAAAATTTTGACAAGCATGGCAACTTCTGACAGCGGTTATGCAATATTTGAACATTGTTGGCCAGAAGTATCCTGCTCGTAAGATTTTTTGTGCTGTAGCATATCCAGATTGATGCCCCCCACAAGCTCCTGAATGACACTCATTCAGGGCTTTTTCGGCCTCCTCATGGGTGAGGCACCTTCTCAGAACTGTATCGATACCACGACAGTATAGTGTATCACCGACGATCATGTAGTCTTTTGCTTGGTATCGAATACGTTTTTGTTCAGAGTGAGAGGTGTTAGGCCTAAACTTTTGGGTTTGGAGATAAATTATTATGTCTCCATACCACTCATTGCTTGTAGATATCAGAAACAAATTCTCATCCACGATTGATTCTTCGGATGTTTCATCGTTGGACGACGATGGGAGATCGCATAATAATTCTGCAAAAACTAGAGCTTTATTTGATTTGGATTTTACAAATTCCAGATCAAACTCTTGAAGGATTTCTATCCATTTTGAATATTTGCCCCCCAGCAACTGTCGCGACAATATATAAGTCATGGGGTTGCAATCTGACAGAATGGTAGTTTTCCGGAAGAGGACATAGTGTCGAAATCTTTGTATCACTTGAACAGCTGCAAGCGCTAGTTTTTCAACATAAGAATATTTGCTTTCTGTATCATTTAAGTTTTTACTTAAATAATATATAGGGTGTTCAATTCCATCGACTTCTTGAACTAAATTCATCGCGATGGTTGTATCTGCTGCAGCCAGATACAGGTTAAAATCTCTTTGATAATCGGGGGCGTACATTAATGATGCTTTCATTAAGGAATCTTTTAAAGCATCAAAGGAAGCTTGCGCAACCTGATCCCAGACAAAGGGTACCTCCTTTTTCAAAAGACGTGTATAACCTTTAGCAAGTTCGGCGTAATTTGGAATGAACCTCCTCAGAAAGTTTGCTTTCCCTTGGAGTTTCTGAATCTGAAGCAAATTTGAAGGTGGAGGCAAATTTATGATTGCCTGGACTTTGCACGGGTCGAGATGAATCCCATCCTTGGAGACTACAAAGCCAAGTAAACGACCAGAACTGACGCAAAATACACATTTGTGTGGATTGAGTCGTATCTTGTAGTGTTGGCAACGTAGAAATATCACTCTGAAATGCTGCGGATGATCAGTCCGCTTTCGCGAATGAGCCGGAAGGTCGTCGAGGTATGGTTGAACAATGTTTTTGATGTCGTGGAAGGCATAATTCATTGCCCTCTGAAACGTCGCCCTTGCGTTCTTTAAACCAAAGGGTAATTTTCGATATGCGAATGTGCCCCACGGACAAATGAATGCAGTCTTTGACTGGTCCTGTGGGCGGATATTTATTTGATTATACCCGAAAAATCCATCCATGAATGAAAAGATTTCGCAACCGGCGCATTCATCAATTATCTGGTCGATGAAGGGTGTAGGGTAGTTGTCTTTCGGACAAGCTTGATTTACATCCCTATAATCGACACACACTCTAATTGTCCCTTGTTTCTTCATAACAGGGACAATATTCGATACCCAATCGGTTAGAGGAACCGGGTAGATGAAACCAGCATGGAGAAGTTTTTTGACTTCTGCCTTAATGGCCGCGCCTTTCTTGGGGTGCACCTGCCTGAGCCGTTGTCTTACCGGTTTAACATCTGGATACATCTTAATTTCGTGTTCAACGATACTCGAGTCGATGCCTGGCATTTCACTGTATGACCAAGCAAAGACATCTCTGAATTCGCAAAAAAGAGCGTTATATATTTCCAGTTCTGAAGGAGAACAACATTTGCCAACATAAATATTCTCTACAACATCTGTTTTAGTCGAGATATTTATGGCTATAGTCTCTTCAATGTTGGATAAGTTTCGCTCGGAATCCACCGTATTTACAGTATTTGATAGGAATTCAAAAACTGAAGGATGATAAATGTCATCTTGAGTATCTTCTTCATAATCCGGAAGAAGGGAACGATGGTGGCAATCATTCCATGGTGTCCCTTCAATCAACATTGATTGTACGATTCCTTCGTTGGTTCCATGCACTCGCGACCAAGGATCTGAAGGGGTACCATATTCTCTAGACCTATCTACCCAAACGCTTGATGAGCGTTGATTTGGGTTTGCCTCCCATGCTAGAAACATTGATTGCTATAATATTTCTATTGGGCTTGGGGGCAAAACCATTGCATGATCCATGCTGATATCGTTTTCTGAGATCTTTGTGGAAGATAGCATATTGCAGGTTCCTATCGACGCTACTTCCGCCAGATTGATTGGAGGTGGAAAAGCGAAAGTTCCCATTAGTATAGGATCTTTTAGTAGGCCTACTCCGATATTCTGAAGCGAATGGGGGCTTCCATGGATCATGGGAATGCTTCCTGTAACTTGAGAACCATTGGAGAGGAAGTTTTGTTGATCGACGATTGTAATCCCCCCTTGAAAGGGAAATGCAATCTTTCTAAAATAGGTCGACACAACAGCTGCCATGGCATATATCCATGGTCTTCTTAGTAGGATGTTGTAATCAAGATTTCCATCGATGACTTCAACATCTATTTCTACTGTTCTTCCCCCTAGTTCAACTTTCAAGTTATTTAGGATACCATATGGGGTATACGTCCTTCCGTCGAATGCTTTTAATGTTTTCGAGGACCGCGACAAGGTTGGAGATCCTAAAGTTTTCCAGCAACTCATCGACATAATACATGTAGATGCCCCCTCATCAATAATTGTTCGATGAACAGTTTTGTTGAGGGCTTTCACTTGAATGAGGAAAGCTAGTTGGGCTGGTAACTGAGGATCGTATCCTTTGTGGTCGAAGGATACAAGATTGGAATCCTTAGGATCAACCCCACCAATGGCTGATAACAAAGCCTGCCTTTGGGATGGGCAATTTTGTAGTACTTCAAGAGTCGAAATAGCGGATGGCGATTGGGCCAAATCTTCCACTATGTTATAATGCTGCGCCACTCTAGCGCGAGGATCAAATGTCGACTTGTGTACTACTCCCTTCGGTGGTTTTATTGTTAATTCAGGGATGATGGGTGGTACAACTTCTGTCAAAGTTGTTGTCGAACTACTTGGTTGATCTTTATCCTTGTCGTTCGACAGCTGCGGATTCCCGTAATCTTTGTTCCTTGTCGAAATCAAAGCATCATTCTGCTGTTTCGAAACCGACAACATTAGCACTTGAGACGGGGAAGCATTTCCACTATCAACCAGATTTGTTCCTGGATTTGGAAACGGATCAGTTAACACGGCTGAGGTTTTCGAATTCTTAAAGAATTTTTTAAGCTCAGCTTTGTATGGACATTCTTTCGTCCAATGATCCTCATCACATATTTGACACCCTGAAGGGGGTTTCCTATTTCCAGGAGGGTTTGAAGAAGGTTTTTCAGGAGATGACTCATCATGTTTCTTCTTCTTCCCTTTGCCTTGTTTCTTCTTGCTTCCTGGTTGTTTGGTTTCTTTTCCCTTATCTGTCGATACGGCATTTACTTCCGAAGCAAGAAGTTCGTCTTTTGCATTTTGATCTGAAATCTTACGGGCCTTTTTAGATGTAGCCTTTGTCGATTTCGTGTCTGTTTTGCCAATCACGCCATCACCGCCGTGAGAGTCATTGTTCGATTTAGGAGGAGGAGGAATTGAGGATTCCGGTCTAGGGGCGTCTGGTATTTTGTCGTAGAGCGTGCCGGACTGAGTATAGATTAAGTCCAGATATTGCGCACGAGCTATAACTTGCTCTTCCGTTACGACTCCCCCCTTTGCCACATCTTCCGTAATGGAAGGTAGTAATGACTTGATAAACCATTCAACTAATAGCTGATCGGGAACGTACGTTTTTACCATCCTACGACGACGTCGCCACTCATGTATATGATCAGATATGTGAGTCGCTGTTGTCTGTTTGAAGTTGGTAAGTAGTTCTGTTCCCGTTTCATACCTTATCGGTAATTGAAAATGGGTTAAAAAGGTTGTGGCTAAGGTACTGAAGTTGTCGAACGAAGCTCTCGGTAATTCAATATACCATTTTGCCGCTGGACCCGTTAACGTCCTCTGAAAGAGGCGAAGCCTTATCGAATCATCATTCAGGGTGTTTGATGAACACCATAGATGAAATGTCATCACGTGATTCGATGGATCTTCACCCGGATTTCCATTAAATTTAGGAATATCTGATGGAAGTTTGTGTGGAATCGCTGGCCACCAAGGGGCGTAAGCAATTGGATCGTTTGTTAACCAGTGTAAATCAGGTAACTCTAAGGTTGCCATGAAGGGTAACTGTTGATTCAAGTTAGGTGAAGCATACCCAGGATACGATGGAATCACCTGAGCAGTTGGTCTTTGCATACCAGCATAATGTAGTTGATGCTGGTATGACTGATACGGTTGGTGGACATGACCATTATAAAATGGTTGGTTTTGACCATTTTGAATGTACGGCTATCCACTATTCGCAAAGATCTGCTGCTCAGAACCTTGGTATACTTTTTGGAATTGTGGTTGTTGGTATTGCACTAGCCACGGTTGTGAAGCCATGTGCTGTTGCGCTATACTAACCATTGGACCAAGGTGTGGGGTAATTGTACCCGTCTGGACCTGTGTCGCCCCACTAGTTGGCGATTGTGGTTGAGTCACAGGGTCAAGGGGCTGTTGCATTACAACCTGAGAAATCTGAGGTTGGCATACAACATGCAGCGTTTGAACTTGTGACACCGTCACAATAGTTGGTGTAGTCGGGATGTTCGACATAGGTACACATTGTTGCATTGAATACACAACTCTTGGTTGTTGGGGTAGCATAGGTACCCAACCACTTGAGGTGACTCCAGTGTAACCTGAATATTGTTGTGAACTCCCGTATGGATATCCTCCTGGAGGGGGTAATGAAAGGGTATACTGCCCCCCATACGGTGGTAATCCGGAACTCAAGGGGATTGTCTGCCCTTGGGGACCGGATTGCCCAAATTGACCTCTAAATGGATCAATTTGTTGAGACTCAACATAAGAGTTACCGGATATTATTTCGGTTGAACAAACAGGAACGGACCAGACTGTCGAAATAGCCCCTGAGTGGGCTCCTTTTAGCGGTTAAGAGCTAGTTGGGACAGATGGTATGCCGGCGAACATTGTCGGAGTGGCGGCAGGGAGTTCTGTTGTCGTTGTGTCAGTCGACACAGTCCTAGATGTTGACGGTTGTTCAGACATTTGGAGTCTATCCAAAAGATTACCTAGCGATTTTACAGGAACTTCCACTGGTGGTAGACTAACTTCTGATGAAGAAGGATATAGAGTGACCCCGACTCCAAAATGCGTTGGAGTACTTGTTTGAGGATCTTCTACAATTTCTTCAATCGCAATCAAACCAGGTGGAAGGGGAATACCGTCAGGTCCGTAAAATATTTCTGGTGCCGGAGAAGGGGTGGAATCGACAGCGACAGATGTATGAAGAGCAAGACTCTCCGAACCGGTTGTAGATGGAATTGGTTCAGTAACCCAAGTGTTTACTCTCAGACTAGGATCAGTATCACTGTCCCTCTGTGGCTGTTGAACTTCTTTTGTAGAGGCAGGGTTTCCAGAAATGTTTGGAGTAACCGGAATCTCCGATGTTGTTGGAACACTTGTTCTAACTTTAATAGGAGATTTGGAACCAGTTAAACGAGTTCGCCTTGTCCGTACTGGTTTCGATTCCGGAGACAAAGACGGTTGACTCGTAAGTCTCCGCGAACGACGGGGTTTCAATTGACTTTCTTCCACGATTGCGGATTACTCGATCAACTAAAATACAAAAAGGGGAAATATGTTTCCGAATTAAATGAATTTTAGACGCTTTAGACACAACTTGTTTTGTCAGTTTTTAAGAGTCGAGAAAAAACAAAAGATGACTCTAGTCTCCTTCGATTTTTAATGAGCCTGAAGTGACAAGTGCTCAGATGGACCTTTTCCGTTAAGGAGTCTGAAAAGGAATGAAAGGGACTGCTCTGGAGATCTAGGTAGAGGGTGTGCCAAACCAATCACAAAACTGCAGAATACGTTTTACGGTACGGCAGTCAATCTTCCCGAATGTTGTGTTCGGTGCATTGCGATCAGTAGGGCGGCCGACACGGCTTCCTATGGATAAAAGGTTTTAAGCCTATAGGGGTCTCCCAATATATACTCGACGGTACGTGGGAGCACAATCCGTACTGGCACTTATCGTCTCACAGTGCAGATGTTGGTCCTGTTCATCCAATAGTTCGCCTGAGAGTGCCAGCCGCTGCCCCAGCAGGAGAGGCCGCCGGGAGGGTTATCCTTCGTGACCTTGATGTGGCCGAGACTCTCACAGCTGTGCAGGAGCAGGTTGAGAGCTTTACTCTTGGTATTCCAGATGTGAGGATCGACGAGCTACCTTTGCAGTTACAGCGACATACTACTGGTGTGCCTAGACGATGGACTTGTCTCTTACGCATGATCGCACAGGCTGTGACTTGCTATCACGAGCATCATTAGACTAGGGTGCCCCCTAGAATTTTGGGTTTTTGGGTCATGTGACCGATTTTGTCTTGGTTACAGAACATTATATGTAAACCATAAACAGTTATATATATATTTTGATTTTCGGGGTTTTATTCTGGTGGAGCTATATGATCCACATGCGAAACATTGATGATGTGCTTCTTTTTATAAGTGTTGCAAATGTCTATCTAACACATAGTTTGCTAATGAGTCGGTTAATGTGTTTAAGTTTCTGGAAATATGTTGGTATTGAATAAAATCAAATTGTCTTTCCAAAATCTTAACCCTTAGGAACATGCGATAAATAGCTGGGTTTCGAACGGAATATATACCATTGAGTTGTAGTATTACGAGTTGTGAGTCTAGCCTGACGATTAGTCGGCGTATACCATGGGTGATGGCATTAGAGAGAAGTTCTATCAACGCACTATACTCAGCGATGTTATTCGTTGATTGACCAATACATACACCTCTGAAACTTACTAACTCACCGCTTGGATCAAAAATGGCCCAGGCTGCGGAGGACAGGTTCCGCGAACTACGACTCGCTCCGTCGGCATATCCAACACATGTCTCCAAAAGGTTTGACATCTGCAATAAATGTAAAAAGGTGGATTACTCGACCAAAACGAACACTTTAGCGAAAACAAAATACAACAAAAGCATATTGGTTACTATTTAAGCATAGTAACGCTTGAGGTACAACCCATTACGAGGTTGCGCCAGTGGAATTCCGTCATAATCCATTAACTCATAGGCTCCTTTTGCTAACACCCGTTTAACAATATAGGGGCCCATCCATAAAGACTTAAATTTACCTGCTCCCAATTTATCGGACTCTTGGTCGTAAAGCAAGACCAAGTCACCTTCTGAGAAGACACGGGGTTTGACATTTTTGTCGAACTGCACCGTGACTCGTTTCTTATGGGCTTCGTTAGCCAAAGCGGCATCACGATGGGTTTCATCCAATTGGATTAATTCCAAGAAACGGGCCTCTTCTTCTGAAGTTCCGGGGAGGAGATTGATTGCGAGTTTAAGAGACGAGATTTCGCACTGAACTGGTAAGACTGCTTCCAGGCCATATACCAGTTGGAAGGGTGTGAACCCGGTTGCATTCCTTACCGATGTTTGGTAAGCCCACAAGGCTGAGTACAGGATTAGGTGCCACCTTCTCTTGTGAACTCCGATCATCCTTTGCAACATGCGCTTCAAGAACTTGTTGATCGCTTCAACTTGTCCGTTGGCTTGCAGATAATACGGAGTAGAGTTGTCGTGAGACAATCCTAGTTTGGCAGCTAATTCGAGCATCATGTGATTGCGAAAATGCGATCCATGATCTGTGACTATAGCCTGTGGTACGCCAAATCTGGCAACTACATGATTGAAAAAGAAAAGGGCAGTTGTTTCACCAGTATTATCTAATGTAGGCATCGCCTCGGCCCATTTGGTAAAATAGTCGAATGCGATTATGATATACCCATGCCCCCCGGTCGAGGTGGGGTTACATGTCATGAAATCGATGCCCCATTTGGCGAATGGCCCAACAGCAACTATTGGCTGTAGAGGTGCGGGTGGTCTTCTGGTTTTGCTATCAAAAATTTGACAAGCATGGCAACTTCTGACTGCGGTTATGCAATCTTTGAACATTGTTGGCCAGAAGTATCCTGCTCGTAAGATTTTTTGTGCTATAGCATATCCAGATTGATGCCCCCCACAAGCTCCTGAATGACACTCATTCAAGGCTTTTTCGGCCTCCTCATGGGTGAGGCACCTTCTCAGAACTGTATCGATACCACGACGGTATAGTGTATCACCGACGATCATGTAGTCTTTTGCTTGGTATCGAATACGTTTTTGTTCAGAGTGAGAGGTGTTAGGCCTAAACTTTTGGGTTTGGAGATAAATTATTATGTCTCCATACCAATCATTGCTTGTAGATATCAGAAACAAATTCTCATCTACGATTGATTCTTCAGATGTTTCATCATTGGACGACGATGGGAGATCGCATAATAATTCTACAAAAACTAGAGCTTTCTTTGATTTGGATTTTACAAATTCCAGATCAAACTCTTGAAGGATTGCTATCCATTTTGGATATTTGCCCCCCAGCAACTGTCGCGACAATATATAAGTCATGGGGTTGCAATCTGACAGAATGGTAGTTTTCTGGAAGAGGACATAGTGTCGAAATCTTTATATCGCTTGAACAGCTGCAAGCGCTAGTTTTTCAACATAAGAATATTTGCTTTCTGTATCATTTAAGTTTTTACTTAAATAATATATAGGGTGTTCAATTCCATCGACTTCTTGAACTAAAACCATCGCGATGGTTGTATCTGCTGCAGCCAGATACAGGTTAAAATCTCTTTGATAATCGGGGGCGTACATTAATGATGCTTTCATTAAGGAATCTTTTAAAGCATCAAAGGAAGCTTAAGCAACCTGATCCCAGACAAAGGGTACCTCCTTTTTCAAAAGACGTGTATAACCTTTAGAAATTTCGGCGTAATTTGGAATGAACCTCCTCAGAAAGTTTGCTTTCCCTTGGAGTTTCTGAATCTGAAGCAAATTTGAAGGTGGAGGCAAATTTATGATTGCCTGGACCTTGCACGGGTCGAGATGAATCCCATCCTTGGAGACTACAAAGCCAAGTAAACGACCAAAACTGACGCAAAATACACATTTTTGTGGATTGAGTCGTATCTTGTAGTGTCGGCAACGTAGAAATATCGCTCTTAAATGTTGCGGATGATTAGTCCGCTTTCCCGAATGAGCCGGAAGGTCGTCGAGGTATGGTTGAACGATGTTTTTGATGTCGTGGAAGGCATAATTCATTGCCCTCTGAAACGTCGCCCTTGCGTTCTTTAAACCAAAGGGTAATTTTCGATATGCGAATGTGCCCCACGGACAAATGAATGCAGTCTTTGACTGGTCCTGTGGGCGGATATTTATTTGATTATACCCGGAAAATCCATCCATGAATGAAAAGATTTTGCATCCGACACATTCATCAATTATCTGGTCGATGAAGGGTGTAGGGTAGTTGTCTTTCGGACAAGCTTGATTTACATCCCTATAATCGACACACACTCTAATTGTCCCTTGTTTCTTCATAACAGGGACAATATTCGATACCCAATCGGTTAGAGGAACCGGGTAGATGAAACCAGCATGGAGAAGTTTTTCGACTTCTGCCTTAATGGCCGCGGCTTTCTTGGGGTGCACCTGCCTGAGCCGTTGTCTTACCGGTTTAACATCTGGATACATCTTAATTTCGTGTTCAACGATACTCGAGTCAATGCCTGGCATTTCACTGTATGACCAAGCAAAGACATCTCTGAATTCGTGAAAAAGAGCATTATATATTTCCAGTTCTGAAGGAGAACAACATTTGCCAACATAAATATTCTCTACAACATCTGTTTTAGTCGAGATATTTATGGCTATAGTCTCTTCAATGTTGGATAAGTTTCGCTCGGAATCCACCGTATTTACAGTATTTGATAGGAATTCAAAAACTGAAGGATGATAAAGGTCATCTTGAGTATCTTCTTCATAATCTGGAAGAAGGGAACGATGTTGGAAATCATTCCATGGTGTCCCTTCAATCAACATTGATTGTACGATTCCTTCGTCGGTTCCATGCACTCGCGACCAAGGATCTGAAGGGGTACCATATTCTCTAGACCTATCTACCCATGAATCTAACCATGGTTACATGGATTGTGGTGCAGAAAGTGATTTCGAAATTCATAAATATTATTTTATTGGTTTAGCGATTGTTGTGGAGGTAAATCCTCTCTGCGGACAGAGACGATCCCTACTAGCCCAGAGCGGGTCTAGCAACAATCACACAATGCTATCACACAAGTTCCTAATTGCAAATACAAAGAAGATGGTGAGAACCTACTTGGATTCCAACGCTAGTGTTCGTAGAAGAGATGTCGCCCTTGTTCCTTTGCTTTGGCCGGTCACGATCCCCACGATCCCCGTGATTGGACACCTGCACATGCAAAGAACAACACGAAAACAAGCATAAAATCTAGTAGATACAATTATATATCAGTCAGAAAAGATATAACTCAACATCAAACATAGGACAATGAGAGTGGAACCATAATGATAGTCATCTATTATTAATAAGTAACAAAGAAGAATACAACCATTGTTCTGACGTCAAATCCTCCTTTGGCTGGGTAGTCAGCTACACAAGTCTTGCAAAGCTTGTTAGGATGAGGAACAAGACTCTCTCTCTTTGGGTGACAAGAATCTCCTTACTTAGATTTGGCCTTATGGGTGCAAAGAAGGCTCTTGCAGCTTCAAACTCTCTATCACTATGCTAGAACTGGAGCTATTGTAACTATGACTATGACTAGCTTGCTTAAGGCATAGAGGCAAGCTTTTATAGATAGAGAAGAAAGAGATAGGATCAACCACATTATTCATGGGATTGGCTTTATCACTTGGAAACTTCCATGAAAGGTGGCAAACCACTTTCCCTTCTGTGGAGATTCGAAGCCAAACCATCCTAGCTCAACATAGATTCAGTTGGCGAATGGGTTGAAGAGAACCTTCGGGAGTTTGTTGGTTGAAAACTTTACTCAATTTGGTTGGCGCGAGTGCGACTCTGAGATAGAGCGCCAATAGCGCGCCCTTTTTAGAGGATTTCCCTCATTGGCGCGGGTAGTGAACTGAGGACCCGCGCTAATACAAAAAGAGTTGTTTTCATGGAGATTTTGCAGGAGATGTCTTCAGGGCAAATGAGGCTCATACTTAGAGGAATATGATGCAAGTGGTTTCAGGTCATGTCACTTCTCACAGGTCCCGGAGTGAGTCCTCCAGTGTACGAGTGAGGGGTAAAAGGGACGGTGACAAACGGTGACAAATTGTTGTGTAACAGATGCCCCCTAAAGCATGAGGCCCGAGAGAGAGAGGGGTGAAATGCTTTACAAGAACATGCGTGACTGAAAACACGGTCACCGGAGAACCTGCGTAAAGAAGTACAACTGATATCTCAAGTACATGATGTATGTGGTATGGGCGCATCCATCCATAATAGAGTACATAACGATCTAGATCCAAGGTATGGACGCAGCCATCCAGAGAGGATCGATAAATTGACTCAGGCATGGTCGCAGCCATCCAGTGAATGAGTCATGTAATAATCATAATGCAGCCTGGATTCCAATAGACAAAATCTAGGGTCTTGCGCTCCATCTCGACCCGAACAGAGTACAAGTTCAAGCATGCGAATACATGAGTTGAAGTCGAACATGCATGAACATCGTCTGATTACCAGTCAATAATGAAAACTGTTAACAGACGCGAGAGGTACCACCAATAATGACAATGGTCCTCAAGGTACTATAGGTACAATCTACGGCGTGTGAATCAATGAGCTGGCGTCGAACACCCGTAGAATCATTCGATCGGAGGCCAATGATGAAAACCTCTCGTCGAACACGAAGAACCTGCCATTGAGGCATGCAGGCTCCAAGGCACCGAAGGGAGTCTCTAGATCAGCTTCCTGGATAATGAGCTGAAGTCGACAGGAAGTGACCTTGATCAAAGGTGGGCCATAATGTTTCCCACATCATTGACATGAGACAGAGGAAAGATGTTGTGGTGATTCAGAATTATGTGAGGTATCAGAGGGAGGTTGTAATTCTGCAGAGGTCAACTTCTCTTGAACATATCGGCGGCACGATAGTGGACTTGGCAGTATTTGACATCAAATGAGCAGAGGTCATGGTGACAAGGCAATGAGAAGATGAGAGGTCAAATAGGATCACCCAAACCCACGGAGGCTAATGTGAAACAAGATGTGATGTTCCCACCCAGACACGAATGCAGACTAGTGCCATGTTCAAGAGCGACATACTGTCAACACGACAATGATTATGGATCCATTTTCCCCACCATTTCTGGCGAGTACCCCAGTTATTTTTAACAAGCTTGACGGGGATAGCATATGCTTGTGGGCGTCATTACGACGGAATCTGATGTCATTAAGTTTTAACGAGTCTGACAAAGGAAGAGCTCGGCGTCTTTTCCTGTTTAGAGAGTCTGAAAAGACAGCAAAAAAGTAAACTCCGGGGGGGTCCTTTTTCGTAAAGTTGTGTCTCTCAAGCCCGAAAAAGTATAAAACAATGCTCGAAAGAACCGCGTGACCATTACGATCGAGGAGTACTTTTCATGAGTAGTGATATCGATCTGAAAAAGTAAAAAAGCGATCAACATCACGTCGTTTCGTAACCATTAACGAACCCGAAACGACAAGGGTCCGACGATCTTTTCGTTTTTACACGGTCGGAAAAGGGACCGCCTCTTAATTATGTTTAACGAGTCAGGAGGGGAAACCCAGCAATCTTTTCATTTTTAGCGAGTCAGAAAAGAGCTGAAAGATGACTCCATAGTGACTTTTTTCGTGTATTTACCGAGTCCGAAAAAGTATAAAATACAACTCGTTTCACCATCGAAGTTGCAAATAAGACCTGTCATAGCACCAAAAGCAAGCGTAAAATCCATTTTCGACCAAAAATATATTAAAATATTCAAAAAATAACTCTTTAACCCTAATAAAAAGTCTATAAATATGGTGAAAATGTAAAAAATAGAATTACTTTTACTTTTTACCTCTTGCATAGTGGTGGTGGTCCATTTGGGGAGCAAACTTCGAGCAACGATTACCGCCAATCTGTGCAACCATTTGAGATTCCGCCAGTTTCAGGTAAGAGGCGCTTCCCTTAGCTCCATTTTCATACTCTTTTTATGCATTTTGTTCCCGGATTGAGCCTCCACAAGGGGGATTTCAAAATTTAGGGTTGCGCCCCATTGGCGCGGGTATCCGGCACGGGTCCGCGCCAATGCGGTGAGTTACCCAAAGGTGCTGCGCTATTGGCACGACTGTTTTAGAAACAGTCACGCCAAACGCGTGACCTAACTTTTTATTTAAATTTGCCTATCATTTTTGAAATTTGTCCGGTTTGTAAGCCTACCAGAGTTTCATTAATGATTTATTCATCCTTGTGGGTGCAGGAAACAAGCAAAAATGGTGGTGGAATGGAAAGAAAGGGAGCATGATACCGTAAATGCCTTGGCCATAGCGGATGAGGGATGTATGAATGCTTTGAGAGACTGTGGTCTCAAAAAGTTCTTCCTCACCTCCTATCTGCAAGCTCAACAGGAGCTATTACAGTTCATAGTGGATGCTTGGGATGTTGATGACCAAGTATTCCGCTTACGGGATCAGACCTTAGAGCTGGATGCATCTGATGTGTACTTCATTACTGGGCTGTCACGGAGAGGGGCGAGCCCCATTTTGACCGGAAGCAGGCCTTCCAGGGAGAAGATAGGTGAAGTGAAGGCTCGTGTGTGCCCAGAGGCACAATTTGGGAAAAACAGTGCTAATGTGGATATCGCCACCATCCATGACTTGGCTCTTAGGGTGATACTGTTCACTATCACGCGTGAAGCTGGGGTACAGGCGCCCCATGAGGCAAGCAAGAATTATCTGTTACTAGCGACAGAATGCCTTAGCCCCACCATTTTTGACTGGGCTACAGCGGTGACTACAAATATCAAAAGGCAGCTTACAAAGTGTAAGCGCGGGGGAGTGAAATAGTTCGGGTATGGCTCGATTGTGTTGTCGTTCTTCTTGGAACGATTGCTGCTCTTCCAGTACCAGGGAGCTGTAGTGGCGGACCCATTGCCACGAGAGCCTAGGATGGCTTGCTGGGCAGCATTGATTCCCAGAGGAGGAGGGGGCCAACAGATGTCATGGAGGCCCAAGTTCTTCATATGGCTTCGTCGTCAGCTGATCGTGGTAGAGGATTGGCCATACGCGGGAACCAACTTCATGGGGGACCCAGACCTCCCACTGCCAGAGGGGGAGGAGTGGGAAGAGGAGTTAGGTATGATCTTCTCTTTTTGGTGTTTTATGTATTTTCATTTTTTTTTGTCAATACATGCATGTTCTGATGACAATTGTATGTATATGCAGATGTGGGCCCAGAGCGACCAGCCGGCTTGTCTCCTATAGCGCGGAGGGACCAACCTGCAGCTAACCCTCAGGCAAGGGGAGCCGTGGGGGAAGAGTTGGTGCAGAATCTCGAGGGACTTACCCAAGGGATTCCAGGCTACGCTAGATTGGCGGACGTGCCCTTTGCATACCAGAGGCACACAGTGGGGGTGCCGACCCGCATCCATCATCTGTTGAGACGTTTGGTGCGCGCGGTGACGTGCTATCATGAGCACCACCATGAATAGACTCCTAGGCTTCTTTCATGCATATTTTTTGAGGGACATGTTGTCCGAGGATGTATCTGGATGAACATGTATTATTTTTTGGGTTTTGTAATGCACGCGGTGCAAACATTATGACACACACATATATATACATATGCCTATGGTTTATTATTGTGCTTTTATGTGCTTGCTTGTATAATGTTTTGATTATAAATTACGCAAATGTCTATCTAATACATGATTGGCCAATGCATCAGATAATGTGTTTAATCGTCGTGGAATATGCTAATATGTGATAAAGTCAAAATTCCTTTCTAACAATTTAACACGTAAGTACAACCTTAAAATGTGACGGTCTCTGACGGAATATCGCCCATTGAGCTGATGGACGACAAGTTGAGAGTCTAGGTTAACAAGCAATGTACGAATACCGAGATTAATTGCCTCGGCTAATAATTCAATAACAGCGCTATATTCAGCAACATTGTTTGTAGTACAGCCTAAACAGACACCTTGAAGATCTATCAACTCACCGTGAGGATCGTAGATCACCCACGCCGCAGAGGACAAATTACGAGTGCTGCGGCAGGCACCATCAGCGATACCAATGTAAGGTGCACCTGACATCTGCACAAGAGGCAAAAGGACACAATAAGGGGTAATCACGCTTTCACACCAAACCGAAAACATGAAAACTCACACACACACACACACACACGCATGTACAAGTCGAAGCGCATGAATCATGCATAGTACCTTTTCAAGTACAGCCCATTGCGGGGCTTATCAAGAGGATTACCTTAGTAGTCAACTAGATCCTACGCCCCTTTTTGCAATACTCTCTTTACAATGTAAGGGCCTAGCCACATGGGTTCGAGTTTGCCTGCCCCCAGCTTGTCATTTGCTTGGTCGTATAGCAGGACAAGGTCTCCCTCAACAAAGGAACGAGGATGAATGGTATGGTCAAAATGAGTTTTGACTCTCTTCTTTTGAGCTTCGATGGCTAGGGAGGCTAGATGACGGGTCTCGTCTAACCGTTCTAGATAAAGAAGTCGTTCCTCTACTGGAGTAGTGTTGGGAAGCAACTCGACGGCTATTTTCAACGAAGGAATTTCACATTCTATAGGAAGGGTAGCCTCCAGTCCGTAAACTAGTTGAAATGGAGTGAAACCGGTGGCGTCCTTCACAGAGGTTCGGTAGGCCCATAAGGCAGGAAACAACATCAGATGCCAATTAGAATTATGCATGTCAACAGTACGTTGAAGCATTGTAACCAAAATCTTGTTCACGGCTTCAACCTGGCCATTAGACTGAGGATAGTACGGGGTCGAACTATCATGCCGTATGCCTAGTTGGGTTGTTAGTTCAGTCATCATGTGATTACGGAAATGCTTTCCGTGATCTGTGACGATGGCCTGTGGAACTCCGAACCGTGTAATAACATGATTGAATAAAAACTCTGCCGTTGTATGACCGTCTTCAGTTAATGTGGGCATCGCCTCGACCCATTTTGTAAAGTAATCGACGGCAACGATAATAAACCCATGCCCCCCGGCCGAGCGAGGCTTACAGGTTGTATAATCAATGCCCCATTTTGCAAAAGGGCCTACGGTCACTACAGGGTGCAGCGGGGCCGGTGGCGCACGCATCTTCCGCTGGTATATCTGGCATGCATGACACGAGCGGACAGCAAGAATGCAATCCTTAAAAATGGAGGGCCAGAAATAAACGGCGCGGAGGATTTTTTGAGCTGTGGCATATCCGGACATGTGGCCACCACAGGAGCCAGAGTGGCAGTCATTCAGGACTTTCTCAGCCTCCTCGAGGGTAAGACATCGGCGAAGAATGAAGTCAACACCCAGACGGTACAGGGTGTCCCCTATGATCCGATAGGGTTGAGATTAATGGCGGATCCGCCGCCGAGCATCTTTGGATACAGCGGGGCGGAAAGAGGACGTTTGTAAATAAACAATAATATCCCCGTACCAGGGATCGAGGGTGCTGATCAGAAAAAGAGTTTCGTCCGGGATATGATCCTCCGAAAGAGAGGGTGCAAAAAGAGATGGAAAAGAATAGAGTAATTCAGCAAAGACTAGAGACTTCTTAGACTTGGCAGCAGTAAATTCCAAGTCAAACTCTTGGAGGATTACGATCCATTTCGAGTATTTTCCCGCCAGCAACTGACGCGACAAAATGTACGTCATCGGGTTGCAGTCAGAAATCACGGTTGTGGTGCGCAACAGGATATAATGCCGAAAACGTTGGACGGCACACACAGCGGCCAATGCCAACTTCTCAACGTAAGCGTAGCGAGTTTCCGTATCCAGGAGGTTGCGCTGCGGTAATAGATAACGTGCTCATTGCCGTCATCATCATCCTGCACTAGAACCATGCCGATAGTGGTATCGGCAGCGGCCAGATAGAGAGTATAATCACGATGGTAGTTCGGAGGTCTTAATAATGGAGCGGAAACAAGGAGACCCTTGAGATGCTCGAAAGACTCCTGGGCGATAGCATCCCAATGAAAGGGTGTGTCTCGCTTTAACAACCGTGTGAAACCCTTAGCCACCTCGGCATAATTCGGAATGAATCGTCTGAAGAAATTTGCTTTGCCCTGCAAACTCTACAACTGCTGCAAAGAAGCAGGGGGAGGAAGATTCAGAATGGCCTTGACTTTGAGGGGATCTAGATGGATGCCTTCTCAGGAGACGATAAACCCGAGTAGTCGGCCTGATCCAACGCAAAAGACACATTTATGAGGATTGAGCCGAATACGGTAGTGTCGACAGCGGAGAAAGATTTCACGAAGATGGGAAGGATGGTCCTGACGCTTGACTGAATGAGCTGGAAGATCATCCAGGTACGGCTGTACAATGTGACGAATGTCATGAAAGACATAGGACATTGCACGTTGGAAGGTAGCGCCGGCATTCTTTAAACCGAAAGGGAGCTTTTTATAGGCAAAAGTGCCCCAAGGACAGATAAAAGCCGTCTTATGTTGATCAGCGGGCGCAATGTTGATCTGGTTATATCCAGAAAATCCGTCCATAAACGAGTAAATTTCGCTTCCTGCACACTCATCAATGAGCTGATCGATGAAGGGTGTAGGGAAGTTATCCTTAGGACAGGCGCAGTTGATATCACGGTAATCAACATAGACTCGAATAGTGCCCTTCTTTTTGTTCACAGGGACTATATTAGAAACCCAATCCGTCAGTGGAATGGGGTAAATGAAACCAGCCTTGAGAAGCTTTTCGACTTCTGCTTTGATGGCTGTGGCCTTTCGGGGGGTGCACAGGGCGTAGGCGCTGACGAACAGGCTTAGCACCTGGATACGTAGGTATCTCGTTCACCACTATACTAGGGTCGATGCCGGGCATCTCTTCATAGGACCAGGCAAAGACATCACGAAATTCGCGAAATAGTTCAGTGTAGAGTTGAACTTCCTCTGGAGTGCAAGTGACTCCAATGTAAATGTGCTCGACAATCCCCGATTTGACTGAGATGTCGATGGGTTGGGTTTGCGTAATGTTTCCCATATTTCCCTCAGAAGATACTTGGTAGATTTGAATAGGTGTTTGAAGGGGCGAGGATGGGATACATGAAGCAAACCGTTCGAGACATGCGATCATTTCCTGATGGGCAGGGAGGAACGAGGAACGGTGGTGATGATCTGACCAAGGGGGCTCCTCAAGAGACATGGTCTCTATGATGGCTTCATCGGAAGGAAATATTTCCTTTAATGGATCCGAAGTAGCATCATCTCCAAGCCAAGGGAAGTGAACATATGAGTCAGGAACACCGCTCAGAAGAGCAGGCTCGGAAGGGGGAGCCGATGCAGCAACGATTTCGACGTAGTTGAGCTCGGCAGGACTCAACGGCATCATATCACCCCAGGATTCTATCTGATTAGCGGGAGGAAGGACCCACGGATCAGAATGCACGGAAATCATGTTAATAGGGGCGAGATTCGGAGGTGGAAGTGGAAAGACACCCATTAGGGCGGGATCCTTAAAAAGTCCGGCTCCCACACTCTCGAATGATTTAGAGGTATGCTCCACGAACGACACATTACCTTCGGAAGAAGAGCCGAATAAGGAGAGCTGGTCCACCATGACAATCTTCCCTTGATGAGGGAAACGAATGACACGGAAAAGGGAGGAAGCCACGGCTTGCATGGCGTATGTCCAACTACGTCCGAGGAGGAGGTTGTAGGTAAGATTAGCGTCAACAACTTCGACCTCCACTTCTATCGTCTTCCCTTCCAAGGATATGGGCAAGCGTTGGAGGATACCGTAAGGACGAGACTCTCTTCCATCAAAGGCTTCTAACATCGTAGGAAACTGGCTCAATGTTGGAGAACCAATAGCTTTCCAGCAAGCAACAGACATGATGCAAGTTGAGGCACCTTCATCAATGACTGTACGATGAATCGTTTTACCATTGATGATGACCTGTATAAGGAAAGCGATTTGGTGAGTCAGTCTCGGCGTATAGCCCTCGAGATCAAAAGAAATAAGATCCGAGTCAGCCGGGTCTATGCCACCGATGGCCGATAGCAAGGACTTCCTCTGGGAGGGGCAGCTCTGGAGGACTTCTAGAGTGGACATAGCAGATGGAGCCTGGGCTAAGTCCTCAACAATGCTGTAGTGCTGAGAAGCACGAGCATTCGGGTTGTAAGAAGACTTCCGGAGTACACCTTTTGGAGGGGGTCGGATCGTCGTCTCAGTGCTAGGTCGTTCGATGTGGAGAGGACCAGAACTGGACGGAGGAGCGCTGGAGGGGACCTCCGGCTCTTTCCCGGCGTGAGATGGATATTCTTTCGCTCGAGTAGTGACATGGATGGGAATCGTCCCAGCCATGAAGACTTGAGAGCAGAATGAAGAAGAGGGTTGCGATGGATCTGCCACCATTTGAGTTTGCTGTGAAGGGAAAGGTTCTTTAAGCACAGCAGGAGTCCCAGGAGCACCTTTCAATAATCAATTAACTTCGGACCACCTGGGGCAGTCTTTAGTGTAGTGATCCTCATCACAGATAAGACAAGGATACTTAGGTTTCCGTTTGGCTCCTTCCTCGGGTGGAGGTTTAGGGGAGTCCTGTTTGGGCTGTTCGGATTTATTCTTGGCTTTCCCTTTCTTTTTCCCTTTCGAGGATTTATCCGCCGTGGTGGAATGAATGACGTTTAGCTCGGAGGTACTTCCAGAATTAGATTGACCCTGAGAAGTGTTTCCATTAGAAGCATTCTGTTTTTGCTTCCCAGGGTTCGCGGATGATTTCTTTGAAGACGCGTTTACAGAGCCAATAACACCGTCAACAGATGGTTTTGGCGGAGCTTTGGATGTTCCGGGTCTTGGGGCATCTGGCAAATAATCATATAAAGTACCTGACTGAGAATATACCAAGTCAAGGTACTGAGCACGCGCGATAGCTTGCTCTTCAGTTACACAAGCCCCCATGGCGATGTCTCGTGCAATTGCAGGGACAAAGGAAGTCATGAACCAATCGGTCAGGAGCTGATCAGGAATCCAAAATTTGATCAAGCGACGACGCCGTCTCCATTCATGTATATGATCGGATATATGCGTGGCCGTGTCCTGTTTGAGAGACGTAAGGAGATGTGTCCCTGTCTCATACCGAATGGGTAACTGAAAATGAGTTAGGAATGCCATAGCTAGCAAGTTGAAGTCTTGAAATGTTCCGCGATTCAACTCAATATACCACTTAGCCGCCGAGCCGGTGAGAGTCCTTTGGAAGAGGCGGAGCCGTATGGAGTCATCAAGCCATGAGTTGGATGAGCACCAAAGGTGATAGGTCATGACATGGGCTTGAGGGTCCTCACTAGCTTTGCCATCGAATTTCGGGCAATCACCGGGTATCTTAGTTGGAACTGGTGGCCAATATGGATTATGAAGAATGGGATCATTCGTCAACTTGGACACATCTGGAAGTTCCAACGTCGCTAAGAAAGAAAACTGAGGATTAAAGGACATTTTTGGCTGTGGCAGAGAGGTAGTACCAGGGTTCCAACCAGGTGGTGGTTGCCCCCATGGACTTTGTCCGAATGGGCCTGGCCCATAAGGGTTTTGTCCATAAGGATTTTGCCCATAGGGGTTCTGTCCATAAGGATTCTGTCCATAAGCAGACAGTTGACCCTGGGTCTGCCCCCCAGCACCCCATAGATTAGCAACTTGTCCTGCAGGTGCAACGTACTGTTGCTGATAATTCTGGTAAGGAGTGACCTGCATTTGTTGATAATTTTGATAAGGGGTAAATTGAGTTTGCCCCTGGGGTTGCTGGTAGCCATACGTTTGCTGAGCTCCATACTGAGCCTGATAAGAAGGATGCGCTTGGTAAGAAGGTTGGGGTCGTGGCCCACCTTTCATTTGATAACCAATTTGAGTCTGGGGCCCAGAAGGATGTCCTTGAACATGTTGAGCTTGGACCATCTGGCCGGAAGGTTGGCCTGGTTAGGCTTGGGACGGACCTGTTTGCCCAGAAGGATGTGCTTTCTGGGTACCAGGTTGTCCTTGTGCAACCAAGGGTTGTCCTTGCGGAACAGATGGTTGAGCGGGCTGGATGGCCGGTTGACCTTGAGGTTGGCCAGCTTGTCCAGAAGGATGACTAAGCTGGGCAGTGGGTCGGCCTTGTTGTGTAGAAAGCTGACCCGCTTGCCCAGAAGGACGACTAGGCTGAGTAGTGGGTTGGCCCTGTTGTATGTAAGGCTGCCCCCCTTGCCTAGAAGGATACCCCTGTTGGACTGTTGGTTGACCTTGTGGAATATAAGTTTGTCCAGCTTGTCCAAAGGGATAACCCTGCTGGATACCGGGTTGGCCTTGTTGGATGTAAGGTTGTCCTGGTTGTCCAGACGGGTAACCTTGCTGGGTACCAAGTTGCCCTGGATAACCAGAAGGTTGATTCAAATAAGTAAAAGATGGACCACCAGCGGCCGAAGGTTGTCCCTGATAGGGTTGTCCTTGTGGGCCCCCAGATTGTCCTGGGTAAGACTGGCCATAATATTGCTGCCCTTGGGGGGTTTGCACATAAGATGGCTGGCCTTGGTTAGGCGGTCCTTGAAGCTGTGCAGGCATTGCTTGGCCTCCATGGAAAGAGGTGGTACCAGGGTTCCAAGCAATGGATAACGGTACCGAAACCTCAACAAAAGGTTGAGTAGGCAAGGGTTGAGAAAGTTGAAGGTATTGACCAGTAGAATCGTAATAAAAGAGTGGACCTTGCGCGTTCGGATCCTGAACAGCTTGTCCATAGGCATCATATGGCCCCCCTCCTGGAACGGGACCAGAAGAGGGTGGAGCACTTTGTGCAGGGTGAACAACTTTAGGTGAGAGTGCCGGCTGGCCATTACTCACTTGACCGTGAGGGGGACCAGCACCAGTGTTCAAGGCTGAAGACGTTGTTACGACACTAACAACCGGAGTTGAATGCGCTACACAAACAGTTGGATTCATCGGAACTGAAGTGACAGGTGTAGTGTGGACTTGTGAAACAAAAGATCCCGTGGTGGGAGTGATATGGGGATCCCACATGGTCGAAGCGGGGGTCTTGGCACTTACCCTATCCCTCAACGACTGATAGCGTGGGGGGAGTGGAGAAGTAGCTGGGATGGGAGTGTCGATATTCGACAACACAGGTGTCTCACTTACTCTAGGAGATGTCTCATCCATGTGAGAGGTAGAAATTGGAGATGAAACACCAGGGGGGTAAAAGGAATATCGTCCTCGTCGGGCTCCCAGATGGGGTTCCAATGAATTTCGTAACTTTCGTCGTCCAGAGCGCGAGAGTTGATCGGTTGGATACTCGGGATAACAGGAAGAGTATCACTTACAACCGGTACCTCAGGAGCAGTGGAGGACGGAGACCCTTGCTCACTTGGAATGGGAGTCGACGGTTCAGCCAGGATGACAAACTTCGAACAAAACCTAAGGGAATCTAATGATAAAGGAACCTACTCAAACTAACGCACACAAGATCTAACCAGGTAATGTTTATCGTGGCCAAATGAATTTTAAGACGCAAGGACACAACTTGACCTTTTCATGTTTTAAGAGTCGAGAAAAGGACAAAAAGGTGACTCTAGTCGCCTTTGAATGTTTTATGAGCCCGAAGTGACAAACTGCTCAAGTGAGCCTTTTCTTTTAAGGAGTCCGAAAAGGATCAAAAGTGACTACTCTGGAGAGACTAGGCAAAGGGTTTACCAAACAAATCCGTAAAACTGCATATACACCTTGGCAATCATATGAAAACCGAGGACTTCCCGTACGGCAGTCAATCTTCCCGAATGCTGTGTTCGGTGCGTTACGGCTTGTAAGGCAGCAAACATGGCTTCCTGTGGATAAAGGATGATAACCTAGTGGGGTCTCCCCTATATACGCGACGGTACGTGGGAGCTCCAGTCCGTGCTAGACCGCTATCGAGTCACAAAAGGAGGAATCACCCAACCGTAGTGTGAAACAACAGTGACTAGGTTTAACGACGACGGAGCACGTCTCTAGCCTAGACCTGTAATTAGTGAGCGTTATGTTCCAATGCGTTTTTAAGTTCATTTAGTTCATTTTATGGTTGATCTTTAGTTAAGTTTCAATTTCCAAGTCCTACCGTATGTAATCTCTCACAATTCCCTAAATGCAAGCTATATGCCAAAGAATATCATTTCGTTCGATGAATACTAACTACGAGAGAGTTGAGAATTTTTCAAACAAAATGACCACAATCAAGAAGCACTCTAATGAAGCTAATGACAAATAAACGAAACTTTTCTTTGTTTTAAATCACTTAATCAATGAAAAGCTTCTAATTTCAATTAACTAATGCAACGCAAAAGAGATTATTCGTTTTTCTTTTCAATGGCAAAGTGCACTAAACAAATTTTGAGAGATAGTAACACCGAGCAAAAGATCAATTTCACTCAATGAGAACACAATCGAATCCCCAAAACACCAAAACAGTCCTTCAAACCAAGCACAAAGACCTCTATGAGCTATGTAATCTAAGCCCAAACGAAGCCAAGCGAAACCCAAGCGAAAACAAAACAAATCACTTGAAAAAAGGCTTTGACAACTATTGAGCAAATGCAAAAAGTAATCACAAAGTCGACTCGACGATCAAAGAACCCAAAACTCCTACGGAAGGCTCGATGCACAAAGCCACTAGATGCCTTAGGGCTAAAATGTGTAATCGATAGAAAGAGGAAAACACCCGAAGGATGAAGGTCTAAAACCAGTCAAACAAGGATCAAACACACTCCAATAATTGAAAAATACACGGAAAAATACAAATCCAAGCTTAGAGGGCTTGAAGACAAGCGAACTGGAAAAGCTGACAGGTTTGGCATGACTGTCAGGCTGCAACTCGCACTTTTATGGGATTGGCGCGGGTTGTTTTTGAGCAACTTGTGCCAATTGGCGTGACTGTAAGGCTAAAAAGCGCGCTAATCAAGTTTTCTAAGTCAAAAACAAAATCAAGCAACTCAGGGCTTGAAGACAGTATCTAGGCAGACCAAGAAGCAAGAAACAGCAAGAAATCCAACCCAGAAAGCTATCTAAGCAATCAAAGCAAGAAAAACCAAAGAGACAAGACAAACTCTAAGTTGTTCAGTCCGTAAACCAAACCGGAGATTGATTGAAGTGGCGTTGATCTACTTCGCTAATGCAAAGCAATAGCGTTTCGAAGGCTACCTGGCCGTACTTCAGGCTCCGTCTAAAGTATACAAATCAAACAACAGGATCTCCCCAGCGGAGTCGCCAAATTGTTGTGGAGGTAAATCCTCTCTGCGGACAGAGACGATCCCTACTAGCCCAGACCGGGTCTAGCAAAAATCACACAATGCTATCACGCAAGTTCCTAATTGAAAATACAAAGTAGATGGTGAGAACCTACTTGGATTCCAACGCTAGTGTTCGTAGAAGAGATGTCGCCCTCGTTCCTTTGCTTTGGCCGGTCACGATCCCCACAATCCCCATAATTGGACACCTGCACATGCAAAGAACAACACGAAAACAAGCATAAAATCTAGTAGATGCAATTATATATCAGTCAGAAAAGATATAACTCAACATCAAACATAGGACAATGAGAGTGGAACCATAATGATAGTCATCTATTATTAATAAGTAACAAAGAAGAATACAACCATTGTTCTGATGTCAAATCCTCCTTTGGCTGGGTAGTTAGCTACACAAGTCTTGCAAAGCTTGTTAGGATGAGGAACAAGCCTCTCTATCTTTGGGTGACAAGAATCTCCTTACTTAGATTTGGCCTTATGGGTGCAAAGAAGGCTCTTGCAGCTTCAAACTCTCTATCACTATGCTAGAACTGGAGCTATTGTAACTATGACTATGACTAGCTTGCTTAAGGCATAGAGGCAAGCTTTTATAGATAGAGAAGAAAGAGATAGGATCAACCACATTATTCATGGGATTGGCTTTATCACTTGGAAACTTCCATGAAAGGTGGAAAACCACTTTCCCTTCTGTGGAGATTCGAAGCCAAACCATCCTAGCTCAACATAGATTCAGTTGGTGAATGGGTTGAAGAGAACCTTCGGGAGTTTGTTGTTTGATTTGTATACTTTAGACATCCGGTTCTTTTTTCTATTTATGGGAGATCCGGTTGGAATTTTTTGGTGGGATTTGACATCCGGTTCTTTTTTCTATTTATGGCACTTTGAAAGGTGGTCTTCCATATTATTATATTCACGGGTGGTTGATTATGTCATCCATCGAGGTGTCTGGCGGGGTGGGAGTGGCCTCAGGTGACTCACTAGATGCAAATGTTTCCCTCAAAGAGGCATTTATTCGTGCCACGTTGGCGGTGGAACGAGCATACTCCTACCGAACTAGTGCACAAGTGGTTGACTCTCGTGTTGATGCTCCCTAAATGGACCAAGTTGTCGGGTCACATGACACACATGCGGTTTCAAATTTACACTTGGGATTTCCGAAGGCTTCATCAGGCTCCCACGGTCACTAGCATAAACCAATTTACTGCATGGAAGAGCCAATACTCTTAAGATTCAGGCACGACACCTTATGGGACAAGGTCACTAGTTTACAAAACAAAGCTCTTGTGGGTCGATGGCAATGTTTAGATACCAGGGATATGGACATGGTGGGATGGGTTGCTACTCAATGGACTCCCCTTATGGGATATACTCCCAAGATCATTCGGCTTCTTAACCACTGGTTCTCTTTTCACTTCTTACACCGGGAAGATTTTAAGCATATTTTGGTGTGCCCCTAGGTTCACGGACGTGGCTTTCTTCAATTTTTCAAGTGGTATGTCAGATTTAACCCTTTGTTGGACACCCCCAAGAATAAGTTGGTTTGGGTTAAATTGCCTGGTCTCCCCTGGAATACTATACGCGGCAAGCTCTGATGGCTATTGGGGATTCGGTCGGCTGTACCTATTATATGGACCCCCGCATTTTGGGGGCATACGATAAGCACATCACATGGATTTTGGTTGAAGTAAATTCTTGAGTCGTCTCCCTAAAAATATCATACTTGAATGGGACTCTCGCCACATCTATCAGCGGATTGACTATTGGGGTATACCCTTTTGACGTTTACTCTTCCACCGCATGGGACATTTGCTAGACCAATTCCCACATCATTTCCATCATTGACAGTGGTCTCAGGGTACAAATCATATTCCTAACGCCAGTCTGCAGCTGGAGTGGGCACATGTAACTCTATTTCCTCTGACAACTCATATTTACAAAATTATATTGTATCCACTAAACATCCCTCCTCCCAATCATCGCCTCAACACCCATTGTCATCATATATGATGGATCCTTCAGATCCTTTTGCCCCAGATTCGTCTCTCCTTAATCCTCCTCTCATATCCTCAGATGATTTTCCCTCTTATTCCCCTCATCCTCCATTAACCATTAAGAACTCTGAATCTATCCCGGTTATTCCATCACTTCTTCTTGACCCTGGGGTCTCTCCACCTTATAACCCTTCCCGAGTGGCCCCTCTATCCCATTACCCTCCTCCCACTTCACCCTGACCTCAACCCTCCCCCCCCTCGGGGGCTCCTCTATCTATTTCTTCCCCTCACAACTCTATTGATAGAGATGTTGAATTCCTTCTACTGAACCCCACCATGAATCTCTCATCCCTCAGGTAAATAAGGGGAAGGACTTAGTTTCCTCACCTATTATCAGCCAAAATTTGGCCCGCAATATCAACACTCGAAGGGGGTGTTGACTTAGTGGGTCCTGACCCAAGTTCAATGTTAAGTTTTCCAAACAAATCCCTACACTACTGGCCCTTTCGGCATCAATCCACAGAACGCAGAATGAAGTTTCACCCAAAGCAGTATGGGTGGATACTGGAACCAAGTTTCTGCACCCAGAGATGAGCATGATGTCATTTATGCCCTAAACCTGCCTTCGTGTAGATCGATAGGCCTTTAAGGCTTATCGATATAACTTCCTTCTATCAACCTCTAGACCTTTGCGAAGGTACATGACTGCCTTTCACGAACCCTAAACAGGTGAATCAACTACTTACGTGCCTCTGTTATTACTCCTAATTATGTTATTCCCCCAATCAACTTAAGTATTTGATATCTTTAATGTGAAACATGATATTCTTTGTGTAAATAGGTATTATTACTTGTGTTCTTATAACAATGTAAAACATAGAGAATCACGCATCAATACAGTATTAAATCATAACCCCAATATTCATCATAACATAGATGCATCCATTGATAACAGAAGTAAATGGACAAAACACAGATATTGCCATAATAATATCTTTATTTATGCTTTTGTTCTTCTTACAGACTCGAGACTACCCTGCGCACTAAACTGTAGGGGTTCGCACACTCAGCTACGGACTCTACTCTAGGCCTCTATGACCACAACTGTAAAGCCTCTCTTCTACTCTAAGACTCTTCGCTCTTCACTTCTAATGACCCATTACATTCATTGATATATCCATCACTATGGCTTAGACTCTCTAAGACTCTCCTTTTTATACAATCCCATGGTCTGCGGACCATGGGTAGATCTACTAAAGCCGACACAACTTACATAAAACAAGGGAAAATCCATTTATGAAACTTACTATCTACATGCTCCGCGACCACAGCTTACGGAGACTTTACACTTTACATAACAAAAACTTGGGCTTTTGCCCCAAAATTAACAGCAAGGGACCCTGTCCCAATAGGCCCCCAACAAAAATATCATGACTCACCCTCGAGTCACTCTGCTAGCGCGGAGATCTTACTACGGATACCTCCCAGCTCGACCTATGCCATTGCTACCTCTGCCGCGCTCTGCGTGACTGCCCACTTGATATGCTCCACTAGCTACTCGGTTGTTGGTCCTGCACTGTCTTACTTTACCTTCTATTGTGTCCTATGTAGGCTCGCCAGCTTCTCCTCAATGGAGGCAGAGATAACATAGGCCTCATCCAACCAAGGCCCTAATCTAGCCTTGAGGACCACCTCTTTCCTTTGTGTTGCCTCCACCTGTTTGAGCAACTGCATTGCCTCATGCAGCTTAGCCAATCACTTTGATATAGTGACGATGCGCACCGTTGCTCTTGCTTCGTCGTACTGTTGCTGCAATTTGCGGGCTTCTGTGTTCAACTTCTGCAGGTTATGATCCTCGTATAGAGTTGTAACGACCTCCATAGACTGCTCAAATAATGCAATGCAATCTGCCACCGTGGCATCTATTGTTGCGACTGCATCCTTTACAACTGCCTCGCATTATTCTCTGACCTTTGGTGGAGTTTAAGGTTGTGACTTCAACTCAAACTTTGTGATTTTAAGGTTCAGTTCAAACTAAACCTTTGCCATCTCTGTCTTGGCATCACGCATGCCTCCAACCAACTTCCTAATCTTGGCCTCCAACGACACTTCTTCGGGTATGTGCAGTTCTGTAACGATTCTGCATGCTTCGGCTACCATGGCTACGGTTCACTCATTATTTTCCCGAACCTTCTTCCAGGCTTCTAGCATTGTTGTCTTCTCAAAGAACATCTATTCATCGTTGACTTTCTGCTCTCTGATCATGCTCAGCGTGTGCTGCTCCCAGGCCCTGATCTCTGCAATCACACCTACTTGCAGTGTGTGAAGGAATTCACTGGGGTGTGCGGCCAAGTTGAGGCCAACATTCCTCAAAGTGCTGACAGTAGCCTTGTCAACTTCCGCCTCTATGCTTAGAGCTCCATCAGGCAGCGTGACTGCATGGAGATCCAAGGATTGAACCAACTCTACTGCTTGAGTGGTCCCTGACGCCAAACTAGTTGATGTTGCGCTACTTTGCCCTACACCTGCCTGTAGTTTAGTTGTTTAGATCTGTAGCTCGTGCAAACTTGTTTGTATAGAGACCAATGCTTGTGTCTGCTGCTGCTCAAACTGCTGCAACAGTTATGTTGTTGTGTCCCTCACCTTGTCTCCAATATCGTCCAAGTCACCCTCTGTCAAGGTGATTGGATCTAGCAACGACTTGGAGTGTTTGGTCTTCTTTGGATACCCCTCCTTTTCCTGTTCTCTATGTCGCTTTACGCGGAAAGGAGTGCTCTTCAGATCTCCGCACTAACTCTGGGGTCCACACTATTGGACCGTCAAGCCTCCACCTTCCCTGGTCGTCTACCAATTTAGAGATCCACTCGTATAGCTCGATTGGGAAGGAATAGAAGAAAATTTTGTGTATCTCTGTGTACAAATACGTGTCCAACCACTATTTTTTCGTCAATCGCGGGTTTCCGTTTTCTTGTGCTGCGAATTCGTGGATCTTCCTGTCCAACCAATCTTCAATTTCCTTCTTAGTTGGATTCTAGTGATGCAACATCACACATCTCTTTATGCAGATCTCGGTCCCAGCAACGTAACCATTTGTTGGCTTAGTGGGTCCTAACCCAGGTTCAGAGTTAAGTTTTCCAAACAAATCCCTACACTACTGGCCCTTTCGGCATCAATCCGCGGAGCGTGGATTGAAGTCTCACCCGAACAGTATGGGGGGATGCTAGAACCAAGTTTCCGCACCTAGAGATGAGCGTGATGTTGTTTTATGCCCTAACCCTGCCTTCGCGAAAATCGATAAGCCTTTAAGGCTTATCAATATAACTTCCTTTTATTAACCTCTAGACCTTTGCGAAGGTACATGAATGTCTTTCGCAGACCCTAAATAGGTGAATCAACTACTTATGCACCTCTATGATTACTTCTATTTCTGTTATTCCCCCGATAAGCTTAAGTATTTGATATATTTAACGTGCAACAAGATATTCTTTGCGTAAATAGATATTATTACTTGTGTTCTTATAACAATGTAAAACATGCAGAATCATGCATCAATACAATATTAAATCATAACCCAAATATTCATCATAACATAGACACATTCATTCATAACAGAAGTAAATGGACAAAACACAAATATTTCCATAATAATATCTTTATTAATGCTTCTTTTTTTCTTACAGACTCGAGACTACCTTGTGCACTCAACTACAGACTCTACTCTAGGCCTCTACGCACACAGCTGCAAAGCCTCTCTTCTACTCTAAGACTCGTCACTCTTCACTTCTAATGACCCATTACATTCATTGACCTATCCATCACTATGCCTTAGACTCTCTAAGGCTCTCCTTTTTGTACAATCCCATGGTCCGTGGACCATGGATAGATCTACTAAAGCCGACACAACTTACATAAAAGAAGGGAAAATCCCTTTATGACACTTAATAACTACGCACTCCGTGACCACGGCTTGCAGAGACTTTACACTTTACATAACAAAAACCTAGGCTTTCTTCCCCAAAACTTGGGCCTTTGCCCCAAAATTCACTGCATGGGACCCTGTCCCAATAGGGGGGGTGGTAAGGGTGGCCGTTTCCAACGGGGAAACACCTTAGGAAATATATTTCTTAGTGATTTCTCTAGACTACATGATGTTCTAATTATTGGATCTTCTGCATTTGGGGCCCTTAGATAAAACTCGCCCCTGGGCTTGGTTAAAAATGAATATTATCTATTTTAATTTGCGTGGGACGAGGGATGCCACAAAAAAATTATCCCTTCTACATTTGATTTCTACTTCTAGCTCAATTATGATTCTTATTTAGGAGACTATGTCTGATGCGCCTCATGCCATCTCTTATTTTCATTCTGTTGTTCCTACTTGGTCTAGAGCGGAAATGGATTCATGTGGTTTATCTGGTTGACTTGATGCCTTATGGGATCCTTTCTGGGCTAAATTTAAAGCACACAAATTCTTTGTTGGGATGTTACATTCAGGGCATTTCCATGCCATGGTTGAGAGGATCCACATATGTAATATTTATGTGCCCTACAAGAAACAATAGTTTTTCTCACTAATTATCAGAGGGGATTTCAATGCCACTTTAAGCCGATTAGAGGTATGGGGTGTTGGTAGTCATGAAGATCCTATCTCTTCCCGACTCCATCATAGTTTTGAAGAGAACCACCTGTATGATATATTTCCTGATCATGTGGTGTCGACATGGCGGAATGGTAGAAGTGGTGATAACTACATTGGGAAGTGTATTGATAGATTTATGGTACACCACAACCTTTTCGAATTTCTGGGAAATCTTTGATCTCGGGTAGAACAAACACTACTCTCGGATCACTGCCCCATTTTTCTACAATGGAGGATGGAGTCGGCAAAAAAAGGGATTCCATTCAAATTCAATCGGACATGGCTATAGGATTCATCTTTCAACAACATGGTCTCAAATTTTTGGCACTCGGTTGATTATCCAAGTTGTGGGTCTGCCATGGGAAACTTCTCTCAGAAACTATCCCTTCTAAAAAGTCGGGTTAGGGTGTGGGAGAGGGAAAAAAGGGCATCTTTACTAATGGAGCTCCGAGATATCCAGGCTGAAATTCATTTTCTTGGGGAACAACTTTCCACTAGGTCACCACCATCTCACATCATGGACCAGCTAAAACATTTGGAGGCTCAGAAAAAAAATATTTTGTATATACAAGAATCCACGTGGTGACTTAAGAGTTGGGCGACTTAGATCCAGGAGGGGGATCGCAACACAAAAAAATTCACAATTTCGCTAACCAACGACGAAACCGAAATGCCATATGGAACATTAAGGGATATGATGGCTCAATTGTATTCAAGGACGAGGATATATGTCGGGAGGTTGTGCTTTATTTCTAGGATATTTTCAAAGCCAGTGAGGAGACCCAGATGGAAGACCTCCTATGGGGTGTGGAGAATTACCCCACGATGTTCGATGCTTGTGCAAATGAGTTGATATACCGCCCCGTCACTCTAGAAGAAATACATGTTATGTTAATTTCCTTCTCCAAGGATAAATTCACAGGACCGGACGGTTGGACCATTGAGCTCTTCACACATTTCTTTGATCTTATGAAAATTGATCTTCTGGCGATGGTGGAGGAATCTTGCACTCAGAAACATATACCGGGCTCTATCAAGTCCATGTTTATTTCTCTTATCCCAAAGGTAACTTCTCCATCCACATTTTCTGAATTCCACCTGATATCCCTCTGCAACATGACTTACAAAATTATATCTAAGGTGATAGAGGAGCGGATCAAGGTATATTTATCTTGTCATATCTTTGCAGAGAGATTTGGTTTTCTACCTAATTAGTCCATCCATGATGTGACCAGTACCGCTGATGAATGTACCCACTCAATTCAAAAAAAAAATATTGAAGCTTTGGTGATGAAGATTTATTTACAGTGGGCTTATGACAATGTGGATTGGAAATTTCTTTATCTTGTATTACACAATATTGGTCTATCAATCCTATTATTGAGTGGATCATGGTGTGTGTATCAAATACTTGGTTGGCGGTGCTCATTAAAGGTTTTCCTACTGATTTCTTCAGGGCGGGTCGGGGATTACGTCAAGGTTTTTCTCTATCACCACTATTGTTCATTCTTATCATGGATGGGATCAATTAGAAGATCCAATTGGCTAAATCAAGTCGCACTTTCAGGGGAATTCAAATATGTTGTGAGGTTTGTGTCATTCACTTATTTTTCGTTGATGATATTTTGACTTTTGACATGTTTTCATTGTCACAATGTGAAACTCTATTTCACTTATTCTGACGTTATGGTATTGCATCTAGTTTGATTACAAATGGAAAAACGTTTGTGCTCTTATATTCATTTGGTGACACAAATGAAATCCGTATTATTACTACTAAATTTGGGGTCAAATCCAAACCCCTTCAGGATGGTTTTACATACTTGGTCTATAGACTAAGGCCTAATAACTACCATTTCCAGGACTGGTCTTGGCTACTCCAGAAATTTCATAACAAGTTGGCAAACTGGACTCATCGGGCTCTATCTCTGGGTGGTCGCTCCACCTTGGTCCAATATGTACTTCAACAGTTTACCATCTATTGGATGCACTTATTTACTTTGACTACCAGTGTTATTACTGAAATTCAATCGATAATGGCTCACTTCTTATGGTCCAGTTCTGTGAGAGATGGTAAGTTTCACCTAGTTAAATGGGCCGACATAGTCAAGCCCCGCAATCTTGATGGGTGGGGTGCTCTCAACACAAATATTTTTGGCAAATCCATTATTATAAAGTCTAGGTGGAGAACCCTCTTCGACATTGGCATATTACATCATATCTTTCATTTCAAATACTTAAAAGAAAAACCTATCTCTCATTGTATCCATAGGGGTGAAATAGGTATCAGAGGTGGATCGTATATATGCCTTAGTTACCGAAAATCCAAACATCTATTCCTTCGAAGTATTAAGTGGACCTTTGGGGGTGGAAATAGGATCATAATTGAAAGGGATGATATTTTGGGTGTGGATGCAGATTCTTGTACCAAGGGACATTTACTGGAGATAATTCATCAACATGGATTCTTTTTTATTGGCATAGATTATACCAAAATGGAAGGGACCATTTCCAGTTTGGCGGGATGCTTCACAGATTGGATTGATGAGGAATTTGGCCTGACAATGGTCTCACTTCATCAAATGTTTGAGAAATGTTGGTCTTTGCCGATGTCCTAGTGGTGACTACCTCACTTGGGGGGGAAAACTCATAAAACACTCGGTGATAGTATCTGACTATTATTACTTTTTCTCACATATTAATACTTCTTACTCTCCTCGGTCTTGGTTTCTCCCTATCTGGAAATCCCGCGCTCCTCTCAAAATTATAATTTTTTGTTGGTTGGCTTGGAGAAATCATATCTTTACTTGGGAAAACTTATGTAAATGGGTCTTCTCTGGACCGAGTTGCTGCATTATGTGTCGTGAGGGGGTGGAATCGATAATCCATCTTCTCCTTCACTTAAAAATGCTTTACATATTTGGTCTATTATATTGTCTTTTTGCAAGTTACCCTCCACCAAATTTTTGTCTATCGAACATTGTCTGAGATGGGGAGCATTCGAGGTGGGTCTTCAGGTCTACATCCCATTATTAACTTTCTAGGAGATTTGGAAAGTCCGTAACCACTACATTTTCGAGGGGTGCCAATCAACACTCACTCCATTGTTTCAAAGGTCTTCTCATGGTTGGACTATATGCCTATGCGGTGTGTGGACATCCAGGACATGTCCAGAAGATTCACTTTGCCACACATCACTTTACCGGCTGGATATTTGATGGTGCTTCCCAATGAGGTCTATGTGGATGTGGGGCTTGGCTCCATATTGATGCACTCTGATATTACAAGCTTCACTAGAAGGGTGGGACGGGCTCAAATACCAGAGCTGAGATAATTGCCTTTGGGGACTACTTTGGTTCACACTATCAAAGAATATCCTGAACATAAACATATATGGGGATTCTAAGACCATCACTGATGGCTTCTTGGGCACATTAGTGCTCGATCAATTGGACCTTAGGGGTGACAAGAGAGGACCAAGCACCTACTGCATCAATTTTAGAGCTTCACGATCACCCACATCTACAGGGAGTCCAATTGTGTTGCAAATTCTCTTTCTAAGGTGGGCATTCAGGATCCAAATGGCTTCATGTATTTCTCTTTTTTAATTGCAGGAAACATCTAAGAAGATCGCAGGATTTCCATTCCGTGTTGACATTTTTTGGTTTATACTATTCTCCAGCATACTTTTTATCTAGATATTCTCAATGTTTTAAATTTTGTAGTATTTTGAAACTCTACTCTATAGATAATATTTAAGTTTCAAAGATCTAGCTGATGCCTATAAAATGGCTAATAGCAAAGACAATGTCCATAAATGGATATATATATAATTTAAATTTATATGAATGATAATAGGAAAACAATGTATTGTTTCCTCTACTTTTTTGAAAAAAAATATTAATAAGAATGTTATGAAACACCTCAATTCAATTTAAAAATAAAAACATATTTATAATTCTTAATTTTATATTTAAAATGATAAAACTATTTTATTTTATAATTTTTTAAATAAAGTTTGACAAAAATAATCAAGTGGAAAAAGAAAAAAGAAAAAGTGATGCAATAAGTCCAAAATTACAGTTTGATTGAATATAATATAGTTAAATTAAAAAAACTTAATATAATAAACTTTGCATAGTTTCACAAAGAGACTAGGAAAAATTATTGCTCTTCTTATTAAACCAACCTTATTAAAAAGTGATTGAAAATATATAAAGATAGTGTTTTTCTCTCTCTTGAAAAAAAATAATTGAAAATAATATTATTTTTTTACACAAGGTAGGTTGATCTATTGTTACAAGTTTTCAAGTCTATTGCTACTGTAATATAATTTTTATAAATAAAAGTGTGAGGATAAATTTGGCTTCGTAATTACTGGCCTAACTTCACAAAGAAACCATATAAAACTAAGGAAAAATTTATTAGCACAGACTAAGTCTTTATGCATTGTTACAAGTTTTCAAGTCTATTGTTACTGTAATATAATTTTTATAAATAAAAGTGCGAGGATAAATTTGGCTTCGTAATTACTGGCCTAACTTCACAAAGAAACCATATAAAACTCAGGAAAAATTTATTAGCACAGACTAAGTCTTTATGCATTCTCATAAATTTAAATTTATGTGAAATCCAAGAGGGAGAACAATCAATTGTTTGCACTAGTTTTTAATATAAAAAAAATGAATAAAGATATTATGAAACACTTGAATTAAAATAAATTATTAAATTGATATAAATAAAATATACTTTATTTAAAAAATAAAATTATGGCGGAAAATAATAAAGTTTTTAATATAAAAAAATAATAAAGATATTATGAAACACTTTAATTAAAATAAAATATTAAATTGGTATAAATAAAATATACTCTATTTAAAAAAATAAAATTATGGTCGAAAATAATAAAGTTAAAATAAAAATAATTTTACCTATGTTTTTTTTAGGTGCAATTAACAAAGCAATTAAAAACTATATATAGGAAGTAGCATATGAATCGGTATACAAAGCAATTAACATCAGAAAAAACTACATTGAAATTAGAATATGAATTGAGATAAAACGCAATGGTTAGGGATGGCGGCTTATAGCCTCCTCACCTAGGTTTGATTCCTGTTGCACGCTTTCGTTGCTTCGCAGCTGATGAATCTCATTTTGTTCTTATGGTTTCAATCCAGCTTCTGTACATATAATATAATTATGAATAATTGTGAAATATAGACTATATATAGCTTCTAATCGGATTCACCCCTTTAAAAAAAAAACTTCATTGTTATAGTAGTCAATCTGTGAACGAACAAATCCAAAAGTTGTATATGAGTTATCATCTCCATACATGCAAATATAAGCATAAACCTAAACTTCTAATACTAAGCCATCGGTTAATGTTCCCTATTCTCGCATTCCCATGGCTTTTCCGACTATAAAAGTTGCATGATATATTTCTTCTTCCATTTTGTTCCCCACCCATTTACTGGAATTTTCTATTAGTGCTTCGTCTTGCTCATTCTTTATGCAATGAATAATAATATTTGCCAATAAGGATCGTAAATAATAGATTGCATTATTTGAATTAGCATCCATTGCTTTCCATGTTTTGTGCAAATTAAATTTCAGAGCTGCAGTCATCCATTTTTTAGAGTCGTATTTATCTATGTTCTGTGGTGTTTTTTTTTTTTAATTTGTTCTATTTCTTACAAATTTCAACGACTGTAGTGTACTACAGAGTTTGTTAGATTGCATTGACTTTTAATATATTTAAAAAATTATATTAGTGCCCACCAATTTACTAGGGATTTGAGATTATTCCAATTCTAATAAGTTTCTCCATGTTCCTCATTATTATTTATAACATTCATTTATATATAAGCAAATTTTATTTAGCAAAATGGTCCATTACTTTTAATATATTTAAAAAATTATATTTGTGCACGTGGCTTCCCACCCACAAATTTCCTAGGGATTTGAGATTATTCCAATTCTAATAAGTTCCTCCATGATTATTTATAATATTCATTTATATATAAACAAATTTTATTTAGAAAAATGGTCCACTACTTTTAATAAATTTAAAAAATTACATGTGTGTCACTTGGCTCCCTGCCCACCAATTTCCTAGGGATTTGAGATTATTCCAATTCTAATAAGTTCCTCCATGACAAGTTCCTTATTATTATTATTTATTTATTACTTTTTCATTAAAAAAATTATAAATTAAGAATTTGATGATGATGATGATGATGATGATGGTTAACGTCCGCTGAGACCAAACATTGGTCTATCAGACCTAAAGAAACAAATTATTTATTCTGATTTAAGATTTTATTCCTATGCTCAAAAAGCTTGGAGAGAAGCCTCCCGAGCTCACTATAATTTTGACATTGTAAAAGGCTCGGAAGGTTAGTATTGTAACAAAGATTGTGAAACTGAGATCTAATGTGGTTGTACGTGGGGCATTCTAAGAGGAAGTGGTTTTCATCCTCGATGTTCCTATTCTCACATATATGGCAGATCCTTTCCATCCATGGTGTTTTAGGAACTGCACAATGACCTGTTTCACTATGGAGCTCATGAGAATTCGTTTTAATATTTGATATATTAATTTTCTTCTTTGAGCTAGTTAAAATAGAGAGATACTTTTGATCTTCTAGGGTGGGGTTGATGACCTTCTTATAATAACTTAATTTTCTTTTAGCCGCTAAATCTTTCTCACACCACATTTTTTCTTTGAACTTAGAAGTAACAATATCTTTAATGTTATTTATGTTTTGCAATGCATCATTCTTGTTCATCTCCCAATAGTTTAACCAGGCCCTTGCGTCTTTATGCCATCCCCGATTGAGCCTTAGGTGGTTTTGGCTGGAATTTAAAGCTAGCTTAGGAAGTCTATGATCGTCTATGTTATTGAGTTTGTGCTTGTATAGCAGAAACCTAATCATAGCTAGGCTCTCAATAGGGGAAAGACCTGCTTCTATAAGGAGAATAGGATAGGGTGTATTACTTTTAATTTTTAGGTTATAAGTTATAAAACATTTCTGGATTTGCTCAATCTTTCTCCATGATTCTCTGGAGATGCTGCAACCACAAACCTCACAGCCATATAAGATAATAGGAGTGACTAAAGTTTCAAAGAGGAAATTATTTTTATCCCACATTACGAGGTTTGGTGTTTTACAATTATTTTCAAGACCAAAATAAGCTTTCCACCCCCCATTAATCCTTTTCTCAATGCTATGGTTCCAGTTGAGTTTGTGATGAATATCAATTCCTAGGTACTTGTAAGAATACACTTCCTCCAAGTTATTATTGTCATACATAAAATTAGCGTAAGTGTCCTTCTTGGATTTGATAATCATAACTTTTGTTTTGTCAGTGTTAACAGTCATACCCATGGTAGAGCAGAAATCCTTAAGAAGCCTGAGTTGCTTATCAAGATTAGATGGGCACCTTGCCAAAAGAACAATATCGTCAGCATAGAGAAGAAGGATGACGACTATCCCAGCTAAAAACCATTTAAATTTAAATTTAAAATAATAATTTATAAACAATTTAATTCCTTCTATTGTCTTATAGATTTAAAATTCCATCAATAATATTTCTGTGTTATATTTTTAAAAAATTTAATATATTCAAATGAGATTATAGTAAATGAATTTATGAATTTACACATGTTCATTTTGTTTCATTTTATTTTATATGAATTTATTTTTAAAAAAGTCATTTTCTATTATTCATTTGTTTTTACGATTTTGCGCTATATTTCGAAATTTTTTTCATTAAAAAATACTAAAAAATAATAATTTATAAACCATTTAAATTTAAAATAATAATTTATAAACAATTTAATTCCTTGCATTGCCTAAATGTTAGAATTCATGATGTGTTTGAGATTTCTAACGGATACTTTGAAAGGGATTTGAGTATGATATTTTTAGTGGCATGTGGTTGTGCAAAAATCAATCCAACGTCGCATTATGAAAAACATTATTGCAACATGACAATTTATCTAATACTCGTTGTCGTAATCTTACATTGCATTTCTATTCAATGTCGCCTCTCAAAATCAATAAGCCCACAAGGGTTTTAGAATTAATCCCTTGGGTTTATAATATCAATCTCTTGGGTTTATTAATCTAAGGGTTCATATTCCTAGGGTAGAATGTTATTCATAGGGTTTATAATATTACTCCTAGGGTTTAATATAAATTCCTTAGGTTTACAATCATGATCATCCATGGTCAATGGTGGTCCAATGTCACAATGTGCCAAAGATTGTCTCAATATGAAAATCAACCATGGTCAACCATGGTCGAATATCGCATTGTCATAAAGATAGCCTTAGTATGAAAATCAATGATGGTAAACCATGGTCAACCATGTTTATTTTAGGGTTTATAATATTTATATTGGGGTTTTTATACTTTGGTTTATAACATTAATAACATTAATAACATTAATTCTTAATATTATTGATAATTGATATATGTGCTTGATATGGGCTTATCAATGTTTATCAACCACATTTATTAATGTCATTGTGCTAGTCATTACACAATAAGAGAAATAAGAGCCTAGTCAATAAAATGCACGATAAGTAAAATACAATACTTAAAAATAATAATTTGAATTGTTTCACTAGTGTTAACTTTAGAGATAACAATTTAACTTTTAGTCAAACCTACAACTAATCTCAAGTCAACACAATATAGAATGTGTTATATCCTATTAGTCATAGGGATAATAAATAGGTATTTTCATATTTCCTTCACATATCAACCATATAGAAAAACAATTTCAGTAAAAATAATAATCTGATAAGGATGAGTAAAAGTCGTAGTCTAACTAGCTGGAGGAATTGCCCGGAAAGTTATGGAAATTCCGGTCATATTGAGAGAAAAACCGGCAAGGATTTTTGTAAATCCAAGTTATAGTTGTTAAACTTCAAAATTTTAGGTGTTTTAAACTTTTTCATGGTGTTGAATCCATTTCCACCATCAAAAACACGATTCAAACACTGTCTTTACAAGATTTTTTGAAATTTTTTTGCTCGGATTCCAACCACTTTTGGCCGTCTGAGCAATTCCTCCGCCTCGGTAAACGACTCCCAAATAAAAAGTATTTTGATTATATAAAAAGAAATAATCAAACAAGTATACATTGTGTAATAAACAAATATGTCTTTTTATATTTCCTTTACAGGTCAACCAAATAGAAAACCAATTTTGAATCATAAAGCTCTATTGATTCTAATACTTAATTATATGACTTTGATACCAAATAAAAGGTGTCGATTTGAACATTTACCCCTTTTAATTTTATGATCATGCGGTTAATCAAATCAATTAATCGCACATGATTACACAATTGGGGTTAAACCTAACTTAGATTTTATGGTTTCACAAACTTAGTGTTTTTTTCTAATTTGTCTTTTGGTGTGCGCAAAATTACATTTTTGAGAAAAGAATTGCAGTTTCTATGAATGGGTCTATTTTATTTCATGTTAATGTTGAGCCTATTTTGAAAGTGTTAGGTTTTCCTTCGACTTTGGAAGGTAAAATCCTAAATGTCGAAAAAATGTTTTCCATATACAATGAATCGATTCCAAATTAAAATCATGTATTATTAATCTTATCTAGATAAAGATGTTGTTTTTAAAAACTTTCCTCTGTATAAATCTAATATTTTTTCTAAAATTTCTAGAAAAGCTTTAATGATATTTTTTCTAAAATTTCTAGGAAAGCTATAATGATAACGTGTATGATTTTAGGGTATGATCATGACTAAATTGTACATCAAAGTTATTTTAGGGTTGATAATAGCCATTTGTTATCCATATTTGAAATTTATTACCTAATTCTACTATGTTCAATATTTGGTTGATATCATTCATTTTTAATTGACAAAATTTCAAACAAATACATATTTAACATATCAATACTATTGTGAAAAATGAAGGAAACTGATAAATAATGGAAACAAGAGAAATACTCTAATAGGAAAAAATAAATAAGGATCAATGAATTGAAGTAATAGATAATGGATCTGGGTGTATATCGTCATAACGTAAAATCTATACAAAAGGTTAAACCAAACACACAATTTTGTTTAGAGAAAGAACATGGAAGGTTAATTAGTAAATCATATTTGATTGGAGCAAAACATAGAACATGGAAGGTTAATTAGCAAATCATATTTGATTGGAGCAAAAGGTATTCTTGAGTACCATATTATTTTAGAAATAACAAAGTTTTGGAATTCCTATATTTGGGTGGATCATGAAAATCCTTTAGCTTCATAAGTTCAAGAGAATATTAGAAAAATTCAAAAGGATATGCGGAATAGGCCACAAGTAGTAAAAAATGTCTTAACATTTCTCAATTCAAAGACTTGAAGTGAATTAAAGGCTTTATGTGGCAATGAACATACTTCTTTGATCATGGAGGCTACTAAATTTTTGACAAAAAAAATTAACACAACAGGCCCAAACTAAATGTAATCTAGCTCAACAAAGTATTGACACTTTTATGAAGAAAAATTGGAACTTAATGGGCATCGGATTACCTTCATGTTGGACCAAAAAATCATATCTCATTAAATTTGAAACATATAATGAAATTCCATTGAAAGCAAGGGATGCTGCATCTAAATTTTAAGACATGGATGCAATGTTGAAAGGTCAATTAATTGTTGATAAATTAATAGATGATTTCTATTTATTATGGAAAATAAAAGCCTTGTTTCCAAATGCTCCATCATATGAAAAATATTCTAAGCTATATTGTCTTCAATAAAATGGTCAACTATAACTATCCCATAGGTAATATTTTGAGAAGCACGGCTCAATACTTCTAGGATTAATCAAATAGAATCAACTACCAAGCATTATAAAGCATAGTGCGATGAATGTCCACCTGTCAACCATTATTGTTACAACTCCCAAAATGATAGAAGTTGAATTTCATTTTTGGAATATATAGCATGAAAATTAGTGAAACAACTAATACAATTAGCAAGGTTCCAAGGTCAAAGGGGTTGGAATTTTGAGGGATAAAGGTTAAAGTGTTAAGAATTGCAAAGGATAATTATGAGTTATATTTTTTATTCCTAAAGATTCACTCCTTCAGTTTGGGATAGTCTATACATATCCATGTTATTGTATCATCCTTTGTATCTGTAAACTCTTTCAATTTATGTATTTGATATATGAGTTATGAAAATAATATACCAAATACACCAATTTGGTGCCACTTCCCCTATGTTAATTTCTTCATTAGGTTTATAAATGTATGAGATTCCATGAAATATATTATTAGTATTTGATATGATTCTTTGTTATCTTTGAATGATTCGCTCCATACTTATATCTCTATTCAAATACACCTTGTGTTGTTGCTATTTTTTTTTCTTAGTATGCATTCCATATAACAAGATCTAAAGGTTTATTTTTTTTTTAAATCTTCACCTTGTCGTGTGCATTTCCTTTATATTCTTCTTAGTTGGCATATTTTCATCTCAAAGAATCTATGACATTGGGATTGATGCCTATGAGATTGAGATTATAATCTCTCTTGTCCTTAGATGATCCTAAGAGTTTCACTAAAAATTTGAAATTTTAAAGTGAGGAATTTAAGTGTTTATGGTGCATTGGCATAATACTCTAGCTAAGAACATCTCAAGGATACAACAATGTTCAAACTATTGAATTTAATATTACAATTTAAATTAAAAATGTCAACATATTGCATTCAAAACTATTATGTTTAAAACTAGGTTCAAAACTATTGCATTTAATAATTGTGAAGCAAGAGCATCCTTGGCCTCAGAGTCGCTGACACATCCAAAGTCGATAGTTATTTAGTTGTGCTGCTACAAGAAAAACACTATGAGACGTGTTGCGAGAATGAGATAGAGGTTACAAATTTGGCTTGTCCAAACACTGAGAGGAAACAAATTGACTTAGTTCTGGAAGGCAAGAGGTTGGCGGCATGGGAAGCAATATGTTTAAGTGGGAATGAAAAGAGGATAGAAACATGAGGATAAATTGCAGGAACATGGAAGAAAAGGGGAATTTTTATTTTTGCCATTGTTTTTTGTTGGTTCGTGCAAGCTACTGGTTCTTGATCTATTGGTGTTGGTTTGACTACTACACGATTTCCAAAGAGCATGATTGGTTGTTGTATGAGTTAGCGAGGGTGTTTGGTTGATGTGCATAGTGTTGTTGTGTAACAACATGGGAATTTCAAGTAATCTAAGGACTCCACTCTCAAATTTGTATTCTTATCTGTAGAACCACATTTTGAATGAGTAAAAGATATTTGAACCATTTTCTGTGTTCTCATGAGTAGACTCAAATTACTCTTTATTTGTGCTCTGTGATTTAGTCCTTCAATTAATTAATATAGTATTCAAAATCCAATGGTCTAGGTTGTGCACTCTATAACAATGATCCAACTTTTGTAGGTGTTGTGAAAGCTACAAATCTTGGACTATGCCAAGTGGTATCAGAGAGGGATTTGTTCTGGGATTTTCACTTTGAATTGCTTCATGTAGCAGGGTACCAGGAAACCTTGTTCGATGGTTGCTCAACAATAGTACTGAAGGTATTAGTTGGGTCACGGAACCTGAGTTGAGGTCTATGGATGTTGGTGATTCATTTACAACCTATATGGATACCACTGAGGAGAAGAGGATAAAGATGAGGAGGTGCACAAAATCAAGAGCTAGAAGAGATAAGATGAAGAATAGAAGTGTTGCGGCATAGAAGAAATGGAGATGAAGAAGTAGATTCAGTGCCTGAAGAAGAAATCGATGAAGAATAGGAGTTTAAAGAGAGAGATCCAACAACGAGGTTGATTTCATACTGAACAATAGAGGTAGTGCAAGAGTTGAAGTTTCATGTTATGATGGAAATCTGAGAGTTGATGTGCTTATCGATTGGATTGGAGAACTCGAAATATACTTCAAGTATGAAAATGTTCAAGATCAAATTTGGGTGAAATTGTTCATGACAAAGCTGAAGGATCATGTTGCATTGTAGTGGGATATTTTATACAAAGACATAGTAAATAATAAACTAGAAAGGATCAATACTTGAAAGACGATGGTCACAAAGATAAAGGAGAAATTTCTTCATTTGATTACCAACATAATTTGTATTGACAAGTCCAAAATATAAGACAAAAGGAGACCTATTTTCATGAGTACACCAAGGAATTTTCTCATTGTCACTTCAATCAGGTATACAAGAACAAGAATTCCAAAGAGTTGCAAGGTATGTGAATGGACTAAAATACTTGATTCAAGACAAAATGAGTACACATTGTTTCCAAACCGTTGATGAAGCCTATCACATTGCCTTGGAGGCAGAGGAAAAATTGAATAGGAAAATACAGTAGAAAGGAAGAGGAAGAGGTTTTAGAGACAAATGTAAGGCAAGGACTGCTAGAGGTAGTGAAAAGGAAGAATAATCCTCCGAAGATCAAGGTGGTAGAGGGAGAAATAGTATTGGGAGAGGAAGAGGCAGTTTTAGAAGAGGAAAGGGAAAGTATATTATTACGTGTTATCATTGTGGAGTTGAAGGAAATAAGAAATCTGAGTGCCCAAAAGGAAAAAGTTCAGGTAGAAGAGGTGAAGTCGGAACAAAAGTTACATAAGTTGATGAATCTTCTATTGTTGGAAAAAATTTGATTGTACTTAAGCAAGAATAGGGAGAAAATTTGATGTTTCATCGAGTATTTCTCAAAGCCTGAGAAGAAGATAGTGGAAGAATTAGAGCAAAGAAGGAAAGTTTTCAAAACTAAATGTAAGGTCCAAGGAAAGTGTTGTAACTTGGTTATAGATGGTGGAGGTACAGAGAATTTAGTTTCCACTGAAGTTATGGACAAGTTGAAACTCGAGTTTAGTCCATCCCAACCCTTACAAAATTTCATGGTTACAAAAGGGACAATAGCTGGTTGTGAATGAGAAATGCTTGGCGAATTTTCAAATTGGAAGTATTCAAGAGAAGGTATTATGCGATGTGGTTGATATGGACGCATGCCACATTATTTTGGGAATACCATGTTTGTTTGACAAAAAGGTTCACCATGATGACCGGGAGAATATAAATGAGTTCAGGAAGGATGGATAGCGATATAGGATGACCCTAATAGAGAATGAGGAAGTAAATAAGTAGGTACACGAGCTACTTGAAGAAGACTGATAAGAGAAAGTTTAAGTTCGTGTGTTGTACCAATCGTATTTTCTCCAAAGAAGACGGGTAAATGGAGAATGTTTACGGATTCTAGAGCCATTAATAGGATAACCAAGTTCCATTGCCAAGGGTGGAGGATATTATGGATTGTTTAAGTGGGGATGCATATTTCACAAAGATAGACTTGAAGGGCGGTTACCATCAAATCTGGATCAGGGAAGGTGATTTGTGGAAGACTACTTTCAAGATGAAGGATGGATTGTTTGAGTGGCTGGTTATGTCATTTGGGCTGACCAATGGCCCAAGCACATTCATGGGGCTCATGAATTATGTATTGAAACCATTCTTAGGAAAATTTGTTGTAGTATACATGGATGACATTTTAATTGTCAACAAAAACAAGGAGGAGCACTTGGAACACATAAGAAAAGTGTTGCAGTGGTTGAAGGAAGAGAAGTTATTGATCAACTTGAAGAAATGTACATTCATGCAAGATGAGTTAGTATACTTGGGATTTGTGATTTCCAAGGAAGGTTTGAAGATGGATTCTGAAAAGGTGAATGCTATCTTGGAATGCCCAACACCTCAGTCTACTTTTGAGGTGAGGAGATTTCATGGATTAGCAAGCCTCTACCAAAAATTCATTAGGAATTTCATCCAGATTTTTGCACCTCTTATTGATTTCGTGAAGGATGGAACTTTTAAATGGATAGTAGCAGCAGGGAAAGCATTTGCAGATATGAAAAGGAAGGTGATAGAGAAACCTATTTTGGTGCTTCCAAAATTTGATAAAGTATTTCAAGTTGACTGTAGATAAATAGAATTATTCAATGAGAAGTTGAATGATACCAAAACAAGTATTCCATATATGATCATGGATTTTATATTATTGTGCAGGCCTTGAATAAGTGGAGACACTATTTGTTAACCAAAGAATTTATCTTGTTTACTGATCACAAGGAATTACAATATATCAATAGTCAAGGTAAGTTGAATCAAAGGAATAATAAATGGGTTTAATTCTTAAAAATTTGTAAATTTTTTTAAAAGCATAGGTCTGGAAAGTCAGGAAAAGTTGCATATGCCTTGATCAAGATATTGTTGTTACTCAACACTTTGTCAGTAGAATTGGTGGGTTTGGAAAACATGAAAGAGTTGTATGCAGAAGATGTCTATTTTGGAGAAGCTTGGACAAATTGTAAAGCACCTTGGAGTGTGGATAAAATCATGTTCTTGGATTACCATGTTCAAGAAGGGTTTTTATTTAAAAATCAGAAATTGTGCATTCCTTAAGGGTCAGTGAGGTTGAATCTTATTAAGAAGCTACATGGTGGAGGATTAGGTCAACATTTAAACATGCATAAGACCTCAATGTTGGTAAAGGAGATGTATTTTTGACCTAGCATCAACAAGGATGTTAGAAATTTTGTTGAGTGATGTAGAGTTTTCCAACTAGTGAATGGTAAAAGTCAAAATACAGGGTTTTATATTCCATTGTTGGTACCAGAAAGGTCTTGGGAAGATGTGAGCATGGATTTTTTCTTGGGACTGCCGATGACACAAAGGAAGCATCATTCAATGATGGTTGTTGTAGATATGTTTTAAGATTGTGCATTTCATAGCATGTGTTGGGTCCCTATAATACTAGTGATTACCCCATTACTATTGTAGTTATACCCCTTATTTATATTGTTGTGCCCCTATTACCCCCATATTGTTATTTCTGTGCCCCATAGAATCCCTCTATTGTTATTTTTGTGGTTTTATATTATTATTGTTAGGTCGGCTGGATTATATTGTGACTCCTTAGACTCCTATATATAGAAAGGAGGTTTTGTCATTTGTATCATCCAAGAATTGTTCATTTATGTAATGTAAAGGAGGTTGCCCCCTCGAAGAGGCTGAATTCTAAGGCGTTGATCTATCTTTTCTATCTTTTCTTGAGCTGGTTTCATAACATTTGGTATCAGAGCTTTGGATTCTAGGGTTTCGCTGCTCCAAACAGGTCATCGTGTCATTTTCGCTATAACTTTGTTTCTGTGACGTTTCAGAAGTCGCAAAAAAAACCCATTTGAGAAGAATTGGCGCTGAACCTTGGTTCCGAATTTTAGAGATTTGCGCACAATATTTTCGGAGATATGATCTGAGGAAGTTGGCCTTTTTGCAGACTCCAGAATTACATTCAAAACAGGTGACCTGGGGAAAATCGTCATAACTCTCTCTCTGAGGATCGGATTGAAATTTCGTAAAAAGGTACAGAAAGAGGACGGAATGTAGTTTGTTGTGTGTGTGTTTCAGATTCAAAGGTTGAAACAGTGACTCGTGGCACGTCATACAAGTTCGCTCTACTGAACCAGTCTAAAAGCAAGTCACTGTGGGCGATTTCACATAACTCTTCCTTGGAGAATTCAATTTGGCTCAGACTTGTGGCATTGGAAAAAGGACGCAGAAGGCTACTCCAGGGAGAAATTTCAGAACTGGATGATTTGAAACTACAAAGATACATCAGATTCAATATCAGGCTTCTATAAAGTGAAAAAAGGTGTGTAGTTTTTTTTTAAATTTTTGTGTAAGCTTGGTTTAACAGAATTCAAAGGGCATAGTAAAGCATTACTATCAGTAACTGATGCCCCGAGAAAAGAAAATGCAAACACCTAGTAAGGAACTTGAAAGCTCTAGCATGACTCATGAAGAAGAAGAAGAAATGCTACATGATATATCAAAATTACAAGAACAAGTGCAACAAATGTCACGCTCACAAAAGCTAACAGAAGCTAAGATAAGTGGCGTGGAATCTAAGATAAAGGGCATGGAAGCTAAGATGGATGATTCGAAGACAGATTTGAAGAGAGACATGGCAGATTTGAAGACAGATATGGAAGAATTGAAGAAGTTGCTACAAGAAAGGGTCACTAATGGTGAAAAGGTAGTAAAGGAAACTCATGATGAGAACAAAAGAAATGTTAATCATGATACCATAGGCGCTAATGTTGGATCGAAGAATCACCATATTCCAAAAATCGATATGAGGAAGTTTGATGGCAAGGATCCCGCTACATGGATATTACAGATGGAGCAATTCTTCGATCTCAATAATGTGCAAAATGCACAAAAGGTACGTATGGCAACTGTATATTTGGAACCAAATCAGTTTGTATGGTATCAATGGCTTTGCTCTCGTAAAAAATTTATCACTTGGGCAATTTTTACGGAAGAATTGATAGCACATTATGAAGATACAAAAAGCAACACTTTTTTTAGCCAATTGATAAGTCTCAAACAAAAGGGTTCAATAATGGAGCACATTGAGGAGTTCCAAAAATTGAACATAAGGGTAAAAGATATTCCAGAGGAGCATAGGATTGATGTGTTCATAGGGTCTTTAAAGCATAATATCCAACATGATGTTCGCCTTTGGGAACCGGATTCATTAGAGAAGGCATTCAGGTTAGCAAGAAAAATGCAAAGCAAAATTATGGCAACCAGGAAGCATACCACTCACAACTATAAAGACGGAAGTGTTGTTGCCCCTAGTCTTCCACAGCCTATAAGGTTGACACCACAACAATTGGAAGAAAAAAGAGCAAAAGGGCTTTGTTACAGTTGTGATAGCAAATACACTAAAGGTCATAACTGTGCTGAGAAGAAATTATTCTACATAGATTGTGAAGAGGAAGAAGAAAAGGAGCAAGAAAGGTCAAAAGAAGAAGATATACTCCAGGAACAAAGCCTAGATGAAGAACAAATAAATCCGACCATATCTTGTAATGCATTGGCGGGAATTACCACTCCTCAAACCATCAAGATAGAAGGACAAATCAAGAAGAAAAAGGTAATAGTGTTGATTGATTCAGGAAGCACCCACAATTTTATTCATTGTAGGGTAGCAAAAGAATTGAATTGCTTCCTATATCCAGCACCAGAGTGTCAAGTGATGATTGCAAATAGAGGAACAATAAATTGCTCTGGAAAGTGCCATAATATCAAGCTATCCATGGGAGAATATGTATTGACTAGCCCAATGATTTCCATTCCAATGGGAGGTGCGGATGTTGTACTAGGAGTCCAATGGCTACAATAGCTTTTAATTTTCAAGAACTTTTCATCAAATTTTCTTCGGAAGGAAAGGAAGTTGAATTAAGGGGTATTGCAGGGAAACCATGAAAAATAATCAACTCTCATGGTATGACAAAGCTTCTAAGAAAGGAGCAAAGAGGTGTAATTGCACAATTATGCTCGCTAGATGTTTCCACATTGGAATCATCTATTTCTCCAGATCTCCAAAAAGTCTTGGACAATCATTCCAAGGTATTTGAGACTCCCAAGGGTCTCCCACCTATGCGTGATCATGATCATGCTATTCATCTGATTCCAGGAAGTGTTCCTCCAAACATCAGGCCGTATAGATATCCCTATGTCCATATAAGTGAAATTGAACGTATGGTTGCAGAAGTGCTAGAGGCTGGTATAATTCAACTGAGTCAAAGTTCTTTCTCAGCTCCAGTAGTATTGGTGCACAAGAAGGATGGATCATGGCGCATGTGTCCAGATTATAGGGAGCTCAACAAGCTCACTATTAAAGATAAGTTCCCAATTCCTGTTATTGATGAATTACTGGATGAATTGCATGGATCAATTTACTTCACCAAGTTGGATCTTCATTCGGGATATCATCAAATCAGAATGAAGATTGAAGAGATTCCAAAAACGGCATTTAGAACTCATGAGGGTCATTATGAATTTTTGGTCATGCCTTTTGGCCTTACCAATGCACCTTCAACATTTCAAGGTTTGATGAATTCAATTTTCAAACCATGCCTTAGAAAATTTGTGTTAGTATTTTTTGATGATATACTAATCTACAGCAAGTCTTGGAAGGATCATGTTGAACATGTTGACAGGGTGCTACAACTATTGGAGGAGAAACAATTATACGCAAAAAGATCCAAATGTTTCTTTGGAGTCCAGGAGGTGGAATATTTGGGTCATATTGTATCTCATGAAGGAGTTAAGGTAGACCCTAGCAAAATTAAAGCCATTAAGGAATGGAAAATCCCCACATCCATAAAGCATCTGCGAGGATTTCTTGGGTTGACAGGGTATTATCGCAAGTTTGTTAAGAATTATGGGAGAATAGCAGCACCTCTAACAACATTATTGAAGAAAGATTCATTTTCATGGACTCCGGAAGCAACAAAGGCCTTTGAACATCTTAAAGAGGCAATGTGCCAAGCACCGGTCTTGGCTACACCGGACTTCACAAAAACCTTTATTGTGGAATGTGATGCTTCAGGAAATGGAATTGGTGCTGTTCTAATGCAAGATGAAAGACCCATTGCTTTTGAAAGTCGTCCAATCAAGGGAAAGTTGTTAAGCAAAGCTATTTATGAGAAGGAAATGTTGGCAATACTCCATGCACTTAAGAAATGGCGACCCTACCTAATGGGAAGACACTTCAAGGTAAAAACGGATCATGATAGCCTTAAATACTTTTTAGAACAAAGATTATCCTCTGAAGAGCAACATAAGTGGGTCACAGAGATGTTGGGTTATGACTTTGAAATCATCTACAAAAAAGGGAAGCAAAATGTGGTGGCAGATGCACTCTCAAGAAAGGATGAGGATGTGGAAGCATTGTTGTGTGCCATTTCTATTATCCAACCAGATTGGATAAACGAAGCAAGGGAGGAATGGAAGAATGACGAAGAAGTGTGAGCACTTATTCGAAAGCTACAACAAGATTCCAGTACTTCTGATACATTTAGCTGGCAAAATGATTCGTTATGGTACAAAGATCGCTTATACCTCTGTAAGAATTCCCAGCTAAAACAAAAGATTCTTATGGAATTGCACACTTCTCCCTTAGGAGGGCACTCAGGATTTTTAAAAACTTACCACAGGGTTAAGAAGGAATTTTTTTGGGATGGCCTTAAATCAGATATTCAAAAGTTTGTGGCAGAATGTTTGGTTTGCTAGCAAAATAAAGTTGAAACAATTAAGACACCGGGTCTATTACAACCTTTATCCATTCCAAGCCAACGTTGGGAGGAGGTTTCAATGGATTTTATCACAGGTTTACCCAAGTCTGAGGGAAAGAGTGTCATCATGGTGGTAGTTGACAGACTTACCAAGTATGCACACTTTTGTGCATTATCACATCCATTTAAAGCTAGTACAGTTTCTACTGCATTTATGGAAACAGTTCAAAAGCTACATGGAAACCCAAAGATTATTGTAAATGACAGAGATCCCATTTTCACTGGAAATTTTTGGACAAAATTATTTTCTGGTCTTGGTACTCAGTTAGCTCATAGCTCATCTTATCATCCTCAATCTGATGGGCAAACTGAGATAGTAAACAAAGGTTTGGAAGGATATCTTCGTTGCTTTGTATCTGATAAACAGACACAATGGGTCAAATGGTTGCCTCTGGCTGAATGGTGGTATAACACTTCCTTCCATATAGCAACAAAAATGACCCCATTTATGGCACTTTATGGGTATCAACCACCATCCATCACATCATACTTAAGAGAAAATTCTAAGGTTCAGGCAGTGGAACATCACATCGAACATCAACAACAAGTCCTCCAACTCTTAAAGGATAACCTCGTGTTGGCACAAAATAGAATGAAACAACAGGCAGATCAACATCGCAGTGAAAGAAGTTTTGATGCAGGTGATTGGGTATTCCTACGGCTACAACCATATAAGCAAATGTCCCTAAAGCAAGCTAAGAAGGATAATAAATTATCACCAAAGTATTATGGTCCGTACAAGGTGTTGCAAAAGATTGGTACTATGGCATACAAATTGGAGCTTCCTGCAGCTTCTCGATTGCACCCAGTCTTCCATGTTTCATGTTTAAAGAAGGTTATAGGTGACAAGCTCCCAATTCAAACAATATTGCCAGAACTTGATGAGGAAGGAAAAATTATATTGGAACCGGAAGCAGTCACAGAAACAAGAACTCGACAGCTACGAAATCGATCAATTTCAGAGTATCTTATCAAGTGGAAGAACTTATCCGCTGAAGATTCCACATGGGAGGATGAGAATTTTATGCAGAAGTATCCAGAACTACTCAAGCGTTGAGGACAACACTTTTTTGAAGGAGAGGGGCATGTTGGGTCCCTATAATACTAGTGATTACCCCATTACTATTGTAGTTATACCCCTTATTTATATTGTTGTGCCCCTATTACCCCCATATTGTTATTTCTGTGCCCCATAGAATCCCTCTATTGTTATTTTTGTGGTTTTATATTATTATTGTTAGGTCGGCTGGATTATATTGTGACTCCTTAGACTCCTATATATAGAAAGGAGGTTTTGTCATTTGTATCATCCAAGAATTGTTCATTTATGTAATGTAAAAGAGGTTGCCCCCTTGAAGAGGCTGAATTCTAAGGCGTTGATCTATCTTTTCTATCTTTTCTTGAGCTGGTTTCATAACAGCATGCGAGAGGACAAGTGATGTTATTGAAGTTGTTGTTTTATTCTTCAAATAAGTAGTGAGACTTCATGGGTTGCCAAGAACCATTACTTCAGAAAGAGATACAAAATTTCTGGGTAACTTTTGAAGGATGTCGTGGAAGAAGATAGATTAATTTTCCATCTTTCAATAGAAGGATATTTATCGACGTAATAATATTTTAAATAGGAAGGTGTTGAATAAATTAAGGATTCAATAGTGTTTGAGTACAATGTTGCAAGGAACACATTGATTTGTAAGCAACAACTTGTTACCATGATGTTCTCTTATTCTCAATTAATCATTAGTTATAATTATAGACCTTCTAAATTTATTTTAGATCCATAATCAAACTTTAGTTTAACTCTCAATTAAGTCTTTACATGCTTCCCAATCCTTCTTCTTACATTCTCATCTAGTCTCCTGGGGTATAATGCCTTTAAAAATCATCTTCTAGCTTTTGAAATTAGAATTTAAATCTACAATCTACACACTTATAAACAAAACAATTAATTAATTAATTAATTAACCCTACATAGACTATCTCAATGCAACCATGGATACACAACATTAAAATTATCAATTCCATTAGACTAAAGTTGAAGAGAACTTGCAAATATTATGCCCTAAAATTTATAACTAATTTTGAGTTCATTAAAATGATTATCAAATACAAATGTAATATACAATTTTGATTTTAGGTTCATTTTAATTGTAGATTTGTGAAGTATGAAAATAATTTAAAACTTAAAATTTTGTGTGTATTTTAAAAATAAAACAATTTAGGTTCATCTTAACTCTATCAAATAAGTGTCAAGAGATATCAAATCCTTTAAGATGCAAGTATTTCTTTATTTTTTTCACTTTAAAAGAGAGCTTGATTACAAAAGTTTTGATCCCTCTCCATATCTAATCAATTTTGAGTTAAAGATGAATTTAAGATGGTAATTATCCTTATGATTCTAAATTGTTATGAAATTGGGGTTTGCAACATACATCATGAAACTTAGAATAAAATTGAGCAAGTTCACAATGAAATTTGCATCATCATCTCTTGTGAAACTTAAAAACTAAAAGTGAGGATATTGATTGTATACTTTGGGTCCATACGTATTTCATAAAATTGAGCAAATCTAAAAATGTTTCATTGCTTATCATTTTAAAATTAAATGCAACACTCCAGGCCTAGTAGGTGTGGAGGGGATTATTCTTGATTCCAAGGGAAACATAGAGAATATCTTTGAATGGGGATTTAATAAATTTAAAAACAACCAAGAAAATGTTTTTTTCTCTATTCTGGGGGTTGAAAATCGTTGACAGTAGTCATATCAAGAACCTAATTAACATTAAAGATTTGGCATTAATCATCAAATGAATATTGAAAGTCTTCCCTTTGAGCAATGGAACTCTTATAAGGATAATCACATGAATCAAGAGAGAAGTTTCCAAGTTTGATAGGGTTCAATTCTATCACATACTTAGGATGATCAACCATAAGCCAATAATATAGTCAACAACGCAAGGCAACACTTTTAGAATGTGGAAAAATAAGGTAAAAAAGATAGGAGGTATTCCCCCATGTCTAAGTTTTATATCACTAATTTTTATTATAATCCCTTGCATGTCAAGCATTCAGCACAATATCTCACTTGGGGTGGTCATATATCATAGTTAATGGTTGAGTTGTATTCATTGTGTATTCCCCTCATGCATGCACTCATTAATGCATATTCATTCTCATAAATTAGTTTGGATCATGATTCTCCTTTTCTGTGGAATTATGGCTTTGATGCATGAGTAAGTATGTCTATGGTTCATGATTCTACTACATTTTGGTTTGAATTGGGGTTTATCCAAAAAAAAAAACATTACGAACATCCTTTAAGGGATCTTCGCTCTAGATTTTTGCTATCTTTTTTTAGTTTTGATCATGGTTTGAGAGGATTAGGTGAACCTGGACTACGATTTTGTTTTTTGTGTTCTTCTTGGTGGCTTAACAATATAAGATTGTATGGTTACTGTCATGTCTTTCATTATTTTATAATCAACTTTTGTCACTTGGAAATTTAGGATTGTTGTGTTGCATTCATGACTACGCTATATTGTTCATTCCATTATATCTTAAAGACAGTTTCTCGTCCTTTGACTTTGCCCATGTTGAAATGTCAGACTTTCGTAATAGAATTACTGAATTGAGTGCGGTGAATGGTGAAAAATTCCTTGCATAGGTTATATGTTTGGAGACTAAGATGGAGCTTGGGAATTTAAGGAGATGCATTCTACTTGAAACATCTGAAATTTAGAGAATTTTGAGAAGACAAGAGGTTTGCATCGTTGGGGATACAAAAACAATAATTTCACTATTTGATAGAGTGTAATGCCATAAACAGAGAAATTAAGGAAATTCAAGTTGAGTGTGGAACTTTTTGACATTTGGTTGTAGTTATAATAAGAATAAATTTGATAACCCATTCATTTGCTGGGTTGTCTATTAGGTCATCAAATTTTAAGGAAGAGGACATAGTTCAACATCAACAAGAGGATGTGAAAATGAAAATTGTGGATCAAAATTCATGATTAATGAAGGGAACCATGACGATGCTTGTAGTCAACATCATTTCATTCATTTGAAAACAAAACTTGATCATCCAAATGACTTATTCTTGATATGTAATAGAGCACACTTCTACTACTATATTTGTTATATAAAAAGAAAAACATACTCTTAGCCAATCAAAAATAATTTTAAATCATACTCTAACCCAAACAAACAATTCCAACTTATATAAAATTCCCACAAAATTAATATCATATACCTTTTAAATAATTTGTCACCATAATCACATACACAATGGTTTTAATTTAAAAAATTAGACTCCCTGTCATTACTTAAAAAAAACAAAATTAATATCAAAACTATATATAAAAACAAAACAAAACAAATCGAAATGACGAGATGGGCAATTCCTATTCTCCACGCAACTGCTAAACTACATTATATTCTGGAGACTTAATCAATGTTAACTTGAAAGATGTAAGAGAAAAAGTGTGAGTGCCATCATCTCAACTTTTAAGCAATCGACAAGTGGAAACATTAGTGGATCACTCGCAGAGCGACCAGTCTCCTATTATCTTCTTTATTGTTTACTGCGAGGAAGATATTATTGTTTACTGCACAGAAGTTTCTATGTTGACATATAACAATTTTCTTTATAGTGTTAATAGTATTTGTTTTCCAGTCTTATATTGTTTCTCTTTCTCGTCACCCTTGCCCCTAACTTCTTTCATGGCCAAGGGAAAACACTTTAAAACCTCAAACAATGATTGGTGCAAACAATGTATGTGAATCAAGCTCTTGAACTTACTTGCACAATCCCAACAATTAGCAAGGATGCTTCTTGGTTAATGCACACACTCAGTAGTTTTTGTATGTCAAATTCTATTATAGAAGATGAACCAACATGCTGAGAAGGCAGAAAATCATTCCATTGATGATGACATAACCAAATCGCCTTTAATAAGTAAAAGAACATCTTGTAATTGAAATATAATCTTATGTATACTATGTATGACAAGGAGCATGGGGCATATAATAGGTACCTGTAGAAACTAATGTGTAGATTTAATATTGCTCAAGAAATTTACTAAATCACGAGACTTGAAGCTACTCTGCTAATCAACGGAAGTTAATTCACCATCTAAAACAAGAATCATAGACATGCAAAAGGAAACATCACACATGTATAAAATCTTTATCTAGGGGAAAGAAACTGCTCAAAACCCCTTACTATCTATATTGTGTTAATCAGATAATAGAGAAGAAATACATATGCTTTCTCACACCTGAGCACACCCTGCAAGTGTATAGTCTATCCCTCTGCTTGACTAACTGAACCTGCCCAACACTTCGCCAATTTTTCAAGCCTCCAAGATCATATTTCCTTGTGTTGTTCCCTTGGGAAATTGGGCCCTATCAATTAGGAAATTACCTCATCTGGATTGCGCAATTCCTTTAGGGTCTTCCTCTGACTACATGCACCATCTATACACTTCAGAATAGTCTACAATTGACAGTACACTGCCTTGAAATCTCCATCTCAACTGAGTAACTTGATTTCTCTGCATGCATGAGTTAATTTAGGTAGATTGATTAGTTATACGGATGATCACTGAGTGTGGTTGAAGTTCCACTTCCAATACTTGACCTTCCACTAGTTCCTTTAACAGTTAGAACTATTTTAACTGACTATAACTCAATTTAACTAAATTAAATTGCTACAACTGGAATTAACTCAACCTAGGCTCCTAAAATTTAGGAACCCATTGCACACAATTGAACTTCATGTCCCTAACTTGAATTAACTGACCCAGACTCCTATTTTTTAGAAATCAACTCAAGTAAGCTAAACTTAAATTCATTAACTCGAATTGATTGTTCTTAATTGAGTGACAAGTGTCATTTCACCTCAGTTAACTCCTCCAAGTTCTTGTTGATGTGGAATTTTGAATTTCCTCAATTTGATTAAGGAAAAAATCAAAATTGAGACTTTTTTGCTAAATTTTCAACACTCCCTCTCAGCAAGAAAGGGATTATCAACCACACCTATCCTGCACCTATGGAATGTACTGCATGCAACACCTCTCATTGTTGTTGTTTCTACTATAACATTTGCAACTCAGAAGCATAAAAAAAAACCGAATCAATTGTGTCTACAACTGTTTACTGGGAAAACTATGTTATTGTTGACTCTGCTACTAAGCCTCTTGCTATGATCCAAAATGGATCTTGAATAAAACCTCTAAGTCTAAGTCTTCAAATATGTTAACAAAGGAAAGACCCGACGGAGTTATAAAATAGAGTATGGCAGAGAAACAATGAAAGAATGGTGGAAAACCCAAGTTAAGGTGAAAGCGGAGAAGCACAGCCTTAATGTCCTAGAGCCGTTGGATCTACGGGACCAACAGATGAGATTAATATCGCATCGGGAGAAAGAAAGCAGTGTTAATGGGCCTTAGCCTTAAGACAAATGCGATAGCGATACAAGCGAAACAACATGAACCATTGATCGAGCACGTAAATCAACGGTCCAGATCAACCACCAATATCTCAGCGCATGGAACCAAAGGGAGGACTTGACACAGGCAGACTCGAAGGAGTTATGAAATAAAACAACGAAGGGTTTGAGTTCCATTGTAAGCGGTATTTCAGGCGAGCTTCAGGCAGTAAACAGTATTGGAGAGGATCCACCCGATTCCATACATTGGCCGACACGTAGCACGCCACAAGAGAGAGAAAACCGCTTTTTCGGGTGGGTAATCTCCATGCAAGTGGGCCATCTGAAATGATTGTCATTCGTTGGATTGAAGATCGCATATCAACAGCAGAGATTGAAACACAATATCGTCAAAGGGAGGACTTACCGAAGAATCGAGGACTTGCAATATGCGATCATCGATAGCGATATCGCATCGCAATATCGCATCGCAGCAGTGCATCACAGCAATACAAAGGAGCGGCACTATGCGACATGCAACATGCAATAAAGCGGACCCGAAAGGATTATAAACATAGTTTCATAAATTTTGAGTTCCGATAATCAGTTTTGTTGTCAGGATTTCTATGTATTTCTTTGTATTCCAATAATATTGTATATAGACCAAATATGCATTATATCGGGGATTGTGTGGAGGAAGACCGAATGGTCGGTTTCACCGTGCCCGCCGATCCTTTCGTTTCTAAAAGGATTTCTTTGTGCCTTAAGCATTTTGTTTTAACATAACGTGTCCAACGCCAAAAAGGGATATGAAGGGACAAAGGCTGGGAGGCAAAGAGCATGAAAAGGAAGGTGAACAGACAGAGCCAGGAGGTTTAAGAACCATCCAATGGTAGCACAGAGAGAAGTAGTGGCCCAGAGACAAAGAGTCGGAGAAAATGTAGCTACGAATAGTTGATCAGAGGCACTAAGAGGGAGAGTCTGTGTACTCTTTAAACTCGAGGTTTTCGAGTGAAATCCCTGTGTAACATCACTGTTGTTGTGTTATGGCTCTAATTGAGCTCACACCTATAAACTCTGTTCTTGAAGACATAATATAGAGGTTGAGACTGAAAGCTAGACTAGGAGACGTAGCCAGGAAGTCTGGTGAACTCCTTGATTATTCATTGTGTTGAATTGTTATGTTTTCTGATTGTTAAATGTCTGTATTATTCACAATCTTTTCAATCCATTACACTAAGTAATATAGGAATTCCTGCACATGAGTCTATAATACCTTAATATTGATTTAAGATCTCATTTTCAGATCAAGTGGTATCAAAGCATTTGGTTTTGGTTTTGTGTTAAGGTTAGACAAGGTTGTGCTGGATTTTGAATGCTAACTAGATTAAAGCTCAGACTAGGAGAAGGAGAACTTGTTGAGGCTAATCTAGAGATTGGAAGAGTCTATTCTCAGAGGAGAATGGCAAGAGAAACTCCATTGGGATCATAATCTCAATTTATAGAAATTTTTATGACAATCTGAGCTATGGTGGAAGAGATGTATCTGGAATTTAAGAAGGGTTGAGGTGAAAGCACTTCAGCACCTAAACCAGACAAAGGAGCAGAGGAACCTTTTCTAGTTGCCCCTCCAGAAGGCAAAGGGAAAGGGGAAATGCCTCCTCCACCATCTCCTCCATCATCACCTTCATCATCCTCATCATCTTCTAGCTTTTCTAAGAAAAAGAAGAAAACTTCCTTAATCAAATTAAATGTGAAGTTTGATTTGCCAATTTATGATAGAGAACTCAATGCAGAAAAGCTAGATAATTAGATAAGACAAATTGATGTATATTGCAGGGTACAGAACATTGATTCAGAAAAGAAGAAGATTCAGCTAGCTAGCCTTCGACTTGGAGGAACTGCACCAGTATGGTGGGAAGGCAAGACACAAGATGATCTGCAAAAACATGGTAAAATCATTTCTACCTGGAATGAATTTGTTTCTGATATCAAAAAGCAATTCTATCCTTTAGCTTACATGCAAAAAGCAATGATGAGTTGGCAAACTCTTCTTCAGTTGAAGGGTCAGAGCGTACAAAGTTATACTCAGGAATTCAGGAAAAGAGCTTTAACTCTAGGTATATCATTAGATTCACTTGAGACTTTATTGAAGTATATAGGTGGTCTTCATAGCTTTTTAAAGCATACTATTCTCATGTTTAATCCCACTAGCTTAGATGATGTATCAATTCAAGCCACACATCTAGAAGCTAGAGGTAAGAATGTAAACCCAGAGGTTGGGGGATCATCTAAATATTCTGTAAGAAAGAGCAAGGAAAACAAGACACTAAAATGGAAGGAGAGGAAAGCAAACACTGTAAAGAAGGATAAACCTTCATGTGCTCATTGCAAGAAAGAAGGACACGATGAGGCACATTGCTGGTTTTTGCCTGGTTTTTGCATCCATAACTGAAACCTAAGAAGTTCAGTGGAAATAAGAAAAAGAATGCTGCAGCTATTCAGCAGGACTTGGGATCAGATTCGGGCGATGAAACAACAGTTACAGCCACAGCTATTAAAGGTAAAGATTTTGAAGCATCCAAAAGTAATTCTGCACAATCTGTTGATAATGAATGTAATGAGAGGGAAATAAATGAGCTTTTTCGTATTAGAGTGATTTCTAAGCACAATAAGATTGATACTTTATTTGATAGTGGATCACAAGTAAATTTGATTTCTAAAACAATTGTAAAGAAGTTGGGATTACAAACAAAACCTCATGAGAAGCCATATCCATTAGGTTGGGTGTGTGATAAAACAAAACTACAAGTAACGAGACAATGTAAACTTAGGTTTGCTATTGGATCAACATTTGTAGATGAGGTTGAGTTAGATATAGTTCCATTGGATATATGTGGTATTGTTTTGGGAAGTCCATACTTGTATGATAGGAAAGCTATTTTCTATAGAACTGAGAATAAGTATCAACTCACTAAAAATGGAATAGAATATATTGTAAGAGTTCATAAACTCAAGGGTAACTATTCTCTCATAAACTCAGGATAGATGAAAAGAATTGTGAATTCAAGTAAGCAATTTTTACTAATGGTTGTAAAGGAAAAGGACCCTGAAAAATCCAATGTATTTGAAGGATGTGATTCTAAATAGAAAGCTGATTTAGTTAAAGTTGTTTTAGAGTATGATGTTCTATTTCAAGAACCAAAAGGTCTACCACCCAAGCGAGAAATAGTACATGATATTTGTTTGTAGCAAGATGCTCCATTACCTAACATTGGAATTTACAGGTTGTCAACTTTAGAGAATGCAGAGATAAAGAAGCAGGTACAGGAGTTGGTCGATAAAGGGTTTATATGACCAAGCACATCACCATGTGGATCTCCAATCGTGCTGGTGAGAAAGAAAGATGGTTCGTGGAGAATGTGCATTGATTATAGAGCACTAAATAATATAACTATCAAGAATCATTATCCTCTTCCTTGTATTGATGATTTATTAGATCAATTGAAAGAAACAATGTACTTTTCTAAGTTAGACTTGCGAAGTGGTTATCATCAGGTCAGAGTTGCAGAACGGGATGCATGGAAGACTGCTTTTAAGACAAAGCAAGGACTTTATGAATGGTTGGTTATGCCTTTTGGCTTAACTAATGCTCCTGCTACATTTATGAGAGTTATGAATGATGTACTCAGACCATTTATTAATGATTTTGTAATTGTTTATTTAGATGACATTCTTATTTTTAGTAAGACATGGGAAGACCATGTGAAGCATGTAAAGCAGACTTTAGATGTTTTAAAAAGAGAAAATCTCTATGTAAAACTGTCAAAATGTGAATTTGGCAGAACATCTTTAAATGTGAATGTGAAGTCATTGTGAATTGGCCTAAACCCAAATCTGCTACAGAGGTTAGGAGTTTCCTAGGGGCAGCACAATAATGGAGAAAGTTTATTGCTAATTTTTCTTTGATTGCAGCTCCATTACATGCTTTAACTGGATTGAAACAGGTGTTTCAGTGGGGAGGAAAACAACATAAAGCCTTCAACACCTTAAAAGAGAAAATCAGTACAACACTAGTACTAGCACTGCCAGATCTTCAACATCCATTTGAGATTGAGACAGATGCTAGTGACTATGCCATGGGAGCAGTGTTGATGCAACATGGAAAACCCATATGCTATCATTCTGAGAAATTTACTTCTGCAATAGTTAATTATCCCACATATGATAAAGAATTGTATGCATTAGTACAAAGTGTGAAAAAGTGGAAACATTACCTAATGGGTAAAGAAACAATCATACATACAGATCATCAACCACTTCAATATTTGCACTCACAAACTAAATGCAGCAATCAAGACATTATAGGTGGATGGGTTTTCTATAGCAATTCATCTTGTGATTAGATATAAGAAGGGCATACACAATAAGGTTGCAGATATGTTGTCAAGACCAATCATAAATGCATCTACTATACTTAAGCATAACTTAGTAATGCATGAAAGTTACATTGAACAATATGCTCAAGATGTAGATTTTAAAGATGTATATGCAACTTTAAGTCATGGCAAGCAAGTAGAAGAATTGGATTACTATGTAAAGGACCAACTCTTATATCATTTGGGAAAGTTATGCATTCCAAAAACTGAAAGAGTTAACATAATCCGAGAAGCACATACTTCTCTAATATCAGGTCATTTTGGTGTAAGTAAAATAGTTGCACAATTACAAAGGTTCTGTTATTGGCCAAGAATGCATGAGACAGTTTCTAGATATATCAAAAGGTGTAATATGTGTGCTACAAGCAAGCCCAGTAATAGAAAATTAGGCTTGTACACTCCACTTCGAATTCCTTCTCATCCTTGGGAAAGTGTTTCCATGGATTTTGTTGGGGGATTGCCAAAATCTAGAAAAGGTCATGATTATTTGTATGTTGTTGTGGATAGGTTCAGTAAAATGTGTATTCTGATACCTTGTAACAAGCAGGTTACAGCTGAACAAATAGCAAAGTTGTTCTTTCAGAATGTATGAGTTCATTTTGGGTTACCCACTTCTATTATATTTGATCGAGATTCTCGATTTGTTGGGAAGTTTTGGTCAAATCTATGGGAGTTGATGAACACCAGGTTGAAGAAGAGCACAACATTTCATCCACAAACAGATGGTCAGACAGAAGTGGTCAACAGGACAGTGATCCAGTTGCTCAGAGGCTATTGCAGCAAGCATCCCAAGCTTTGAGATGAGCATTTGTGCTATGTGCAACATGTTTACAACCGTGCCAAGCACTCTTCTACTCAGAGATCTCCTTTTGAGACTTGTTTTGGTTTTATACCAAAGTCTGCCTTGGATTTTGTCTTTGGTAAAGACATAACAATTGACGGACACAGTGATGTGGACAAAGAAACCAAGTTCATTGAACAAATCTAAGAAATCCACCAGGTAGCACAGGAACAGCTGGAAAGAAGTCAAGCCAAGTACAAGGCAAGACATGACAAGCATTGAGTTGAGCATAGTTTCCAAGTTGGTGATCAAGTCTAGTTGTACATCAGCAAAGACAAAATGCAAGGTGAAGGTAAGAAGCTAAAACCAATAAGGTATGGACCTTTCAAGATACTTGATAAAATTGGTGAAAATGCTTTTCGCCTTGATTTTCCAGCTTATATGCAGATCTATTCAGTCGTTAATGCAAAAAACTTGAGATTGTATGAACCATCAATGATTGAAGATCCTAAAGAGAAAATTCAGTTGCCTTCTATTGAGGATTTGTTGCCTAAATATCTCGATAAAATTACAGGAAGACACAGTTCTGGACAGGAAGGTGAGAACTATGCGTCGAGGGGATGTTGAGTACTTGAGAGTAGGGTTCAAATGTTTCACGATGGATAGAAGTTAAACAAGTGAGGGAGTTGTATCCTCACTTGATCGATGCCTAAAACCAACTTTTGGGGGTCCAAAAGCTTTTCAGTGGGAAGGCGTGATCCAAAATGGATCTTGAATAAAACCTCTAAGTCTAAGTCTTCAAATATGTTAACAAAGGAAAGATCCGACGGAGTTATAAAATAGAGTATGGCGGAGAAACAGTGAAAGAATGGCGGAAAACCCAAGTTAAAGTGAAAGCAGAGAAGTGCAGCCTTAATGCCCGAGAGCCGTTGGATCTACGGGATCAACGGACGAGATTGATATCGCATCGGGAGAAATCAAGCAGTGTTAACAGGCCTTAGCCTTAAGAGAAATGTGATAGTGATACAAGCGAAACAACGTGAACCGTTAATCGAGTGTGCAGATCAACGATCCATATCAACTACCAATATCGCATCGCATGGAACCAAAGGGAGGACTTAACACAGGTGGACCCAAAGGAGTTATGAAATAAAGCAGCGAAGGGTTTGAGTTCCGTGGTAAGCAGAATTTCGGGCGGGCTTTAGGCAGTAAGTAGTATTGGAGAGGCTCCACCTGATTCCATACACTGGCCAACATGTAGCATGCCACAGGAGAGAGAAAAATTCTTTTTCAGGCGGGTAATCTCCGTGCAAGTGGGTCATCCGAAATGATTGTCATTCATCAGATTTAAGATCGCAGATCAACGACGGAGATTGCATCGCAATATCGCCAAAGGGAGGACTTACTGAAGACTCAAGGACTTGTGATATGCGATCGCCGATAGTGATATCGCATCGCAGCAGTGCATCGCAACAATACAAAGGAGCGGCACTATGTGACATGTGACAAGTGATAAAGCGGACCCGAAAGGATTATATACATAGTTTCATAAATTTTGGGTTCCGATAATCAGTTTTGTTGTTGGGATTTCTATGTATTTCTTTGTATTCCGAAAATATTGTATATAGACCAAATATGCATTATATTGGGGATTGTTAGGGGGAAGACAGAACGGTCGGTTTCACAGCACCCGCCGATCCTTCTGTTTCTAAAAGGAGTTCTTTGTGCCTTATGCGTTTTGTTTTAACATAACGTGTCCAACGCCAAAAAGGGAGATGAAGGGACAAAGGCTAGGAGGCAGAGAGCTCGAAAAGGAAGGTGAACAGACATAGCCAGGAGGTTGAAGAACCATCCAATGGCAACATAGAGAGAAGTAGTGGCTCAGAGACAGAGAGTCAAAGAAAACGCAGCTACGAACAGTTGATCAGAGGCACTAAGAGGGAGAGTCTGTGTACTCTTTAAACTCGAGGTTTTCGAGTGAAATCCCTGTGTAACATCACTGTTGTTGTGTTATGGCTCTGATTGAGCTCACACCTATAAGCTCTGTTCTTGAAGACATGTTGAATTGTTATGTTTTATGATTGTTAAATGTCTGTATTATTCGCAATCTTTTCGATCCATTGCACTAAGTAATATAGGCATTCCTGCATATGAGTCTGTAATACCTTAATATTGATTTAAGATCTCATTTTTAGATCATGCTATGTTGTCAACACTCATTTACACTCCTCGGTATCTGACTGACACTAATCCTCTTGCTATTGAATATTGTGGACCCTTGTAGCAAGGTAATGATCCATGAGGAGAATGCCCCAATGTACCCTGTCCAAATTTATGCAATTCTTGGACTAGGGATCTACATCGCTCCACCTCACTCCTAGAGGTATAGCTGCATGTGCTCCATCTTCCCACTTGGATCGAACTCTCCCCCTGCTGGAGGTCTCTGCTTTAGTGGATGTAACCACTTTGCCTCCTATCTGCTTCTCCATTTATGGATGCTCCAGAACTTCCTGAGGCTTATTCTGAGGTTGCATGTTGAGAGGTCTAACATGTTCCCTCTCAACCACCAAATTTCTAGTCTCTGCCTTGCTCCTCAAGGCTTTGCATGCGTCTTCTGCCTCAAGTGCATATAGGTTCTTAACTCAAATCTTGATCTGCTTCATCTTTCCTGTGGCTATGTGTCTCAGGAATGCCTTTCCTTTGTTGGAGATCACATCGCAACCATGGTCTTCCAAAACTGCCATGGAGACAAGATTCTTCGTTAGACCTGAAACAAACATCACATCGTTGAGCCTGAGAGGGGAGATTGACTCCCTCTGAAAGGTGAGTAATCCCGGTCTCGATGTATGTTCCATCATCTCCCATCTCAATGTGCATATGGATATCCTTCTCCTCCAAATCACTGAAAAAATGTTTATTCCCTGTCATGTGGAATGAGACACCACTATCCAAATAACACATGCTCCCCATCATTGTGCTCACCATGCATGCGATGAGAGTGAAGTCAAGCTCGAACTGTGAAGCTAAAGCTTCACCTGTTGCTGCTACTACAAGCTCTTTCTTGCTAGCCTTCTTCTATGGACACTTCGTGGCATAATTCCTGAATTCATGACAGTGAAAGCACTTGATTTTGGACAAGTCTTTCTTCTTTCCCTCTTGGCTAGAATTAGCCTCACCTTGGGACTTCTTCCCCTTGGCCTTCTTTCCATTGCTGACTAATGCAAATTCCTCTTCCTCTTGTTTGGATGAGGTTCCATCTTTGGTATTCTGCCTTAATTTTTCCTGCACCAAGTTGGACCATAAGTGCTCCCAAATTGGTAGTTTATCTCTACCGTTCACTGAATCTTGATAGCTATGCCAGCGCTTGGGAAGGCCCAAAAGGGCTAGAGCTACCAAGTCTTCTTCAGGGACATTAACACCGACCCTACCAAGTTCATCATGAGACTGTATAAACCTGCTCAGGTACTGCAGAATTGTGTCATTCTTCTGGATCTTGATACTTTGAAGCCTTTCCTTAAGTGTCAGCGTCTTGTGGTCACTATTGTTCTCGAACAACTCTACCGGTGTTTTCCACATCATGAATGGAGTCTCTTTCCCATGGAGATTCGAGACAATATGATCCCGTAATCCCTCCAATATGATTCTCCTTGCTTTGGCCACATCTTTCTTCCACTGAGCAAGATTTTGGGCATCATATCTTGGGGATTTGCTACATTTGTCTTGATGTATTCTAGCAGCTCATTGTCATCCAATACTGCCTCCATGCGATCCTTCCATGCAACAAATTTTGAGGTGCCTTCCAAGGCATACTCAAGCCCTAGTCCATTGAAATTCATCTTCTTAGTCTTGAAGAAAACCTGCAACACTAATCTTCAACTTCAAACCTCCTGCAACGACAAATTCGAAATCTTTGTTCTATAGTGATTCTAGCCTTGATACCATGTATTAATTAATGTGTAGATTCAATCATGCTCACGAAATTTACTAAATCACAAGACTTGAAGCTACTTTACTAATCCGTGGAAGTTAATTCACCATTTAGAACAAGAATCACATATATGCAAAAGGAAACATCGCACATACACATAAATTTATCTAAGGGAAAACAACTGCTCAAAACCCCTTACCATCTATATTGCATTAATCAGGGAATAGAGAAGAAATACATATGCTTTCTCAAGCCTGAGCACACCCTGCAAGTGTATAGTCTATCCATATGCCTGACTGACTAAACCTAGCAAACACTTAGCCAATTTTTCAAGCCTCCAAGCTCATATTTCCTTATGTTGTTCCCTTGCGAAATTGGTCCTTATTAATTAGGAAATTCCATCATCTGGATTGTGCAATTCCTTTAGGGTCTTCCTCTGACTACATGCACCACCTATACACTTCAGAATAGTCTACAATTGATAGTACACTGCCTTGAAATCTCCATCTCAACTGGGTAGTTCGAATTCTCTGCATGCATGAGTTAATTTAGGTTGATTAGTCAGTTATCTGGATGATCATTGAGTGTGGTTGAAGTTCCACTTCCACAACGTGATCTTCCACTAGTTGCTCCAATGGTTAGAACTAGTTTAACTTACCATAACTCAATTTAACTGAATTAAATTACTACAACTAGAATTAACTCAAACTACGCTCATAAAATTTAGGAACCCACTGCAAACAACTGAACTTCATGTCCCTAACTTGAATTCATTGAATTAGACTCCTATTTTTTAGGAATCAACTCAAGTAAATTGAACTTCAACTCATTAACTCGAATTGATTCTTCTTAAATGAGTGAAAAGTGTTATGTCACCTAAGTTAACTCCCCCAAGTTGTCTGCTAATGTGGATTTTCGAATTTCCTCAATTTGATTAAGGCAAAAATAAAAATTGAGACTTTCTTGCTACATTTTCAACAGTACCTATATTTTGTTTCTTATGCTCTTTATGATTAAACATTGTATAAAACATTTTACACAACTACACAAACAATATTAAGTTAAAATTTGTCAATTTGCAGATCTTATTTATTATTATATCTGTCGCAAGCAATAGATATTGCATTGGGATTTTGGTCAAATCGTATTAGTTTAACTTTGATCAAAACTCCATTACAATATTTCTATTGTTTAATATTAAAAATTGAAATTGACAAAAAATTTAAAATAATTTAATTTATTTATGTTCAATAAATTTTCACCCTCCAATATTGGTTAGTAAATTAGTTTTATGATAAACATAACAACAATTTTATTAAAATATTGAATGCTCCGAACATCCACTGAAACGTATTATCCATACTCGCTTCGAAACGTGAAGATACGCTACTTAACCAATGCACTTGTAACATGCACTAATACCACCACAAATTTGTTTTTATACAAACTAATTAACATTCTCACACTCAGATTTACCAAGGTCGGAACATTGCATTTTTTTTAACTTTCACCGCTCCTTATCAAAGTTATATTTTTAATATTTTTATTTTTCGAAACAATAGATGCTCATTATTACAGTGATATATTGCTTAAATATTTTAGCCATTTTAATTAGAAACAAAGCAAACTTTGTGCTGAAAATTGTTTTGTGTAAGTTATATTAATAGTTTTGTGTATATATTAGATTTATTAATATAGTAAGCATAAATAACATGAAAATAATTTTGTGCATAAATTAGATTTATTAATATATTTTTAAAAAGTAATTGATGTAGTTTTTTTAATTCTGAATGTATATATATAAAAGAAATAAATAAATATATAAGTAGAGCGTAGTTTTTTTATTTCAAAATATATATAAAAGAGATAAATAAATATATAAGTAAAATGTAAGTTGCAATATAGTAATAATAATTATGGAGTAAAATAAAACTTATTATTAATTTTAATATGTGATGATTGTATTCTCAAATCTATAATTAACATAAATTTTATGTAATTAAAATTCATGAAGTAAAGTTTCTTTCTGTAAATGAAATTTTGAAGGAATTTATTTTTTTTCTTGATTCTCATAGTCTCCAAACATGGTTCCATATCTTCCTCAGTTCTTTATACTAGAGATGAGGGAAGCTCATTTTCTAGTTCCTTATGAATACCTTTCTCTCTCTAAATCTTGAATATGGTTACCTTTTTTTCTAAATGGAATGAAAGTCTCCCTCATTTGATCACATTGAGCCCATATTCCCTTTCAAAAACAGAAGGGGTTTTCTCTTACCCATGCTCAAGATCGCACTAGATGACTAGACAACTTCCTAATAACCTTTGGCCTCCCCTCCTTGGTAACTCACAATGCACAACAATGCTTTGCACCTAGCAAACTTTTAATTAGAATTTAATTTTTAAATAAAAAGATTTTACCTTTGGTTTGAGGTGTCTTCTAAGATGGTAGAATTTCATATTTTGAAATATTTTATTACCAGCTACTAAAACATGCAAGGCGATTTGATCTCACAAAACCCTAGGAAGCTACACATACAATCATATTAAGTGAAATACCCCAAGCTTCATATAAATCTTGATTACATCATACTGTACCAAATTGTGTGTTACAAGTAATGTGATTATATGAGACTACAACCATTGATGATAAATTCAACCAATTAAATTTACCATAAATCCAACCAATCAAATTTACATTCTATTGGAATAAGCATGAATTTGTTAAAGATCAAATTTTCAATAATTTTTATCACCAAATTCTATAATATTATATATTTTATAAAACTTATCAATCTTGTTTATATTTTATAGAGCATTTACACATCTTATCAATTACATCAATATTTAGTAAAGAGCATGCTTACCTTGTATGATAATTATTGATTATTTGAATTAATCACATAGGGATAATACTCAGTTAGGTAAATATTACTTTTTCAGCATGAAAAAAAGCTATATATTTGTATTATATTCATCAAATAAGATTATACAGCCAATGCATATATATGAGAAGAAAGAAAGAAAACCATCAGTTATGGCAAATATGTGGTACAATGCCACACAAAGTGGTAAGGACATAAAAAGATATCTTGTTCAACTACATATGGAACATGTGAAGGAAAAAGTATATAAGAACAAATGAAAGTGAGAAAACTGATCCTTGTGACAAATATATGAGAATTCCTGCACAATGGAAAGGCAAATAGTGGGAGAAAGATACGTACCAGATATTCAACATTAGAAAGAAAATATTACTTACATGATGCTATAATTTATTGACCATTATATTACTCAATTCTATCTCGTCCTGTTAAATTACAATTCATTGTATATTTTTAAATATTTTTTTTTCTTTAACTACAATATTTTCATAATTATTTAATTTTGTTTTTAAATTAAAAATACATTTTTCTAATTTAACTATATTTAAACTAAGTAGGATAGACTAACTACTATATAACACTTATTTATGTTTATTGTATTTTTTTGCATGATTCTCCATCCATAATTAATAACTACAAGTTATATAAATTGTTTTCACATTTACATCTTGAAATTAGATCTCCAAAACCTTTACTCATATAAAATTGATATATTTATATAATATATTATTAATTATTATAAAAATAAAATATTTTAATTTTATTTTTTTTTACATTAATAATACATATAATTTTACTTTAACATTAATAAACATTATTACTATTTTATTATTACAATACTCTCCCTCGTAAAAATTAATATATTAATATGATATATTTTTTTTATGCATCATATATTTTTATGATGCGTGATATATATTTTAATCATAAAAATATAAATTCATTTTATATTAATAATATTTTACTTAAAATTTTTAAAAATTAATATGCTGTAAGAAAATAATTATAATTATAATGAAGAAAACTATAATTTTGTTAAAGTTAAATTCAAAATAGATTTTATATAATCGTTTAGTCATGACTTCATGAATATTATTAAATGTGCAAAGTATTTGGGCCACGGCCGATGATGATTGTACTATGTACAGATTGTAAATATTTGTTGATATATTGCTTCTTCAGCGGGGCCTCGCCCCTCCTGAAAAAAAAAAAAGTGATTTTGCAAGACAATAATTATAATGAAGAAAACTATAATTTTGTTAAAGTTAAATTCAAAAAATAGATTTTATATAATCGTTTAGTCATGACTTCATGATTATTATTAAATCTGCGAAGTGATTTTGGATTATAATCTTTTAGTTATAAAAATGTGATGATTTTATGAATATCATTAAATGTTTAAAGTGATTTTGAAGTAGTGTAGCCTAATATTAATAAGGATTTTTGAATAATTATAAAGTAATTTGTAATTGTATTAGATGTTACAAATGAAACATTGTAAGGTAGTAGTATAGGAAAGAATAGCAATAAATTGTTACTCTTTTGAGTAGCATTAAATTGTTACTCTTCCATGATGATAGTGAAATTGTTACCAGATGTTGCCAAGGGTCTAAGTGTAATTTTTTTTTTTTTTAGTAGTTAAAGAGTGGGGTCTCAAGAATTGCATCATTAACATGACAAGAGTATCCTCAGTATCAGGTTCTCTCTTTTTGGTTATTTAGTGTAGTTGCTAAAGAATGCACTGTAGAGATAACAAAGATCTCTATCCTTAGCAATTATTGACCAGAAGACTTTGATTTGGTATTTTGGTTAAACATCCATATGTATTTGCACTGACAACACTTATGTTTGAAGTATTAGCCTACTTGAATGGTTGGAATTTATCCACACCCTATTTGTATATGCCAACTTTATTTGGGATTCAAGATTTCTTGCAATTGATATAACTCTCTTGGGTTTCATTTAAATCCATTTACATTGTTCCCCCAATTCAAACTCTAGCAAACATTTGTATCATTCTCTTTTTGATGAGTATGTGGACTGGATCATAGTGACCTGCATCGAATGCTTTTGGATAAATTATAAGAAGATGAAGTTGAAGCCAAAATATGAATCTTTTGAACTCAAGGATGTTGAAAATCTCAAATTACCATACTCTACCACAAGTATGGTAAATTTGAATAATGAAGATCAACACATTTGGTCTTTGAATCATAGAGAGGACTATGATCCTAGAGTAGGATACCAAAGTCCTTTTAATTGATGATATAAACAACCCAAAAATCATTATTAACCAAAAAACATTGTTAGGATTTGATCTTCCAAAAATCATCTATAACCAAAACAATAAATTTGTCAACTACATTTGGTAATTGTTATGGAATTGGTTTATACCAAACAAAGGCAAGTATTTCCTTTCATTCACATGATAATGGATCAATTGAGGTAGAAAATTGCACTATGATTCAATCGTTATGTATATTCAATTAGAAACATTCAAACGTAATAAAGTTCCTTTCCCACGTTTAAAAGTTTCATAATCAAATTCAAGAAGCTTAATATAATAAAATTCATTAAATTACCCCAAAAATTTGAGCTCCTCAACTGATAGTTACATTAAAAATCAATACAATTATGACCCATGATGATGTAATGATTATCCCTGTGATGTCTTTGAATGATGAACCACTTTTCTAACCTGCTTCGATTATTTATATAATTATGATTATAACACTTATCATTACACTATCACAGATTTTTGAAAAGAAAATTTTTCACTTAAAAAAAAAAAAGCATAATCGTAAATTAGGTAATTCGTGCTTCTACATACTTTTTCTACCACATTTGGCTCATGTGATATTATTTCTGTGCCTCACTTATTTCAAGTTTCAAGCTCATTCATCTCCCAAAGTATATGGGCAGATTGGAAAACCATGGATGGTTTGGTTCATTGGTCTTGGAAAGGCAACAATGCAAGATGGAACTTAGCTTGTCACCCCATCTGGATTTGGAGGGTGCGGGGTCAATGTGATGATGATATACCCCATTTTCAAGCTCAAAAATTGGGTAGAAAGGATATTTTCTTTTGGGGGGAAATATGGGATTTCATCTCGCACTCCTGAAGGAACTAGTGTATTCTTGCTTAGGAGTTTGTTTTGATGGCCTCAGATCCCTTGTCAATTATGGAGTTTACAAAGCTCATCCCGAAGGCCAAGTTATTCAAGATGAATATAGCGATTCGAGGTATATTCTAGAAGAACTAGAGATGGAGCATTGGGAACCCTCTTTAGCAGTATGACATTGATCATATATTTTACTCACTCTTGCACCATCATCATTTGTTGTCACTGGTATTGAATGTGATATGAATGTTTAATTATATAAAGGATAGACTGAATGTGAGATGAATGTTTAATTATATAGATGACAAATAGGTATAAAGACTTTGCAGTATTTGGTCCATCCAGATTTCTTATAAGCTATAAGTTTTTGCCTAGCTAGCAATGTACCCAAGGATTCCATTCAAGGCATGTTTGATCAAAAGTGTGTTTTTGGATGGCCTTTTCATTGTATGTGGTTGGTTGGAGACTGTGAAACATATCTTCTAAGACTCCTGGTTTACCCAAATTGCTAGCAATTTTTGCAAAAATTGTATTGAGAGCTTCTTCAGGGACACATTCATTGGAGGGCCACCTTATTTGAATATTTTTGATCTCTTGGTCATTCTTCCTTTGTCAAAATAATGAAGGAAGGGTATCAGTATAACTACAACCATTAAAAATCCTTCTAAAGAAGGAAAACTTTCTTCAATAATATGGATGATCGACTACATAGAGACAATTTCAACTTTGTAGGTTGGTTTGATCTATTAATATTCCCTTATGCCTATATCTAAGGTGCATCATTCACAATAACCACCTTTATAACTTCATGATATGCTCATTATTCGTAGGTAGTGATTTCCTAACAACCAAAATTTATTTTATTGCTATCGTTAAACTAGCATATGCTTTGTTGCTTTGTTACTACCATAGGATATTAGAGCACACAGAGACTTTATTTGTTTGCATCAAATAGGTGCTCCATGAGCCTTTCTTTCTCGTCATTGTGCTTTAGGGTTTAATAGGTATCTATACATCAATTTGAATTTACTTAATCTATATTACAATTGCATTGTTTACTTAATTAATTTCTTTGATTTTTATCAATAATTTTTTCATTATTTTAATATAATTCTTTTTTTAATTTTTTTGGGTGGGGTAATTTATCCTTAAATCTATTTTATATATTACATAACAAAATTTTCCATAACAATTTTTTAATTTACCTCCTCTTTTAAGGTTTTATTTTAATTGAACCTTAAATCTATTTTATATAGTATATAATAAAAATAATAGATGTTTTTCAATTTCCATAATATAATATGATTTTATGCTTTTATTCTAGGCCACGACGCTTGGAATTTGAGGTTTCAAGTTCCAGCTCCTCCCGCTTGATGAGAGAATCAGACTTCTTAGGGGCAGAGAGGCTCTTGCTCACTACGGGCATGATGACAACATCCAGGCTACCAATGGTGGTTGTCAAATGGATAGGTCTCGCTCTCCACTCTCCTCCCCAACATGCCAGTGTGCAGAGGGGTTGGTTCACCATCTACAACTCCAACGATCCCTACTCAACCTTAAAAAAAAAACTAGCGCTAGAGAACAAGTCTTGCGAGAGCTCAACCGACTCCTATAAAAATACAAGGGCGATGACGAGACCAACATCAATAACCGAGGAGTCAGTTCCAAGCACGGCTGAGCCTGCTCTTGAAGAAGTTGAAAATACAGAGGAGCACAGAGTCAAGTCAGTTGATAACCACTAAATACAAAAAGTTGGTTGATAACTGACACAAACATTCGATTCACAATTGAAACAAGAACGGCTGCGTAGCAGCTAGTCCCTGCAAAGCACATAGAATGGGTCTAGTGTCTAGATTGGCTTGCTTGCTTGTGGGGGTGAAAAGCTGGGTTTCAGCACTGAACTAGTCATATAAGCAGACAGCCAACTGAACCGTTCACCATGCACATATGTAAAAACCAGCTGATCCAGCACCAGTCTGATATGATCCAGTCAATTCAAGCACAACTTGCAACAATTTACGCTATGTAAGTAAGAGAATAGGTAATCGCAAGCCTTAGAAGCCTGATAGCAGTTAGTCTCCCTTCATTCCGTGAACCGTTCACCATAGCGGACCCACAGAGCAGAGAGGCGTAGTAGTCTGCATAGAATACTGTATTTCTTCTGTTTCCAGTTCGTAGACTGAATTTGTGAGGACCCAGTCTGCTTCCCGAACGCATTGGAAAGACAAAAATATAACATGGAGCATAAAGTTTGACATCTCTGTTGCCTGGAGAAAAGATGGGAGATCAGTTGGACCCATCGCTGGAACGCCCGGAATGTAATCGATGCAGTTATCATCTGCTTCAACTGTACAGAAAAAGAATTCATCATAAACAGAAAAAAGCTGAAAAGAAAAGCGACTCAATCTGGAGAAGTAGCTGATTACACGAGTCATTTGCTACTATTAACAACCGAATGAAGTAGAAACATAGAATATATGGGCCATTTTTTATGAGCAAAATTGTAAGCAGGTAAACCGTGATCGAAAGCTTGTCACAGGTAAGCTGAAACAGCAGGTAAACCGTGATCGAAAGCTTGTCACAGGTAAGCTGAAACACCGACTTCCCTTCATTTGAGCCTTGATCTTCGCCAGCTCAAAATCAAAATCACGCAAAACAAAGACCAACATCATAAGCATATAAAACACGCATAACGAGAAAAACTATCCGTTGTATTCTGGGGAAATTATTGAAAGTCAATGAAGGTCTTCTAGTTTACCCGGATCTTTGTCTTGAGGCATAGCAGTTAAGACACAGATAGTTATGTTGCAAGATATTCTAGAACATATACAAAGAGAATTCCGCATTGAAATCGCCATTCTTGACTATATATTGGATGAAATTAAGGTTGAATTCACTTGGGAGCACTAGTTTCCATAAGAGGATGTTGAACCTAGTGCTATAACAACTCGCAACAGAGGAATAAACAATGATGGAACGACACAGTAGGATTAGGAATATGTTGTCTGAAATTTTCACTGCAGATTTTGTCACGGTCCTGAAGCTGTCGTAGCCTCTCCCTGAACTCTTCACTGTGTGTTCTGTTTTTCTAACTCAGATTCCGCTTTCGTATCGACCTTGATCTGTTCATGATGGCCCACAGCAGAGGATGTAACTTGAAAAGAAAAGAGGTGAACATCAACAAAATTTTAAGAAGATTATAGTTTATTGCACTCAGAAAAGCCAGATTCTGTTACAACCTGGTAAGATCTCAGACAGGATTATGCCCAATTTTAGAGTTAAAAAGTATCTATGCTAATTATATTTGTGAAGATATACAACCTGGTGTGAATGGTACATGCTCATCAGATGTTTCTGGCATGAGAGAACAGATGAAATCATCAGCATATCCTCTGTAAGTATGCAAAGAAGCTAATGTGGAATAAATTCAATACATTCATTTTTTTTATCATTCATTTGAGGCTCGTTATAAAGTATTTCATTGCTTTCCTTATCACTGCCAAAGCGACAATGATTGTCGAGTATTCAACAAAACACGTTCTATTTGATTGAGCCGGGGTAATTTTCAATTATGGCAAAACTAGGCTTCAGATTATATTATGATAAAAAGACGTCCATGGACCATGTGGGCCCTCCCATGAGCGCCACATGCCTCACCTCCTCCATAACATAACATGCAGGGCGTAAACCATGCCACTTAACATCGTATCATGGTAATATGTCTGCTAATATGTCAATACAGGAGACATCACGATAATCGAACAACCCAGGAACTAGAACATAACAGGAAGATACTTGTACAGAGAGACCTGTCATGGGAAACTGAAGGTTCTGCCGCTGCTGCTGCCGTTGAGTGATGCAATCACCGGAATCGGAACTCGCCTCCCCAGCAGGCAGTGGCTTAAGAGAATTCTCGCTATTGCAAACGACTGGTTGTTCGCATTCCGTCTTCAAAAAGGCAAGCTCAGCTGAAATCCCTTCATTGATTCTCTCAGAACATCAACCTCCCCCTGCAATTATATCAGATAAATGACATTGTTTGTCCTGTTATAAAAAACTTAAATTATGTTTCAATTAGCTGAAATCTAAGGGTAATTAGATTAGCGTTGTCATTACACAATTTCATGTTTTTCTTCTCGTAGAATATAAGAATCTAGCATCCTGAACAACAAACCCTGTTCATAAGTCTAGCTTCCTATCATATATTGAAAAGTAGTGAACTGTTATATGAATTTGTAACTCTAAATCATGGCCACTTGACAGTATTCCAGCAGCCAGAATTTAGGGCATGGAATAAGCTGTTCTTAGAAGTCAGTTTTGTCTTGCTTTTATTTATTGAAATAGTTTGGCTGACATGGCTGCGCTGTATTTGATTTTAGTGTTATCAAGACTGGAGTCCAAGCACAAAGCAGGTATGCCACTGTTATCCAGCATTAATGCAAATTTATTCTTGCTTCTTCAGTAACTTCAGTAATATAATTCGTTGTTTTATCTTATTTTTCAGCTGTGGAAACAAATACATTATCTTGTGGGAAGATGTCACAAGTAACAGAAGAAGAGCAGATGCTTGAATCAGTGTTTTCAGAAGAAATTGCTGGCTTGACAGTGAGAGAAGCCGGGTGCAAGCTTATGCTGAGGAATCTCAGCAACATAATCTCAGAATGTCTTCCTCTGTCAGTACAGGTGATGAGGGCGTTGCTCAACAGTCCATACTTTGCACAGTTGGACGATGGAAAGTTTGCGTTGTCGGACAATTTTCTCAACAGTATAGTGGGCAAGCAAGAGAGAACCAGTTTAGAAAGAAAGAAAAGAATGGGCACCCACAAATTTGACAGAGAGGAGGATTGTGCTAGTTCTAAGGATCCTGCAAGAGAATTAGGTCAATTAGCTGAAACTAATTTAGAGCTTTTAGTTCCCAAAATAGTGACAACCAAAGGAAAGAGGGGCAGAAGAGAAGGCCCGGGCTTGGGCTTGGTGATGAATATGAAAGTAAGGGACGAGGAGAAAGAAGAAATTGGCTGTTGCAAACAAGATGGTAAAAGGAGGAACTCAGGTGGGCAGAAAGTTGAGCAGAGATCATATGATTCTAGGAAGAATGGCGCCACTAATGACTCCAATAATTACAGTTGGGATAAAGATGCAGCTGTCCCCTCTGATTCTCAATGTTATCAAGTCAAAGTATTTCAGATGGAAATGGCGAGGCGGGTCAAAATGTTCTTTAATTTCATTTTCGACTGGAAATATTGGGATTAAAAGAGAGCTTCATCCTACTTATTGTCGGAAGAGGAAACCAGTGAAGGCGAGATCTCTGAAGGCTCTACTCTGATTCGTGGAATAGGAGGCAGAGCCGGGAGCTCCGGTGGTTTCAGCTGAGGAACCAATTGATCGCTATTACTGACCGATGAAATAAATTGCTGTAAATACATAGACAGACACAACAATTTCAGAAAGAAAAAAAAATGGGTGCGAGGCTGAATTAAGAACAAGTACCTGGGATCGTTGCAGAAGCGTCCGATGGATGCACGCAAATGCCGCGGCTGGGAAGCATCCTTACCTCGTGATAGTTCTTCGGCTGGTCTACCTCTTCTCGTACTTCTATTGATGGGCTGATGACTGTGACAAATGTTACCGTGTGGCACCTGGTATGGAACCTGTGGCACCTGGTATGCAACCTGTTAACCTGTATGACACCTGTTATATGCAGACAGAACCAGACATAACCGGTGCGTACAAAGCGGTGGACTGCAAACAATCCAAACTAATGCTAACAAACGCTAACATTAAAACACGAAAACCTGACGGTGAGCAGAAATAAACAAGCCTAAGGAAAATAATCTAAGCTCCAGCCTCTCCCGCCTTGAGAAGAGGCCAAATAAGATGGCAAACCTGAGCACTTTGGTCATCCTGGCACACAGCGTTTCAAAACCTTGCTCTAACCAACACATTCTCCGAAATAGCACCTTGATTTAATGCTAAATCAACCAAAACTGATTACTATAGTCCCTGGCCATTGCCAGATGGCAGGGACTAATAAGAAGTAATATCCAAGAGTCAATAATTTTTTCAATCATCTAATACTCTATTTACGCTCAAGACCAATATAGAATGGTAGCCAAGAGAGTTCTTCTAAAAAAACGCTTTATAGTACGCTTTATAGTGTAATTAAATATTCTTAACACATCAACCATGGATATGATAGAATTGGGGCTAACACATCCCACACTCTTAAGTATATACTTTTCATATTAAGTATATACTTTTCATATAATGTAGAGTGAACAAATATCCTTTTCAAAAACACATTTATTTTCCTTAAAAATATTCCCTCATTCTTTTATATCTCGACAATGATAATCCTCTTTACCAAATGCTCCTTTAGGCAATGATGTTTCGAGGTGAATGATAAGGCTTTTTAATAATTTCGTTTTGAATGGTTTGGTTTTAAATATTTTAACTAATTGAACTCATTCGTGAAGTAGACAAATTTATTTTGGTAATGATTGTAATAATGGTTTTTTTTTTATAAAGAAATTGGGTGGAAAAGTAATTGGATAAGCACAAAAAATGTATAAAGAGAGGCACATGCTAATGAGGAAGGATGTTTATGTGGAATTTGATAATAGGGAGTTTGTTGATTGGATAGGTGGTTATCAAATTGGAGTTAAATCATTATGTAATTGAATAAAATTAAGAGAAGTTGAACAATTTTGAGTTATTTAGGAGGAAAACATTAGAAAGTAGTATGCGGGATGAACAAGGGTTTTTTGAAGTTGAACAATTGCAGTTTAGTTTAGGAGGCGATCATTAGAAAGTGGGATGCAAGAGGAAGAAGGATTGGTTGTTTAGAAAAGAAATTAGAAAGTGGGATGCAAGAGGAAGAAGGATTGGTTGTTTAGAAAAGAAATTAGATAGTTGAGGGTTGTGGATTGGATAATTGGCCAAGAAAGTAGATTGAAGTATAACAATCAATATAATGATGTGTAATAGAGACCAATGTAAAGTCATCTTAACTTTGAATTTATTATACGCTGAGAGGGTTCAAATCTCTTGAGGTGCAAAACTAATCTTTAGAGTGCAGAACTTGAGGAAATGTTTGCACTTTGAGAGATTTGATCCCTCTTAATGCGTGATATATTTGGAGTTAAGATGGATCTAGGTTGATTCTAATTACAAGCATTAATATGGCAATTTTAGATGATCGTTATGTATTTTTTTAGATGAGCATGATCCTTTGAAATTTACATCATTATTAATCCAAAAAATAACAAAACTATAATGTTTAATGATGTAGATGTTGGATGATAATAAAATGCAATGATTAAGATATCAAATCCTTCTCAATATACTCAAGAAGTATCATTGACAATCTGCCTTTTTCATATTTTAGTATAGTGAGACAATTTGGATGATAATAATCGTGTTTATGTATATGTCTCAGATGAATATGATTGTTTTAATTTACTTAGTTTCTTTAGTTTTTTGAGAACATAGAGAATATTATTCAAAAGTATATTTCAAGAATTCGATGAGGAATAAGTTGAATAAAAATGTTGAATGATGAAAATGTACATTGAAATCAATGCAAATACACATAAATCTATGCATTGGTTTCGACATAAATGTCAATTTCTAAATGTGTTGGTTTCAATGTACATGTTAATTTCTAACACATTAATTTCAGGGTGTGTCAATTTTATTTCAATTCAATATAAATATGCATAATTTCAATTCAATATAAAGATACATAATAATTGATTTTTGTGTACACGTCAATTTCAATTTATGTTTTTATTTCAATTCCAATTTCTATTTATATGTCAATTCAAATTTCTATTTCAGTTTCTAATACATTAATTTCAATGTGAGTGTTTGTTTCTACACACGTTGATCTAGAAAATGAGGAAATATGTACGCTGAAATCAATGCATTTATTTCGGTGTACATGCAAATTTCTATTTCTATTTCAATATTAATTTCTATTCAATGTCTATTTTTATTTCTATTTCTAGTCAAATTCTAATGCATTGATTTTAGTGTATATGTCAATTTCTAGATGCATTGATCTAGAAATGATGAAATATGTACACTGAAATGAATGCATGTATAATGAAATCATGCTTTCTTAGAATCAAAAATATTTTCTAACTTACATGTTTATGTTTACTCTTGGTTATCAAAGAGACATAAAAAATATTTTCGGACATTAATAGACTAACTAATATTCATGGGATTTGATAGGTTTGTGGATGCAAATAGTATTCATCTTCATTTTCACTCTCTCCATGTGTCAATTGCAAAGTTATTAATCTATGAAACAAGGTGAATCTCGTTGGCATATCATATTCAAAATATTGTGGCATTTTTTATTCTAATTCCTCTTATCGGAATTGAAATTCCATCACATGGTTTGCATACATAGATACCGCGGTTTCTTCTTGAGAGCACTCCATCAATGCATGTACATTGAAATCAAGGCATTGATTTCAATGTACATGTCAATTTCAATTTATGCTTCTATGTCTATAGGGACGCTCTATCCTCTTATTACGATCTTGTATCAAGCTATTAATTTTCATGTTTAAATTTGAACATTGTTATTCTTGTTTATTTTAATATTTCAACAACTTCATTGACGTCTAGCGACAATGTTATATCTACAACAACATATAAACCATATTTTCTACAAATAATTTCTTCTCTATTTACGTAATCCACTCTTTAATAAAGCCAAAAAGTAAGAATCTAACATTATTTTTTTAATTTCAATTTCTTCCTTTTTAATCTTGCATTCTTACACTGAATCTATATTTATTGTACAATTTTTTATTATTCTAAACACTCGGCTTCTTCTCTTTATTTAAATTTATATTCCACTTTTTATATTTTTCAATTTTACTCTTTACATATTTTCTATTATTTACTACTTCATTTTATATTTTCGTTTATCTTCATAGTTTTTATTTTAAATTCATTTACTATTTTTATTTTCCTCATAACATTTACGTCTTTATATCCCTATATTATTAAGTGAAATTGATCTTTACTTTAATTCAATATAATTTGTATATATATCCACATGAATATAGTGAGGCATCGGAATGAGGATCATGATAGAGACCCAAAGAGTATAGTGTGCATCAAGGTGGGAAACGACAAATGAGTGATAAGATTTATGTTAAAAGGTTTTCGATATTATACTCTTGTTTGGTTGGTAATTAGATGTTTAAATATTTAAACTAAAATAAACATAAATCCAAATCCAATTCAATCCTTTTTAACTCCAATCCTTCTTAACTTATATTGTGAGTTAAGATATTGTGCATTGTAAAGTTAAATACATGTTGTACATTGAGCATTTAGGTGAAGATAAAGGTCACAAAATAGATATTGCACATTGAGCATTTTAGTTAAAGATAATATTGAGGTGGGAAAGAATCCTGAGTAATAGATATTGTACACTAATGTGCAATACAATGCAAATATTGCTCATTATTCATTTAACCTTAATGCAAATACATATGGCATACTATACATATTGCACATTAAAAAAAAATGCAAAAATTGTTTACTATTACTTTAACCTTAATTTAAATATATTTTGTACATTATGCAAATACATATGTGCATTTTTAGTTAATATTATCTTCTCTAAACCTATCTTATGCTCAATTCCATTTCCTACCTTGATGTGAATTTCAAGTTAAGTATTTATATATAGTATACATTACAGGGTTAAGATATATTATTGATTTTAATTTTATTACACTATTATTTTTTATTTATATATATATATATATATATATATATATATATATATATATATATATTTTCAAGTTGGAATATGGTTTGTTTTTTCATTTAAAACATGTAGAAGTGATTTTATATGATGTGGGAACATCTCAATACATTTTGTTATTTTGGTAAGGGCACAAACCCTTGTAGATATTTATTACCAAATATCTGTTTTGTTATTCTTATGTGTCCCTTATGGGACATCTGTACCATTTAGTTAGGAGAGGGCTTCTAGAAAGAAGTTTAGAAGTAGTTTCAGGAGAGGTGATCCTCGCAAGTAGCCTCTCTTTTCTATTACCAAATATTTCTTCCCATTTTTGTAATTAAAAGACATGTAACTCGCAGTCCTCATGGGGTGCGAGCAAGAGTAGGGGGAAAAGTTCTTCATGGGTCTCAAATTAAACTCGGTAATGTTCTTTTTTAATTTAATAGCATTGTGATTCCTTTGGAGAACCTTTTGTATTAATCATGTGTGTTTGAAAATCTTTTGTATTATGGATGGTTTGAATTTCGGGGATTTAAGCTTGGATAAATGTGTTAGTTCCCATAACCAGTCAATGATTTATTCAAGGACTCGCACAAAATAGATTTCAATAGTTTCGTGGAAAAATGAGAATGTCCAAGCTGCAGAGTAAGATTGGAATTAAGTTGAAGCAAAGTCTGCCAATGAAAGGAGTGAGGAAGACTTATGTCACAAAGTATATTGACTGAGAGAATCTGCATCTGATTGAATCCAAAACATGCACAAGGAATTAGTAACTAGACCCCCAACCAGTGTGGGACCTAGTGTGGTAAATCTGGATTTGGGCTAATCTGGACCTTTCAGAAAGGTGACCACTTGAAATCATTTGGACCTCGAATTGAGCCAGATATCTAGGTTGGAGGAGATTTGATCAATGTCATGTTTATTCATTAAAGCCTTCTAAATACCAGATACCTTCGGGTATAGGATCAGCCCTTGTGGGACCTATGAAAATTCCTAGATCTAACGATCTCTGGAATCTTACTGCAACCGGCTTAATCTACTTCACCTAGATTTTAAATTACATTATAAACTTATTTCAGATTTCTTCTTGAAATATTGAAGTAAATTATTGAAGCAGCCTACACCAAATTAAATATGATTCTGAAACATAGAAATTGAGCAAGGAAATACAAACACATAGGACATCATTATTTTTGGATAAAAGTCCCCGGAAAAACCCAATGCGGGAAAACTAGTGCAGCACCTCTGAGAGTTTATTATTATTAAGCAGTAGAAAATTATGAATAGATCTCTAAATACCTCACAGAGTTATTCAGTTATAGAGATAAATACTGTCAGAACGAATTGTGAGGTTACCTCACACTATCACTGGAAATCTTGGCTGATCCAGCCCCAGACCGATTGCCCCCAGCTTTTCTAACTGCCTCTGCGTAGTATCTATGTCACCCAGCGTCAAGCTCTCTAGGGAATGCATCACTCCTCTGGCTGGTCGATTTGCTGCCCAGGAGATTAAATTTCTGCCTCCCAATTTCACACCCTAGCTCCCGCTTCTGAAATTTGAATTCCCTCTGCAAATTTCAAATTCCTCACTAGCTTTTGCAGTTCCTTTGTGTGGCTCTGCGTCATCCCATATGGCTTAGCGCTGCCACTACTGGATTACTCTCCGCCTCTCTCTATGGAATATTCTTCGGCTGAGAAAATCACTCTCTCTCTGGAAGCTATCACTGCCCCTCTGCTACAAGAAATCTCCTCAATTGAATTTTCCTCCTAAGAACTTCTCACTTCAGAAAATCGATTTCTTGATCTCTCTTCGTGTGTTTTCCAAATGACCCTCAAGCCCCTTCTTATATCTTCCTGTTGGACAACCAACAACCTAGATTAACTCCTAATCAAAGGCTCAGGTCATTTTGACTTGATCTTCGTCTTTTTCTAGAAGTTTCACCCACAATTAGATCAATACCCATTAATATTTTAATTTTCCTAAGTTTAGACTTAGGAACCCCATTAAAAATATTAATTATTTAAATACAATTGTCTCTGGGTGGAATTTCCCAAAACGGTTTATGGGTTCTTTTAAATGCATGTGCCCAAGCCTCCCTGCAAAATTTTAGGCTTAGATCACATCTGATGCTACCCCAAATCAACAGGACCCAGCAGAGCATAGGGAATGAGGCATGACATTTATATTTTATAAGAGTTTATTTGTACTTCTTAAGGAGACATATAACCTACGAGAAAAGTTACAACATTTAGATCCTCCATGACCCTAGACCTCAGAAGAAGTAAGAAAATATCCTAGTTTTGGAACCTCGTATCACCCACACACCTTACTCATTGCATTAAGTGGTATTAGAGTAGGAAATATTTATAGAACCCACAGCTTGATAAGAAAAAAAATTAGGAGAAGACACACCAAGTAGTTGTTGCACATATGCCTCCTAGAAGAGGAGGTCAAGAAAGAAGTATGATGGACGAGGACTTGAGGATGGAATTGAGATGCATCCATGTTAGAATAGAAGTCATTGAGACAACCCAAAGAAGAGAGCTTGATGTGGGAGAAATCAACGAGAGCGAATATACTGTTAATTTTTGCAATTGCGATCAAATTCCACCTTCGACAACTTAGATGACCGAGATGATGATTGCATTAGATTCCTATTTTGGAGATGACCAAAATTGACCTAATGATCACCTTATTTGGACAAGCTAAAGTTGGTTTTTGAATTTATTTATTCACTCATGTGTATTAGGTTAGGTCGGCCCTAAACACATGTTAAATTGGTTAGGTCAGCTTTAACCCCAAGTGGACCTTCATGAAAGCCTATAAATAGAATATACCTCAAGATTATTTGGACACATTGATCAAGCCATCTTCTCTTCTCTTATTGTCTCGGTTCGCTCAGGTCTATCGGAGGAAATTTCGTGCAAGGGTCCAAAATCTCAGGGATGAAGCTTGCACTGATCTAGCATTTTTTGATTCATGGACGTTGGCACAGAACTGGGCATTTTAGTCCCTGGACGCTAGCACACAGCGGTCAATAAAACATCCAGAGATCATTAGACGATGGTACAAAAGCATATGGGAGTGTTCAGGGTTTCAGAGGAAGATCTAGAGGTGTCGGTCCCCAGACACTCGCATAGAGTGGTCCTGAGAGCGTCTAGGTTGTCCCAGATGCACACACAGTAACTAGAAGAGAGTGTCAAGGGGTTTGGAGTAGATATAGTGAGTTGATCCCCAGACGCACGCATAGAATGGTCTTGGGAGCACCCGAGCTACCATAGACGTTGGCATATAGTTCATAGAGAATGCCCAGGATTGTTATAGACACTCACATAGCTCCTCCTCCCTATGCCCAGGACTCATAGATGAGATTCAGTATTTCGAAGATTCCTCTCAGTGACAATAGTGTTCAGCATAGTGACAACAGTTGACTGTAGTCAGTGACAACACATTACAGTCCTCAAAATCAATGTTTTGAGTATAAGCATGATTAGATTTGTTTCATGGATACCATAGTTGTTTTGTTGCATAGATAAGGTTACGGATCATTGAACTCTCTTTTATGGAATCACTTGATGACGATCTAATAAGAAGAAGATTTGCAAGGGTTTTCCCCATAGTGGGTTTTTCGCTGGTCTCGGACCAATCCTGGTGTCTTTATGTGTGTGCATGCTTTTCTTCTATTGTTCCTTTATGTTTTGTTGCATTGATGATGATGATTTTTTTCTTTCTATGTAATTGCATATGTTGATGAATAATGGTGTAGATATGAATAATGTAATGATGATCTGGGGTGAACTTAATGTATTAATCAAGAAATTCAATTATAAAAGCAAAGAACAATGTAGCCCTATGAAAAATAACATAGTATCAGAGCTGAGCTGAAGAAAATCCATGGAGATCACCCTGATGATGACACCTTTTATGGAAGCTAGAAGTGGATGGTGGAGAACTAAAAGAATTCTAGGGTTTGAGGAAAACCATAGTGATGAGCCTAGGTATTGCAACAATAACGCTGCAACTCACAGGGCTACCAGCTTTACTTATCAACCTGTGGTTCATACAAACTTGGAGGTGATATTGCTATATGCACAAGTAGAAGTGAAGGTCTTACCTGTTGTCACTGTTTGTCTAGCAAGAGACCCCAAGGGTTCCAATCCAAACTTCTATAGAGTCAAAATAAGCTTAATTCTTTGATGTAAGGGGAGCAAATTTATTCTAAGAGAGAGATACTCTACTGCAATAATGAAGAAAACAACATGAAATGCTAAACTTACACCATAACCTAACTAACCAATTAAATAGCTATGCTAAGCAGAATTGCTAAATCAAAACTAACCTAATGCTAATTATCTAAGTTGCAGAAGTAAAGAGCATCAAAACTAGACGAAGGTGTAACAAAGAAACTTATGCTAAATCGAGTTTCAAGCGGAAAAATCAATTGGAGGTCGAAATCAGTGAAAGGAGGATGTGAGGGAGCAACAAGTTCATAAGAACCATTGGATCAGTCAGGTGAAAGGCAAATGAACGACAGAGATTGGATTGCAAGAGGTTACGTAGATAGATGGGCGAATAGGGTTAATGAGTAGGATGAATGGTGGATGGATGGACAAGGCTAACAAAGGCAATGAATGGTCAAGATATTATCATGCGGGTGAGTTCAAGAGATGGACGGACAGGATTAATTAGCAAATAGACGACGGAGATTAGATTGCGGGAAAAAGAAATGTGTGGAAATGATGGAGCGGGTTTAGAGGGCAGTAAGTTGTTTATCGCGCACCCTCAAAGTTGTAAGTGGTTTTCTAAAATTTTGCGACACATAGCACAGAGAAACCACTCTCATCGCATGCCCTCGGGTGGATAACAATCGGACAAAAATCCACGTGATATTGCGTGATAGACGTTGGATCAGGCGGGGCTGATCAACGGTGGAGATCAGCCAAGCTAGTTGGCGATCGGGTGAAGCGACAGCTGTCGGATCAGGCAAGGTAGATCGACGGTGGGGACTTAAAGTTCATAAAGTGAGTGGTTGACTCCACGCAAGGCAACAGTTGGAAAAATAGTGAATCGGACAGTGATTGTGAAGGTTTGTTGGTGATCGGATGATGATGAAGCGATGGATGAGGAACGTGCTAGAGGCAGTTTCAAATGAAAATGATAGAGAGAACCAATGATGGTGAACTAGTAACTGTGTTAAACAATGAATGCCATAGCCCATGTGAGAACTAGAGACTGTGTTTTTGGGGTTGCTGGAGGGTCCCTTCCTCAAGTCATGGTCCCAGAGGGAGGAGATGAGGCTGAGACACCTACGCACAATCTGATAGTGATATTTTTCCTTTAACTAACCGGTGAACTGAAAGAAGGCATAAATGAAAGTAAATTGAAGCACAACGCAGATGAAAAGAACCAGAAAGCTACTTCAACAAATAACCAATGAAAAAAACCATGAATCTATTTAAGCAAATGAACAAGTAAATTAGAAAGCTATTTAAGTAGGTAAACAGAACCATGGAGCTACTTAAACAAATGAACAGAGTAGAAATCTATGCTAGCATAAATGTACAGTAAAGAGGAGTTGTGGCTGCTTGGGTCGGGCCCTAACCCAAGAGCTTCAACCCTTGAAGTTAACTTAGAGCTGGCTTAAACAGAACTCATTCTTATTTTAGAAACCATGGATTACAGAGAAAATTGTCACAAGCCTTTGCAACTCAAAAATAAAATAGAGTTTTTACAAATGAAGTTTGAATCCTTATGAGGTCCTAAGCCTCTCTATTTATACATCTGAAGTCCCTAACGACTTCCTTCCCATTAGGCAAGCTTGGCTCCCAACTTAAGATAAACTTTTTTCTGTCCCTTTCCCTTGCTTGCCTGTCTTTTAGTCTTCAAAGTGATGGTTGTGTGCACTCCGAACTGATGGTGGAATATTCAAATGGAGGGGTAGTAAATGAGGAGGATTTACCTCCTATAATTACTCTCCCTTGTCCCATTCTAGTTTTACTAAGGTCTTTGCCATAGTTCCTTGCTTTTATCCTTTATTCATGGATTTCATGCACATTAGACCACAAAGCAACATATCCAACTCTAACTCATTTCATAAACAAAATATAATCAAAAGTGTGCAATAAATTATGAGAATAGTTGGTTTGACTAATCTATGAGGTGAATTAAGGCCAATTAAGGCCCATAGAATTACTCAATGATGAGGCTCATCATCACCTCCCCAACTGAAAGTATTGCTCATCCTTTGAGCAACTTAGTCAATGTCCATGTCCTTCATGGCTCTAGTAGCCTCTCTGACATCCCATGCTTCTATTGTGGTCTCTTCTTCTTCTTGATAAAAGCCTGCTTTCCTTTCTACTTCTTCCCACTGCCTCTTTTCCTCTTCTTCTTTTCTCCCTTCTAGCATCCCTAGGAGTAGTGGTGGACTGAGTTTTAGGCCTATTCAATTTACCTTCAACCTTTGCATTGATTGCTTATACATAGGTGTCATGTTGAGTGCCTCTCTCAACCTTTGAGGGGAGTGATATTCTCTGATCTTCAAGCTGTGTGGTAGTGTGTTCCATCTCCTTTATCAGGCATGTATATTATCATCTCTTAGTAGCCTAAACATATCCTCAAAATGTGAAATTGCTTGCTTTTGGGTAGTAAAATATCTAAGTGTTAGCTGAGGATTATTTGAAATTAGATTATGGGTGCTGATTAGGGCCATGGGATTTGATTGTTTAGCTCTGATGAAAAGAGGTTCATTTTTCTCTCTAGCCAATAGTCTTTTTGTCTCTGCAGCCCTTGACTTCTCATGGTTCATCCATGATGCCAAAACCATTAATTGTAGATCTCCTAGCCCTGCATTAGGATCCCAAGTATTCATATCTGTGAGGGCCATGTTATGCAAGTAAAACTCATCCATTTTGGCCCCATCCTTTAGTGCACTTTGATCACAAAGGTCAATAAACTATCTGTAGTCTTGAAATGGCATGGAGCTCCTTTGTGCTAGTGTTTTAATCTGAAATTGCAGCCATTGTTCTCTAAGGAAAAAAACATAGGATTTAGCTGGAATCCTACACTAGATGGCCTCCAAGGAGAGGCTAACCATACATGCTAGCTTGTTTTCCTTTTCCTGTAACTGTCCTCTCCATTTTTCTTATCTTCTTCCTTTTGATGTTCTTTAGCATCTCCATCAGTTTCTTCTTTTGTTTCAGCATCATCCTCCTTGTGTTTCAGCATGTTCCTCTGTATTAGTTTCTTCTTTATTCATCTCATCCCATCTAGCTCTGTATCTTCTTCTTGTTTTGCCTCCTCCTCACTGACAGAAGGACTAACATCATAGATGAGGGTTTTGATGTCATCCTCTACTAGTAAGTCTCTGAAGACTGACCATTTTATAGGGATCCTGAGGTTTTGGAGGGCATCCTTAATGAGGATCCTGATCAACCCATGGTGAACTAACTATTGGGAATTTCCTTCCTTTACTTTGTTGCTGGAGTCTATGAGTGATTGCATCAAGAAATAGGGTATGATGAGTCTTTGGTACACTGGTGTTTCTACCGCAAATCTTAGGTCTTCAAGCATTCTCAAATGGTTTCCATAACAATACTGTATCTATGGACTCTTGCATTTTCTTTTGCCTTATTAAAAAATTTCCTTTTTGCCACCTTTTCGCTTATAAACCAACTACCTCTTAACCTTTACAACTTTTGATCAAATGATGCATATGAGTGAGTGAGTGGGATACTTACCTGTGGTATTGATGCCATGCTACAGTTGTCAAAGATCAGAGGTGCTGTTGATGGTCAGTCTTCTTCCTCCTCTGCTGCATGCTGATGGTTTATTAGCTTTTGCAGGTGTCCGTGACTGAAGATTTGATGTTGTTGTTGCTGTTGTGGAGCTCTTGGATCTGATGTTGTCGCTGTTGTGGAGCTCTTGGATTTGATGTTGTTGCTGTTGTGGAGCTCTTGGATTACCACTTGGAAATGTTTGGTGTCTCCCTTAGAATTTCTTGATCATGTTGCTAGCTGGTGTTGTGAGGATGCTGTAATGAATGGATAGAGGGAGTAGGAGTGTATGTGGATGCAGGGATGATGGTAATGGTCGAGGTGATTCTGTTAGAAAACACCATATTCACTTGAATTGAAGCAATGAATTGAAAAACAATAGAATTGATGGAGGGATGCATGGTAAGGAGTGGAGGAGATGAATATATCTGAGGCAGGGTTCCCTCTGGATCTTCTCTTTACTCCTTGCTTGTCTTTTTCACCCACCTGCAAATAACAATTATGTTTTTTTTTCTTTTTTTCTTTTATATATTATATATATATATATATATATATATATTTAAAGAAATTCCTAGGTTGCCTCGGAGAGGTTTTCACCATAGATATATGCCTTGGGTGCCTCAAGGAAGGTTTTCACCCAGGGATCTTCTTACTCTTTTTCATTTTTCTCATCCTTGGGCCGCCTTATGAGGTTTTCAACCCAAAGATGGGACTCAGGCGCCTCATGGAGGTTTTCACCTGAATCCTTATTATTTTGTTTTTTTTCCTTTTTCACCGACTTGATGAGGGAGGAGCTGGAACTTGCTCTACCATCATCATTGTCTTATTGATACTGTCAATGAACTCTTGTTTTGATAAAGGCCTCTTGTACATTTTCAATCTGTGTCCATTAACTAGCAATGGAATGGCTTCTTCATCAATAGTTTTGATTTGCACTGAACCATTGTCATGGCATATTTCCACCACATAAGGTCCGATCCATCTTGTCCTTAGCTTGCCCTTGAAGTCTTTAAACCTGGAATCATATAACAATGCCCAGTCTCCTTCTTGAAATTTCTTCTCCTTGATGTGATTGTCATGCCAGATCTTCCTCTGAAGTTGAACTATCTCTGTATGTAGGAGGGCCTACATTCTGAATTCATCCAAGCCATTCAAATGTGCATGACTAAGATCTAAATCTAGTTGGGTTGCCATCCTCAATGCGTTATATTCAAATTCAATGGACAACATAGCCTTTTTACCATAGAACAACTCATAGGGTGTAAATCCAGTGGTGGTCTTCCCTGTTGCATTATAGGCCTAGGTGGCCTCAACTAGTCTCTTTGCCCAATCCTTCCTATTGTTGCTCACTACCTTAGTTAAGATGTTCTCCATTCCCTATTGGTCACCTCCACTTGCCTATTAGCTTGTGGATGATAAGGAGTGGAGGTCCTATGCTTGATTTTGTGATGGTTGAGTAGTTCTTCAATCATGCTAGAGGTAAACTAGTTGCCTTGGTCTGTGACTAGCTCTCTAGGGTACCCAAATTTGTAGAGTATATTCTCCCTTAGGAACTCAGCCACCTTCTCTTCTGTTGTTGCCTTAATTGCCTTGGTTTCATCCCACTTAGTCAAATAATCAGTGCACATAATGATGTGTTGTTTTTGCTTTGAAGGAGGATTGATAGTCCCAATAAAGTCCATGCCCCACTTGTCAAATGGCTCGAAAGTCACTTGAGGTTGTAGGGGAATTTCATCTCTTAGAGTAGGCTTTCACATCCTCTGGAACCGATCACACTGACTAATATACTTTTTCACATCCTGATGAAGAGTAGGCCAATAATAGCCTACTTGCAACACTTTGAATGTTGTCCTCTTTGCTGCAAAGTGACCTCCACAAGGCCCATCATGATAGGTCAGAAGGATGTCAAAGACTTCCTCTTCCCTTACACATCTTCTTAAGATTTGATCTGGGCCAAGTTTGAACAAATTGCCCCCAATCTAGGTGAAGGGGGCGCTCTTTCTAATGATGTTGCTCTTTTCTTTGGAGGGAAAGTTTGGTGGGAACTATGCTGATACCAGATAGTTTGCTATATCAACAAACCATGGGGAGAGAATTGAAATAGAAAACAAATGCTTATCTGGTAACTGGTCATCCACCATTCCTTCTTCACCTGTAGGTAGATTCATTCTAGATAAAAAGTCAACAACAACATTTTCCTTGCCGGGCTTAGCAACAATATTTAGATCAAACTATTTAATAGAAGCAACCATCTTATGATTCTAGCATTCACATCTGGTTTGTTCATTAAATATTTGATCGCAACATGATCAGTATGCACAAATGTTTGATAGCCTATAATGTAATGCCTAAATTTGTTCAATGAATGCATAATTTATAGGAGTTCCTTTTCGGTCACTGTATAGTGTAGCTCAGCCTTTGCTAGGTTCTTACTGATAAAATAGATGGCATAGGGCAATTTCTCCTCTTCCTGACCTAAGGCTACTCCTATGGATTTGTGTGAGGCATCAGCATGAATATGAAAAGGGAGGGCCCAGTTTGGGCCTCTAAGGATTGGTGCAGTGGTTAACTTACCCTTTAGAATGTCTAAGGCCTCTTGACAACTCTTTGACCATATAAACTCAGAATCTTTGGCCAACAATCCAAACAAAGGAGAGGCCAACTTGCTGAAGTCCTTTATGAATCTTCGGTAGTATCCAACCAATCCTAAGAAACTTCTGACATCTCTCTGCTTTTGTGGAGGTGGGACCCTTTGGATGATTTCTATTTTGTTTGGGTCCACTTACATTCCTTGCTGAGATATTGAATGACTTAGCATAGTCCCTTCAGTCATTAAGAATTCACACTTTTCTGGACTGAGAGACAGATTCATTTCAATGCATTTGTGTAATACTTTGCTTAGGTTAGTTAGGACTTCTTGGAAATCACAGCTATAAGGTGTAAAATCATCCATATAGATTTCCACAGCATCATGAACTAATTCAGCAAAAATACTTAAGACTGCTCTCTGGAAAGTGGCAGGAGCATTGCATAGGCCAAAAGGGAGGACCCTATAGGTAGGAGTACCCCCAGGACAGGTGAAGTTGGTCTTACCCTGGTCTTTTGGGTAGATTTGGATTTGGTTGTACCCACTAAATCCATATAGGAAAGAAAAGAACTTCTTCCTTGCCAGACCATCTAGTACTTGGTCAATGAAGGGTAGGGGAAAATAATCCTTCTTTGTGGCTTTATTCAACTCCCTATAATCAACACAAATCCTCCACTTCCCATTTTTCTTGGGAACTAATACTAAAGGAGAGACCAACTCATTGTCTGAGACAGGGTAAATGAATCCTGCATCTAGCAGTTTTTGTAGTTCTTCTTTGACTATGTCTTTAAGAGCTGGATTCCTCCTCCTTTGTGGTTGCTTGACTGGCCTACAACCTTCTTTGATGTATATGTGGCGCGTACACATTGAGGGGTGTACTCCGTTCATTTCTTTATAACTCTAAGTGAAGGCTTCTAGGTTCTCTCTCAACATGTGGCATAGTTTTTCCTCTTCTGAAGCAGAAAGAGATAGGTTAATGTTCAAAGTCTTCTCTAGGCCAAAATCTATGCTTTTGACACGGACTGGGTTGGAATTGGCCAAGCATAAGTCAATTGGATGATTGTTCTGGGCTTCCTTTACTTCATCTTCTAATGGCAGTGAACTAGGAGTTGGACTTTGGTGTAGGTGTTCAATTAAGTCATCCTCATCTTGTTGTTGTCCTCCTATGATTGTTTCAAAAGCATAAAGTTGGGCAGAATAAACTTCATCTTCTTCCTCTTCCTCTAACAATAAAGGTAAATCATGCTCTAGAGAAGGTTGAGCAGGAGGGTATATGACTAATTGTTTGGACATATGCCCATTCTTGATGTTCATATTCCCAACTCTGCAGCTAATGTAAGCTTCAGTTGTGGCCAACCATGGCCTCCCAAGGATGAGAGGGTAACCAGTAAGCTTAGCCTTAGGCTGGAGAACTAGGAAATCTGCAGGGTACTCCTAGGAGTCGATGGAGACCATCACATCCTCTACAATTCCCCCAAGGGTGACTATGGAACAGTCTGCAAGTTGCAAAATTGTTGTGGTCTTCCTTAATGACCCTTGGAGATTGAGTTTGAGCATGTTTTCCTTGGTCATCACATTAATGGCAGCCCCAAGATCAATCAGAGTGTGTGGGACAATGGTGTCATTGATGTGCACATCTACTACAGGGCTTCCAGGGTCCAAATATTTTGGACATATTACCTGCCACAACATTAAGTAAAACAACTACTGAATGACATTAATGGTAGGGGCATACCTTTTTCTTCTTCCTAGATGTTTGAATCACTTCTCCTTATTCAGCTTATTGTAAATAGGAACATCTTTCATTGCCTGGAGAAGGGGGATCTTTACACATAGATTTTTCAATTCTCCCAAAAGTTCAGTTTCTTCTGGGGTAGGCTGGAGTGGTTGGGTTAATCTTTGAGGAAAGGGTGGATTTACTTTAAGGTTGCTTTCCTCTCTTTCTTCCTCAACCTCCCCATGTGGAGAGGGAGGTTGGTTGTCTAGGAGAATTCTCCCAGATCTTAGGTTGATCTCCTAGATTTCTACAGCATAAGCTGGGTATGATGTTTCTCCATTGTATGCTTGTTGAACTTGCTTATTGTTTGGGTTTGGATTTGGCTGCGCAGGCATCTGGGATTGCTTAGGTGGAGCAGTGTGCAGAAGTTGTGGTTGGGTAGGTGGTGGAGGCAATAGGACTGGAACATTGTTGAATTGGGGCCTCCACCCCTGAGGTGAGGTATTCCACTGATGTTGTGGCTGAACATAAGGTTGAAATGACTGGCTGGTTGGCTGGGGTTGATACTGAAATGCATAGGACCAAGGAGGGGGTGTAGACCAATAAGGATGAGCAGGGGGTCCCCAAGAAGGTATAGTAGTGGTTTGGTTGGGGTTGTAATATGCATGGGATGGCCCTTGCATACCCTGCTGGTATGGTCTAGGCCCAGGAGGTCTCCTTTGGTTATTGTAACAAAGCTGCTCAGTGACCTCTTTAGCTCCTTGATATACAGATTTGAGTCCAGGTAAAGAAGGGCACTTGTATGTGGAGTGGTTTTCTTGACAGACTGAGCAAATCTTAATACAATTTAATGGACACTCGTTCTCAGGATGCCTCCTAGTGCATCTAGGACAAAAGATGGCCAAGGCTCTCTTTGCTTCTTCTTGCTTCCTTTTGATGTTCATGGTGTCCAATTTCAAGGCAAGGGTTTGCATCATGTCACTTTTGAAATCTTCCAGCATATTTCCAATTTCACCTTTGATGGATAAGTTAGAGGATGATGTACTGGCCATAGGTTGAATACCCCTACCTTTCTTCCTGGCTGACCTAGAAGGGTTTCTAAATACAATCTTTATATCCTCATAGGGTAATTGGTAGACATCTCCTCCTGCTATCATATGTAAGGTATCCAAAATATCTTCCCTTACTCTTCTAAGCAGGACCAGATTTAGTGACTCAGGGTCAAGTGTGCACCTGGCCCTTTTGTACCTAAGCTGGAATATTTCTTCATAGTCTTCTAGGGATTCATCCTGGCCTATGGTCATCCTAAAAATCTCTTCTTTAGTATCCTTTAACCTACAGTAGTCCCTATATTTTTTGTTAAAAGTTTGTTGCATCTGAGCCCAAGTTGTGATGCTATCTCCAGGTAAACCCATGAACCAGCGTAACGTTGCATCCTTGAGGGTGGATGGGAATAGTTTTAACTTTTTCTCATCATCTGTATAACCATAGGTTCAGCATATAACATCAAACTCAAATAAGAAAGTGTCAGGGTCCTCTGTGGTCAGGCCATGGAAATGAGGTAGAGGAGAGGGGCTTATATTCTTCATCTTAGTGTCCCCATTGGTTTCCCTGATGGGGAAGGCATTCTCAATTCTCTCTCTATCTCCTCTGTCATTTTGGTTTCCAGCCATTGGTTCAATAAGAATGGTTTCTTCCTCTTATTCTTCTTCTGTAGGTTCCTCAAATAGGTAAGGTTGCTCACCTAAAGGGTCTTCCAATTCACTGTCACTGAAGAAGAGAGAAGGTTGCCTTTTGGATGCAGCGGGGGTATTTGACAAGAATTTCCCTAAATTGTCCCTAATCCTATGAGGCATGAAAGGAAATGTTTTTGGGTGGGTTTTTGTATGATTTTTCTAAATCTAGAAAGTACTTGAAAAATAAAAATGAAAGTAAATAATGACAACTGAAGGAAAGAAAGAAACTAGATTACTTTTGCAGAAATAAAAGAATGGAAGAAAGTTGAAGACTAGAAGTAGAAGAAAAGAAAGTTTGGAGACTAGAAATAGAAGAAAGCGGTAATTACTTCTACTTAGAAACCTCCTTGAAAACGGTGCCAAAAAGTGATGAGCCTAGGTATTGCAACAATAATGCTGCAACTCCCAGGGCTACCAGCTTTACTTATCAACCCGAGGTTCATACAAACTTGGAGGTGACAATGTTATATGCATAAGTAGAAGTGAAGGTCCTACTTGTTGTCACTGTTTTTCTGGCAAGAGACCCCAGGGGTTCCAAGCCAAACTTCTATAGAGTCAGAAGAAGCTTAATTCTTTGATGGAAGGGGAGCAAACTTATTCTAAGAGAGAGCTACTCTACTGCAGTAATGAAGAAAACAACATGAAATGCTAAACTTACACCATAACCTAACTAACCAATTAAACAACTATGCTAAGCAGAATTGCTAAATCAACACTAACCTAATGCTAATTATCTAAGTTGCAGAAGTAAAGAGCATCAAAACTAGACTAAGGTGTAACAAAGAAACTTAGGCTAAATCGGGTTTCAAGCGGAAAAAGCAATCGGAGGTCGAAATCAGTGAAAGGAGGATGTGAGGGAGCAACAATGCATAAGAACCGTTGGATTAGTCAGGTGAAAGGCAAATGAACGACGGAGATTGGATCGCAGGAGGTTACGTAGATAGATGGGCGAATAGGGTTAATGAGCAGGATGAATGGTGGAGATCATATCGTATGGGTTAACTCAAGGGATGAACGGACAAGGCTAACAAAGGAGATGAATGGCCGAGATCCTATCGCACGGGTGAGGTCAAGAGATGGATGGACAGGATTAATTGGTAGATGGATGGCGGAGATTAGATCACGGGAAAAAGAAACGTGCGGAAATGACAGAGCGAATTTAGAGGGCAGTAAGCTATTTATGACGCGCCCTCAAAGTTGTAAATGTTTTTCTAAAATTTTGCGCGATTAACCTAACTAGGTGACATGTAGCACGGAGAAACCACTCTCATCGCATTCCCTCGAGCAGATAATGATCAAACAGAAATCCACACGATATCACACGAGAGTCGTTGGATCAGGCGGGGCTAATCAATGGTGGAGATCAGCCAAGCTAGTTGGCGATCGAGTGAAGCGACAGTAGTCAAATTAGGCGAGGAAAATTGACAGTGGGGACTTAAAGTTCATAAATTGAGTGGTGGACTCCACGCGAGGCAGCAGTTTGAGAAAATATTGAATCAAACAGTGATTGTGAAGGTTTGTTGGTGATCGGACAGCGATGAAGCGGTGGATGAGGAATGTGCTGGAGACAGTTTCGAGTGAAAATGACAAAGAGAACCAGTGATGGTGAACCAGTAACTGTGTTAAACAAAGAACTCCATAGCCCATGTGAGAACCATAGACTATGTTTTTGGGGTTGCTGGAGGGTCCCTTCATCAAGTCATGGTCCTATAGGGAGGAGATGAGGCCGAGACACTTGCGCACAACTTGATAATGATATTTTTCTTGAACTAACTTGTGAACTGAAAGAAGGCATAAATGAAAGTAAATTGAAGCACAACACAGATTAACAGAACCAAAAAGATACTTCAACAAATAACCAATGAAAAAAACCATGAATCTATTTAAGCAAATGAACAAGTAAACTAGAAAGTTATTTAAGCAAGTAAACAGAACCAGGGAGCTACTTAAACAAATGAACAGAACATAACTCTATGTTAGCATAAATGTACAGTAAAGAGGAGCTGTGGCTGCTTGGGTCGGGCCCTAACCCAAGAGCTTTAGCCCTCTAAGTTAACTAAGAGCTAGCTTAAACAGAACTCATTCTTATTGTAGAAACCATGAATTACATAGCAAACTGTCACAAGCCTTTGCAACTATGAAATAAAACAGATTTTTTACAAATGAAGTCTGAATCCTAATGAGGTCCTAAGCCTCTCTATTTATACATCTGAAGTATCTAACGACTTCCTTCCCATTAGGGAGGCTTGGCTCCCAACTTAAGATAAATTGTTTTTTGTCCCTTTCCCTTGCTTGCCTGTCTTTTAGTCTTCAAAGTGATGGTTGTGTGCACTCCGAACTGATGGTGGAATATTCAAATGGAGGGGGAGTAAACGAGGAGGATTTACCTCCTATAATTACTCTCCCTTGTCCTAAGGTCTTTGCCATAGTTCCTTGCTTTTATCCTTTATACCTGCATTTTCCTTGCTTTTATCCTTTATTCCTGCATTTCATGCACATTAGACCACAAAGCAACATATCCAACTCTAACTCATTTCATAAACAAAATATAATCAAAATTATGAAATAAATTGTGAGAATAGTTGGTTTGACTAAGCTAGGAGGTGAATTAAGGCCAATTAAGGCCCATATAATTACTCAATTATGAGGCTCATCACCTAGGAAACTTGATTATTAGGGTATAATGGATTCTATGAGGTTAGGGTTGGAGAGAAAACCCTAGTTTATGGAAACGATATGAGAAATGGAACCTAGTTGGTCAATGTGAAGATTCTCAAGCACTTGATAAAGATTTGATGAAGCCCTAGACGAGATAATCCCTAGCAAACCTGGTTGGATAATTGAAGGCAACATTGATATATGGACCATGGATATCGATGGCTCTTGAAGATTGGTTAAAGAGGGAGATGATCACCTATCATTGAAGATAATTATTTCTTGACTTGTTATGCCTCTAACCTTTTTTTAGACCTATGGATCTGATGATTATGTTTATTTCTTATACTTCCTACATATGTATTTGAGTATATGGATGCAGTTTCTAACCTCCTTGATGAGATGTGATGAGTAGATCCTTCTCGAGTGTCATTTGAGATGCAAGAAAGAAAAGCTAGATCTAGAAAGAAGTAAAGAGGTACTTGATGAAAAGGTGACAAGCACTAAAAGCTACTTATGAGAAGGTGCATAGGTATTTGAATACCACAAGATATGCATGGCATGTTGCATTTCAACTGTAACATTGGATGGCTCGGTAAGCCCTAAAGGTATGATGAGAATGTCCCTTTCTTTGATGGAGCATACATGCATATTAAAGTGACTTAGATATGTGTTTCCTATGATGAAATGATACTATCGATACTTTTCATGATGGATTTTATATAGAAGGATAGCTCATTGACTCTTATACATGAGTATGTTGATAATGCTTGTGATAATCATGATGAAAGCATATGGAAAGAGATATTAACACTCTTGTTGTTTCGATAAATATTTATTGAATGACCTAACTTGATCTCATTGATCATGATAATCATGGTAACCTTGATGTTAGAGGTATAACTATGAGATTGATATTATGGATCTCTTATTAATTGTGGTCATGCCTTGATTACATATGGTTAAACTGAATATCCTCACTTAATGAAGTGACTTGATAGAAAGTGCTCATAATATTTGAGTTATGATGTTGCATATATATGTTGCTTTGAGTCTAACCTTTGATGAAATATTGATGTCAGAATACTGATAGCCATGATAGATATATGTTTATGATCTAACAGATCTATTGTCTCTTGAATCTAGTAGATCTAGGTTGATGGCATAGACTCCTAGTCATAGGGAGAATCTCTTCTCAAGATTCTTACCCTTATTACTATTTGCATTATGTATTGTTGAAGTATGATTTATGTGCATTTAAAATTATTGATTTGCAGCAAAATCTCATATGTAAAGGACGCAGGCACTGAACTAGGAAATATCGTCCCTAGACACACACATGCTAAAGCCCAATTAGCATCCAGGCAGCTAAAGACGCACCCATGCTAACCAGAAGGGAGCGTCCAAGGGTTTGACTATAGTTGACCATTATTTGAACCTTTTTGAAGCTTTATTAACTCTGAATCGAGGTGTCCCTAACATATTCTGCCACTGTAATATGATTTCTAAAGTTATTGGGTTAAATTATTGATCACATAAAATTGAAGTATTGTGATTGACATCGGATGGTCACCTGGAAGATGTCAGTTCCACTGATTTGTTGCAGATAACAAGATTTGGAAGTAGGAAACGCTTGAATGTTTTCCATAACATGAACATGCAGACTGAACTTGTGTTTGCAAGTGACAGGGACATACATATAGATATGCCACTATGTTTGTGACTAGGACATACATATAGATATGTCACTATGTTTTTGCTACAAGAGGTTGGCATGATTTGGCTGATTGATATAGATGAACAATGTGTTGTCATGATGCTTGAAAATAACTTTGAATTGATGATTGAGATATTCTTTGACTATAGATATATCTACGATAGCAAATTTGAACTTGCCCTGATGTCTAATGATTTGATCTAACAATTGTTGATTTTCCTTGATGTCAATGCTATGTGCGTATTTGTAAATTGGCCTCCTTGTTCCTAGAACAATGGTGGAGGTAATGATAGTTTTTATTCAGCATGAAAATGGAACATACATGACTCATCCTTGGTGTATTCATTTGCACCTAGTGACAAAAATGATTTGTATTATGATTATGAGAATGACTTGATCAAGTTCGGATTGATAATGCATGGTTGATGAAAATTTGTTGACATAATAATAAATGAAGTCACGACTTGATATGAGCTCTCCCTGCCTCCTGGTTGAAAGAATTGATACTTTGATAATAATGATTTTGATAATGGTTGTGATTTGGATTCTAAACTTTGATACGCTGACTTTGTTGATGTGATGGTACAATATTGATTTATGTCAGGTTGATTATGATGGCTTAGAAAGGCATTATGCTTAGAGAATTGCATGAAGAAAGCTCCTTGATCAAGATATGTCTATATTTGACAGTTATCTCATGAAGTCAGGATGATGAGTTCCAAGCTATGGCTTTGATTTTGATTATGGTTTTGGTTTTACACACTGATGGTGTACTCTTGACAGGTGATGAGCCTCTGATTATCTAAATCAAAGGGATATAAATTTTGAAGCTCAAAATGATGTATCATGGCATGATGATGTTAGGTAAACTTGACTCAAGATAGAGTCAAAGTTGACCAGGTTAAACAGTGATGGTTTTGGGGCACATGGTATTGTGCACCCATAGTATTCTGCATGTGGTATTGCATGTAATGGAGCCTATAAAAGGCTGCCAATACTTCATTGTAATGAAGGCCTGGAGGTGAGCGGTGATGGCTCACTTGGTCGGATTGGCCAGGGTTTTGGCCAATGCTAATGAGATCTTATTAGGTTGGGTTTTTCCCCGAATTTGGGGTTTTCCCGGATAAACTTATGTGTTTATATGTTTATGGTTGTTGCTGGTTATTTTTATATTTATTCCTCTTGGTAATTATTTATGTTATGCAGTAAATTCTTAACAATTGGTATCAGAGCCAGATATTGGCTTTAGAGGGATGTTTCTATTGCCAAGGGTTATATGGCCTAGTGGACGAAAAGATGGAAAACGAAGCTGCGGCAGTCACTGTGCTGAAGAGTGTGTCTCAGCATGTGAAGAAGAAGGCAACGGCCGAGGAAACAGCCCAGTGAAGGTCAAGCCCTAGACTTCAATGACGGCTGGAAACCGAAAAGCCGGTTTACTTCACATCCAGAAATCTCCATCCCAAGGCCAAGGGCAGCCAGGGAAACCAGTGTTCTAAATGATTGTGAAAAGACGACCAGTGCTAGGGTTACGTAGAGTGACGGGGCCGTGCAGTCAGATGTGGCACTCCCGAGTGGCGGCAAAGGATATTGCCTTCGATCAGGTGTCCCACATTGCATTGTAGATAGGCATTGACAAATTGGCTGATGCGGTTGGGGTTACGACCTAGAGGTCGTAATGTTGTGTTAGATGAGTTCCAAAAATGGAGTTACAATTGCTCGTGCTATTGAACTCCCTGTTCTTCTGGGGTGTATCCTTCTCAAATCAGCACGTCGGATAAGGCTTAGAGGATACTGCATTAGCTTAGGGTCACGTTGTAGCTACGTATGGGCATAGCAGATCAGTGAAGATGTAACTGTGCGGGAAACATTGTAAGCCATCCTTCTACAACTGCAACTGAGAACTCATTGAGTGCAGTAGAAAAGGCGCTCCGTCACAATTGGTTTGAGGCCAAATGTTCTCAGGCTAAGTTTGGCTTCAAAGGAATTTGGAAAATGTCAGGCCAAGGAGAGATGAGATCAAGGGTGTAGCTCACCGGTGGCATTTTGTAAGCAGCAAAAGCGATGCCATCATTGTAGGAGGATTTGAAAATGTGCATGAAAAATGAACCGATACAAACTCATCCTCAGTTTGTGTGATCACTAATGCAATAATGGCCTGCTGTCAGTTAACATCGTGTGCTTTTGCCGGGGTTAGAATCATAGATATCAACAACTAGTTGCTAGGAGTTGTGATTAGAGTTCATGGCGAGATGTGAGTGATGGTGAGGAAGGTGGCCACCATGAAAACGTTTGTTTCAACGAAGTATGGACCAGATTAGGTGATTGGATATGAAGATCCGATGATGCTTGCCTAGGAAACAACAAGTTGGAAATGATCCATTGCCAATGGGAAATTTTCGGTTCTTTGGGCTCCGAGAACTCCTGGCTAGAAATAGAGTAAGGTTGAGGAGTCGTTGGTGCATTTGCAGTCAATGAGGAAGAAATGAGGAAGATATATGCATGTGGATTAATTAATTGATGAATCATGTATCTGAAAAGAACGCCTAGATAATTGGCAGTTACAACGGCTGGTGACCCATGTAATCCGGTAGATGGGTTCTTTTTATATGGACATCAATGTCATATGTACAAAGACAACAACAAGGGAAAACAAAATATTATGGAGTCAATTTTTTACATGTAAATGGGCATACTACTGTAAGACCTGGTAAGGCATGTGTACCCCTCGGTGATCACCGGTAAAGTCTGGGTTAGACCTAGGTGATAGGGGGGATGTCGGGTTAACAATACCCCAGGTAAAAACTCTGAGGGGGGTAAGAGCTAGAGTGAGCGGGATTGTCTCACTTAGCAAGTTTGGCTGGAGTTAGTCAAGGAACCCCAAGTCAAGTTTAAGGGGGAAATTGTTAGGTAAACTTGACTCAGGATAGAGTCAAAGTTGACCAGGTTAAACAGTGATGGTTTTGTGGCACATGGTATTGTGCACCCATAGTATTCTGCCCGTGGTATTGCATGTAATGGAGCCTATAAAAGGCTGCCAATACTTCATTGTAATGAAGGCCTGGAGGTGAGCGGTGATGGCTCACTTGGTCGGATTGGCCATGGTTTTGGCCAATGCTAATGAGATCTTATTAGGTTGGGTTTTTCCACGGATTTGGGGTTTTCCCGGATAAACTTATGTGTTTATATGTTTATGGTTGTTGTTGGTTATTTTTATATTTATTCCCCTCGGTAATTATTTATGTTATGCAGTAAATTCTTAACAGATGAATCGATTTATGGAATTTGGAAAAGAAAATCTATACTAGCATTTGCACCAAATGTTGCAAAGGAAACGCCGTAAGGCATAAATTGAGGAGCAATGGTGACATAGGAATAGGAAAATCTAAATAAGATGCAGAAATGTGCATAAATTGAGGAGCAATAGTGACATAGGAATATGCAAATCTAAATAAGATGCAGAAATGTGCATAAATTGAAGAGCAATGGTGACATAGGGATAGGAAAATCTAAAAAAGATGCAGAAATGTAATAATCAACATCTGGGGACATTTGTCCCCACGTCGCACCTCCTTTAATAAAAGCTCTGTCACGATGGTGCACATGCAAGCTTATACAACTTGTACCAAATTTCAGTTTAAGATTGCGTTGACAACAAAGAGCAACCTAGAAAAATTCTTTGATCTTGTTAAACGGTTTTCATGGCGTACACCAGTTTGGATACCAGCTGTCCAGAAGAGCACGTTTCATTGTATTTTCCTTCATTTCCGGTATAACCAGAATCACCATTGGAATCCACATGGAAAAACAATTCAGTCTCTATCAATGCCATTAAATGCAATACACATATTAGATATAGGTGCATAGTCTCTATCATCTCATGTTGGCAGAAGCAGTAAAAATGATTTCAATTATTGAGAAGTAAATCAGTCATCTAATCCAATCTAGCACAAAATTAACACTCATGCCATCCATCAACATCATGGATTGGTTAAATTTGCAGGTATGGATCCTCCCATATTTTGCTATTTCTTGCTATTTCATGACCCTTCACAGTTTAAAAAATTGATAGCTTCTGGAAGTTGTAATATTAGCAGCCAATCAAATTTGAAATGAATTAATACAATCAAACAGAATATGTAGCCCACATTATGTCCAAATACGATTTGCAGGCTCTGGATTCATAAACCAAAGAAATTTGCAGGTCCAAAGGAGGCTCTTTGAAAATGCTTCGATTGACTTTGTAAGAGTGTTGATATTCATTTGTTATTGTATTAAAAATGGCTGATTCGAACATGTGAATCCTCACTTTGGGGTCATCATGTCTCTTACATATGCAAATGGCAACTGATCCCGAGGATAAAAGATTTCTAATTCATTGAATAACAATAGCTTCATTGGAAGGGTGTGCTTTCTCAATATCAGTGCAGTGTCAACCACATCTGTAATGCCAACAACAACACACAAAATCAAAAAATTAGTTACAGAGAGAACCAACCTCAAAAAAAATCTCAGATGCTATCACACTAAAACTTCACCATAATTGAGCAAAGCTGAGTTCTCATACCACTGCATGAGGGAAGATTTTCAGAGCTCCAAGGTTGCAAGCCATCGGCACAGTAACTATCCATTTGATACCTCACAGCTTCTTTGCTCCACTTTCTCCATATGACTGTAAAAACGGCTTCCTCCATGTTATGAGTATTGTAAGGATGCTTTGAGATAACAATATCAACATTGTGAGTTACAAGGAGATTTTCCAAAATTAACAAAGGATCAAGAACAAGTTGTAGCTTGGCATCCATCCAAATGTTTTAAACACAGTTTGGGAAAAGCCTGTGGGAAAGATACTTGGGAATGAGGCCATTCATTACAGATTCCTTGTATGGCAACTCCCTGACCAAAACAATGTGCCAAATTCCAATTCTATGAGACTCATTGGGCTTGATCTGGTATCTAGAAAGAAGTGTGAGAGTTGCATTGTCCATAAACACGAAGAAACAAATGTTTTGTTGTAATTTTTCTAACATACTTGGGTTTTTTAATCTTTCTTAGGCTCCAAATATAGTTGAAATTACCACACCCCCCTTGCACTGTTCCATGACCTTCCTGTCTTCTTCAGACACAAGGAACCCTCGGGTACGGTAATTGGCAAAACCACAAGGCAAATCAATCCCTTCAGAATAATTGAAATACCTTTTTCTTTCCTTCACATCCAGAGTTCCACCAAAGGTCACTGGACCTGCTGCTGAATAGGGGTTTTCAGGTCCTTTCATGTACTGTAGCCGAGATTTATCAAATAACTCTTCTTTCTGAATCTGATGAACAATAGCCGAGACTGGCAAAAACAATGAAACATAGTTTTAGCCTGATTGCTTTAACAGACATGCATGCCATAAGGTAATGTTTCTTGATAGATCTCTCAAATTGTTAAATATGAGGATCTGTAATTACCTTAAAACTCAGAATATAAGTGGCAATATTGATTTTCCATGGCTGTAGCTTTCCTAAGAAAATACTTCTCCGCTTCATAATCTGAAGGGTATTCGAGAAACTGCATTGCAGAAGACAATAGAAATTGTAAATTAATACCCATCATGATTGAACCTTTCAGGACTCATATAAGCACAAGTGCCCACAAAGGAATTGCACTAGGGCAAAGTGTGAGCCAACACAGTTCTGACACCGAAATCGGGAATCTTGACTTCTCTTATTGATCAGTAAATTGGAGGGCTTTATATCATGGTGAACAATTTTGTTCTGGTGCAGGTAATGCAAGCCCTTGAGCACCTGCCTGGCAACCTCAGCCAAATAGTGTTCTGGGATTTTCTTATGGGTTTGAAGAACCTACGCAAGGGTTCCACCATCCATGTAGTCCAACACAAAAGAGACTCATATATTTGTACCGTCTCAAATCAACATTTGTCCCCACATTGCACCTCCTTCAATAAAAACTCTGTCACGATGGCGCACATGCAAGCCTATACAACTTGTACCAAATTTCAGTTCAGGATTGTGTTGACAATGAAGAGCCACCTGGAAAAATTCTTTGTTTCCATTTGAGTTAAAAATGTTTTCATGGCATACACCGAGTTTGGATACCAGCTGTCCAGAAGAGCACGTTTCATTCTATTTTCCTTCATTCCCGGTATAACCAGAATCACCACTGGAATTTACAATGGAAAACAATTCAATCCTATCAACTCCATTAAATGCAATACACATATTAGATATAGGTGCACAGTCTCTATCATCTCATGTTGGCAGAGGCAGTAAAAATGACTTCAATTATTGAGAAGTAAATCAGTCATCTAATCCAATATAGCACAAAATTAACACCCATGGCATCCATCAACATCATGTATTGGTTAAATTTGCAGTTATGGATCCTCCCATATTATGCTCTTTCATGACTCTTCACATTTTAAAAAATTGATAGCTTTTGCAAGCTATAATCTTAGTATCCAATCAAATTTGAAATGAATTAATACAATCAAACGGAATATGCAGCCCACATTCTGTCCAGATACGATTTGCAGGCGCTAGATTCATAACCCAAAGAAATTTGCAGGTCCAAAGGAGGCTCTTTGAAAATCCTTCGATTGACTTTGTAAGAGTGTCAATATTCATTTGTTATTGTATTAAAAATGGCTGATTCGAACATGTGAATCCTCACTTTGGGTGTCATCATGTCTCTTACATATGAAAATGGCAACTGATCCTGATGATTGAAGATTTCTAATTCATTGAATAACATGCAAGAAAATAGCTTCATTGGAAGGGTGTGCTTTCTCAATATCAGTGCAGTATCAGGCACATCTGTAATGCCAACAACACACAAAATAAAAAAATCAGTTAAAGAGAGAACCAACCTCAAAACAAATCTCAAATGCTATCACACTAAAACTTCACTATAATTGAGCAAAGTTGAGTTCTCATACCACTGCTGTAGGAATCTTTTCAGAGCTCCAAGGTTGCAAGCCATTGGCACAGTAATTTTCCATTTGATATCTCACAACTATTTTGCTCCCCCCACTTTCTCCATCTGACTATAAAAATGGCTTCCTCCATGGTATGCGTATCACAGGGAAACGATAAAGAATACCAAATGTAACCAATTACCTGGAAAAAGCAATAAAGGCCTTGTGCGTTGGGGCACTGAAGGAGAATTGTCAATATGTCAACTACAAAATATATCCATCCCATGTTATTAATTTATTTTTGCACACAACTTAGAAACTAATTAGAAGCATATGCTAACAATAACATAGACAAACTTTAATGTACATTTTGCTGAATTTAACAATAGTATTGGCTTATTAGATTCTGTTTGGAACAACTTAGTAAATGAAACTGAAAGAGTTTTATATGCTATTTATGTTTTTTATTACAAACAATTAAACTGAAACATTAAAAAATTGTAAAAAACTTATAAAATTTGTTTAACAATTGCTTGATTGTTTAGAAAAATGTTAAAATATTATAAAATTGGTTTAACGAGTGAGTGATTGTCTAATCAGGTACAAAAATAATTTAACTCTACCAAGAATAAAGATAAAAATAATGCATGGAAAGTACCATTAATCATTGTTTTTTTAATTAATCTAGGAGAATCGGTAGTTGGTGAGAGTTATCCTGAACAGACCAGGATCAAATCTGACTGGCTGCCACTATACTGCCACTATATACGTAAGCTACGTGCAACGGCCTGCAATCTGAGGGCCTCTGTTGCTCATTGTGTGTGATTTATGTAGGGACGAATGGATAGCTCGATAGATTATAGTTCATAAAAACTCGACAGTCACGAATGGTGTTCATTTCTAGTCTTTTCCACCTGGATTTTGGTCTTTTCCATACCTGGATTTTGTGCATTTTTTTAAGTTATGAAGTATGAACAAAAATAAGGAACTTACTAAAACACTTGTATTAACCCTGGCACGCCATAAATTGAATTCTGGAGGTATTAAATTGATCATAGCTATGTAGCTGCAGTGATCTTATTGAAACACCTCTTCAAATCAAAATATGAAGTCCTGTTACTGCAATAAAGGCTAATTATACTGAGTTAGAAATCATGTTAATGTCATAAGGATTAATTATACTGCTTTGGCATAGCCATTAAAAGCCTGTCTTTGGGCAAATTTTACATGGAGTAGGATATATACAGGAACCAATTAATTTAATTCCACCAATAAATATTGTTTACATTCAGATTTTGCTTGCTGCGAAAAAAAACGTATACTTTAGGCCTAATTATGCAAGAGTGCAGCAGCCTTTTGGATCAATGGGCTGTAGCATGGACAAATGAGTCTGTATCTCTATGTTCTTGCTCCCATGAATTTGAGGTCGCCCCTCCTTGTGCCATTTTCGTAACAAATGAGACAAATAAGCTCCAATTTTCACGCTGGAACAAATGTTGGCTCATTCTCAAATAAGTGAATGCACACATTGGTTCAACTGCGGTGTTTTGACCATCTTCTGGTAGTCGGAGACTGGCATTCCCAATGATCTGATTGTGTGCACCTTGATCAAATCTTGGAAGAGCATTCTCCCCTACAAGAGGGACCCCAGCCTTCCTAGTTGCAAGGATGACTTGTTTGATCATGTTCTCTGGCGAGCACTGTGCATCTCCTGGTTGTTCCCAATCCTTCATCTCAATGCAAGTAAAATTGAAAATCACCCCATGTCTTGCAAACATGGAAGCTATAGGCTGATACCCATCTCTGAATCTGGTATTATAATATCCAGCAGTAAGTTCAGGGGCATGAGATCTGGTTCCATAATGCCAATGAATACCAGCCACTTTCCCATAAAGCTTGGTGTCAGTGCCACGGAAAATGGCTTCAGCTGCTCTTAGGATTCTCTCTCCATGATCAAGAAGCATACCAGAATACCACTTCAGAAAAAACTCACCATAAGGACAGTTCCAGCCACCATCTCTGCGAAAAAATGGGGTGTCCTCAGGCTAGTTGTTGTAGTGACCTGCATCACTTGGACCTCCATTACCCCATTCCTTCTTGCCAGCAGCTTCAGCTGTGGCTCTAAGATTAGAGATCATAAACTGCAATATAGGGATGCCCAAACTAGTTACTAAATGGGATTTGACCTGAATGGCCTAAAAAAACTAAACCCAAATACCAGCTATAATATTATGTGTGTTTGTATAAAAAGGGTAGGATGCAGTTCTGTTAACCAGAGGAAAATTTAAAAGATAAATGTTTATACCTTATCATAGCACTGAAATGCTCCAATCCCCGGGAATCTCCATGTACCATGACTCTCAGGATAAGATGGATACCGCAGCTCTCCTGCAGGACCCATTCCCACTTGAATTTCCTGTATTATGATGGACAAATTACACCCATGATAGACAAATTTTAAATTCTACGTTCAAATTCTAGGCTTGCTTTAACATCCAACCAAAAGCACATTACTTAAAACAACAGTCAGTGTTGGTATTTAGAGCCCATAGATTTCATAAACAAGAAAGAAAATGTACACAAGAAACAGATACTAAATCAACACAAGTAGACACAGAATTTTTTACGTGGTAAAACCTTGACAGTGTGTCAAGGAAACCTCCATGGGTCAAGGGATTGGAATTCTTATTATTCAGGGTCATCAATCACTCTCTAACAATACAACAAGCCTCTCAGGCAACATCATTTTAATAGGAAGACATTGTTACATAACTTCCTAAATTACAGTATAATTACATTTACAACTTATTCTTTTAATGGTGGTCATTACTAAGACTCAGTTAGAAATGGTAGGCATTAGGGTCAATAATATTTCAAGAAAAACAAGGCATGGTGATAACAAGCTTGCTTAATACAGATTAGGGAATTTGGACATAAAAAGACTAAACTCGTAACTCAGACTTGTAGCATTCAAAACACATACATGTGGTCGAGGCTCATCGAACAAGTTGGGCACTAGTTAAAACATTTTCAACGTAAGTGTATTGCATTCTAGTAAATGCAAATAGGGAAAAAACATATTGAGATGCTTCATAAGAGGAAGCATATGGAACAGACAGTTTTAATACCAATGCTCAAGGCTTTTAACCTACAACACAAATACAAAACAAACCAGATTACTTTGTCCAAGCTGGATAGATGCATCATCGTATCTTTAGAACAGGATATATCATACATCAAGAAAATTACTTCTAAGACATATAGCTAAAACCTGTATGGATACATAGAAAAGAAGCCCTGATCATAAAAGTTGGGACCAAAACAGGTTATAGTATTTTTTAAGACATATAACTAAAGCCTGTATGGATACATAGAAAAGAAGCCCTGATCATAAAAGTTGGGACCAAAACAAGTTATAGTATTTTCAGCCCAAAGATATGTCTCGTAGAAAATTCATAAAGACAAGTTTGGTTATGGTAATTGCTCATAAGCCATCATTTATAGCCACATGAAAAAAGAAGCTCTAATCATAAAAGATGGGGCTACATAGAAATATTTGGGTCATCCAATCTCCGCGCCAGGATGCGCAATAGCAATGTGTAAGCTATGTACCAGAGACAATCTATATCCAACCTCTGTTAAAAAGAGGGTTGGGGTAAAGAGTAAACAAACTCTGGTAAAAATTAAAAAATGAGGTTGGGACAAACATCTGTTGTGAAAATGAGGCCAAAGGTACAACAAGAGGCTGGCGACAAACAAATCAATACCATAACTCCGTGGTAAAAATGAGGTGCAAGTTGCAACATGGAGCATATTAGAGCTATCTAAGACTCCTATTCTAAGAGTGAGCATGATTAGACCAAGCATATACCCAATAATTGAGGCCTAGAGAATTTGGATCAGGCAAAATAGAGAAAATATGGTTGACAGGAGTTTGACTAGATGATAAAGCAGGGGTCTTTCAAACCTAACAATGTCTTGAATTTCCAATAAACAAGTTTTCCAACTCATGGCCCATTTTACTTGTTCAAAGATCGGGGCCAAGTACAAATCTTGGGTGAATTGGTAGATACTTAACCCACTGCTTCTCAATCGCAGGATCTTTTGATTTGAGATAGTATGGTGATCTTTGTGTGGAGAACCTAGGTTTGAATCTCCCATGAACAAGGTTTAAATCTCTCAGAAACAAGCTTTCCCCACCATGAACAATATTCTTTCAAAGCTAGGTGTAAATCCTAGGCAAATTTGGCAGAATAGATATCCTATCTGGGACTTGTCAGACGTAGGGATCTTTCATTTTGGTCAAAGATAGAGATATTTGAGTTCTTGACCAAGTCTGATACAGATATCCAAAACACAAGTGGGTTCATGGAAAACTAAGGAGCATCGAGTTAATTTTGAGGCTTGAGCAACTAAGAAAAACAGAGAGATTGTGGAAGGCAAACAAGCGCATAATTAAGTTCGATCCACGAGAAACTAATAAGCGGAGGAACAGCGAGCAGAATTAAGCTTGAGCCTTTTAACAATGTAAATGCATTTTCAAATAAGACACAAATTTCCAAAAGTTACTGAGAGAAAAAATAATTGAGAAAATAACAAGACAGGTTACACCTCAAAATTAATATCAAATTACAGAATCTCAAGAGATTGGAGCTATGCTCTCTTTTATCATGACAGCTAGATGCATTTCTATTTTAAAAATGGGAGGGAAAAGCTTAGATGTACCCTGTGACCAAACAACTAGCAACACGGTAAAACTAGTTAAAACTTACCACAATGGTTTCCCCCAAAAGATCCTTGAAACTCGTCATGTAATCAGCGTAGCATTGGACAGGCGTTCTTCCCTTCAAAATTGGGAGATTATCACATCCCAACGAAATATACTCATAGTTTCGCCTGCCCCATTGGTCTGTGTAGACCAGATCATTATCTCGGTCTATTTCTTCAACAACCCACTTAGGCAATGGAATACTGCACAATTACAAAGCACATAAACACTCAATTCCTGAACCATTATGAGGCCTAAAACAACATAATTTTCACTTTAATAAATTGGACTTTCACAGAAGAAATAATTGAGTTTTATACGGAAAATTTAGCGTTCATACTTGGCAGAATCCCCAACATTTCCTCCACACTGGTGAAATGACATTACAGCCTGGACTTTCAATCCATGGCTCTTCACCATTTCCAACAGCTCTCTGTATCCAGACCAGTTATACTGCCCTGGAGCCTCTCGTTCAACAAGACCCCACCAAACATCCATCATAACTCCCTCAACACCAGCACTCTTCAACGCCTGAAGACAGATTCATAGCCATCTGTCTATGGACGCTATTGTTATGGTTTATGCTATCCAGAGGGAGCATAACAAATACAGGGACTCCCCCAGCTCTATGCCTTTTCACAGCACCCACAGGTAATACATGCACTTTTTCTTCGTAACTCTGCTCAAATTGGGCACCAAGTCCAGCTTCCCAATCGGTGGCAGGAGCCAGAGTTTGGGACTCAAAGGACTTGTAGGCCACCGATAAGTCAGACCGAATATGGCCATTTTGTCCTCTTGGACTATGAACAGGCCTTCTCCATCCATCATTGGCAGAGGGTGAAGAACTACATGAGCTTACAGCAGAAGAAGAAACTTGCAGTCGATGTATAACAAAATCTACTTTAGGTCTCCGGGTTGTACATTTCAGACCTGAAGCAGGACTCCATTGAGCTGATACAATTCTTCCCGCCTCATCTAAACAACAATCAGAACAGGTCTCCGAATATGAAAGTTTTTCAGCTGTTAAAATACTTCCACACGAGGAGCCAATTTGATGTGGCATTCCCATCGACATGCTGACAAATTCTGAGAATCGCAGAACAAAATCCACTGAAAATAGCAGAGCAGAAAACAATCAATACCGCAAATATTTATGTCAGGGTATGCACAACGTTTTTATATTGCAGATGAATACTGCATGGAAGCATCATCGCGAACAATGACCGATACCGAACGAACTCGTTGAATCATTGGATGGACGGTACTCACCAAGGCAAACAAAGAGAACTCCCAAAGGCTTGGAGGTTGCAGATGAATCAGACGCCATGGACCTCAATGCTTCTCTTCGTCCTCCTGGTGCTCCTCTTCGTCCTCCTGGTCTGCTGCAAGTTCGGATTAAACCTGCAAACTTTTGGCCTGAAATGAGATGATAAGTTGTGCTAAAAATGGGTGAAGGTGCAACAATTTGGGAGGGAGAAGCTTTCAGAGAAAAGAATGAACTGCGAAAGAATGGGCAATGAATGAGGCTGCACACCATCAACTTCATCTGCTACGCATGCAGGGAAGAAAGACACGAAGAGTCTCTGCGAAGAGTCTCATCGCCTCATCGCCAGCAGAAGAGTCTCATCGCCAGCAGGCAGTTTCTGCGAAGAGTCTCATCGCCAGCAGGCCAGGCCTGGCCTTTCATGGCCCATTACCATGGGAAAAAATCATTTTTCTATGAAAAAACAGACTAAACGAACGGTAGAAAACACCCCAATCATCTAACACACAGAATCAATGGCTCAGGATCGCACACGTCACATTTTAGGAATGTCTTTCTCAGAGGGAACGCCTTACGGCGTAATTACGCATCTATTGGAAAATGTTTTTAAATAATGAAAATGCAAATCCTTAGATAGTCTAATTTGAAGTTCAAGATGTTTTTGAACTTGACATGGTAATCGGCAGCTGATTGAATCATTAATGTTTTGTTTTGAACATCGATCTATATATATATGATGTGCATAGAACCTGAATAAATTCATGAGTAAGCCACTTCATTCACATAGAGTTGCCACCAAGCATCCTTTGAAATATGTGCATGAGATATTCTATTTTTGAGGCTGAGATATTTCTCCTATGCTATGTGATTGCATGGATGTATTGTTGTTGATAGAGATTATTGTTAATCACATTTGGATGATGCTTTAGTATGAGATCTGCCATGATATCTTGGATGAGAGGTCCATAGTATGATTAAGGATGAGTACGATGTTGCTAGCATGGCTAGATGTCAGGAAGGTTGAAGAAACTCCTTAGAGAGATTTCTATGATCTAGATATGACATAGATACATTGTGATGACATAGAGTGAGATCCGATTGATAAAAAATCCCATATTTATAGATGGTACCAAGATACTCCCATATATTGAGATAGTGCAGCTATTCAAAACAAGCTCAGGCTTGTGGTTGGCACATCCTTGAGAGGGAGGATGATTATGGCATCCTTTTTTTATTTATATGATTATTTATGCTCTATAATGATATTTGATTTTATGTCTTGTATGAACAAGAAACTACTTTTATTGAGACAATCTGATACTAGATTTGAGTATGATGAGTGTAGAGTTGATTGAGGACATTGAGCCAACTCTTCCTCCCTATCTGAGCTCCCAGGGTGAGGAATTGAGATGGAGGGTTCTTGGGGTTGATGGAACTCTGGACAATAGGTTATGACCCCTATATGTTACCCATAGGGTTGAAGATTTTTCTCCCCTATATTCATAGGGTTGGAGAATGTTGCTCCCCTATTTAGTATTTGCAAAGTATACCCCAGTTGACATCATACCCACACGATGGGATTGTCGAGAATACCACTCCTTGTTTGGCCAACAAGTTGAGAGTGTACTTGGGGTGTACAACCCAAGTCGATTATGATGTAGGTGTTCTACCACATGACTATTTAGGGTCATCAATGGGAAGATGAGTAGGAAATAGGATGGGTTTAGATAACCCTATGTGATTCCAAGTTGAGATTGAGCTCCCTGATGTGATCCCAAGGTCGAGATGTGCTCCCCTGTGTGTTTGGATATCCTATTGCTTGATATGGGGTTGTAGATGTATAACTTCCCCATGAGATTCCGGGTCGAGATGTGTTCCCCGATGTGGTTCTAGGTTGAGATGTGATGCTTGATGATATGCTCTCTGAAGACGATTGATGATGATATTTCAAGTAGTAGCATGCTAGAAAATATTCCAGGTAGTATCCTGATGAATATAGGGTGGTAGCTTAAGCTCCCCTCTGGTAAAAAATTCTTCTTCTTCTAGATTCGAGAATGTTCAACATACGAGCATGAACAATCAAGAGATAAGAAGGAATAAGCAAGGGATAGATCGAGATGTACATTGATGATTTGTGATGATGAGATACTTGAGATGGTCATGGAATGATGACTACATGATAGAGATGATTAGTGATGATATGTGAAGATACCAGAATGGCATATTGATCGATGTAAAAATATTGGCAGGTAGAATTCTCCCCAGTTGAGAGGGAGTGTTAATTTTTGCAATTGCGGTCAAATTCCACCTTGGATAAATTATATGACCGAGATGATGATTGCATTAGATTACTATTTTTGAAAGGACCAAAATCAACCTAAAGATCACCTTATTTGGACAAGCGAAAGTTGGTTTTTGAATTTATTTATTCACTCATGTATATTGGGTTAGGTCGGCCCTAACCACATGTTAAATTGGTCAGGTCGGCTTTAACCTCAAGTGGACCCTCATGAAATCATGGTTTTTGAATTTATTTATTCACTCATGTATATTGGGTTAGGTTGGCCCTAAGCACATGTTAAATTTGTTAGGTTGGATTTAACCCCAAGTGGATGCTCATGAAAGCTTATAAATAGAAGAGACATCAATATCATTTGGATGCATGGATCAAGCCATCTACTCTTCTCTTACTATCTTGGTTCGCTCAGGTCTATCGGAGGAAAGTTCGCGCAAGGGTCTGAAATCTCAGGGATGAAACTCACACTGATCTAAGGTTTTTTTTATTCTTGGACACTGGCACAAAACTGGGCATTTTAGTCCCTGGACGTTGGCACAGAACTAGGCATTTTAGTCCCTGTACATTAGCACACAATGGTAAATACAACGTTGAGAGAGACCTAGATGTTGACACAGAAACCTATGGGAGCATTCAGGGTTTCAGAGGCATATTTGGAGGTGTCGGTCCCCGAATGCTCACACAGAGTGGTCCTAAGAGTGTCCAGGTTGTCTCAGACGCATGCACAGGAACTGGAAGAGAGCGTCTGGAGGTTTGTAGCATATATGGTGAGATGGTCCTCAGATGCACGCATAGGATGGTCTCAGGAGCATTCGGGCTACCATAGGATTGTTATAGGCGCTCACACAACTCCTCCTCCCTGTGTCCAGGACTCATAGATAATAGTTCAGTATTCTGAAGATTCCGCTCAGTGACAACAATGTTCAATAGTGTTTAGCACAGTGACAGCAATATCCAGCAGTTGACTACAGTTAGTGAAAACACATTACAATCCTCAGAATAAGTGTTTTGAGTAAAAGCATGATTATATATATTTCCTGGATATCATAGTTGTTTTTTTCATAGATAAAGTTATGGATCATTGTACTCTCGTTTACTAAATCATTTGATGGCGATCTAAGAAGAAGAAGATTTGCGAGGGTTTTCCCCATAGTGGGTTTTTCCCTGGTCTCAGACCCATCTTGGTGTCTTTATGTGTGTGCATGATTTTCTTCTATTGTTCCTTTATGTTATGCTGTATTAATGATCATGATGTTGATATTTCTATATAGTTGCATATGCTGATGAATAATGGTGTAGATATGAATAATGTAATGATGATATGGGGTGAACTTAATGTACTAATGAATAAATGCAATTATCAAAGAAAATAACAATGTAGCCCTATGAAAAATAATAGATACAATCTCAGAAGGGGAGATGGAAGGATCTCTACGAAGAGAACAAATGAAGGAACAACTGAAAAAGTTGGTTACCAAAGTAGGGTCTAGGACGAAAATGGATGTGCTAGTACATTATGGCAACTTAAATGTGTAAAAGTTGCTCAATTGGATCAACTAATTAAATAAGTCTTTCAACTATGAATATGTAGAGGATCACCAGAAGGTAAAATATAAAATGACCCGGCTAAGGTGACACACATCATTATGGTAGGATGAATTGCAAGTAGATCAAAGAAAGAAGGGAAAAGTAGAGATCAAGAGTTGGGACAAAATGGTATCCAAGTTTAAGAGCAAGGTTATGCCCAAGGATTATTAGTTGAATTTATTCAGGAAGCTACAAAATTTAAGGCAAAAATCTATGACAGTGGAGTACACTAAAGAACTCTATAGGTTGAACGTAAAAGCGGGCCACACTGAGGAAGATGTTGAGAAGGTGGTCATATACATAAATGGTTTGAGGTATGAGATCCAGGATGAAATTGGTTTCTTTCCCCTAAAGATTGTGGAAGATGCCTATCAGGAAGCAGTGAGAGTAGAAGAGAAGTTGGCTAGAAAACAAAGTTAAAGGAGTAAAGGAAGGAGTTCAACAAGAGGAAGAGGACCTTCCAACAGAGGAAGATTCCAGGCTCTAAGAGAAGACATAGGGGGTTCTAGCATTTAATCTCCTAGATGAGAATAAATGAGGGGCATAAATTTTTTCTCAAGAGGCAAAGACGAAGGAAGCAAAATATGGTGCTACATATGTGGGAAAACATGACATGTGTCATGGAACTGTCTTGGGAACAAGTCAATAAATCAAAGATGAGCACATATTGTAGAAGCTAAAGATGAGACAACAAAGATAGAGGTAAAAGAAGATACTCATAAGATGGTGATTCAATAATGCTGAAGAGAATATTGGTTAAACTGAGAAGTATCCCCTTGAACTAGCTCAAAGGAGAAGTATGTTAAAGACAATGTGTAATTATAAAGGGAAATGTTGCAAAACGGTCATTAGCAATGGTAGCAATGACAATATAGTCTCTATAGAGATGGTGGAGAAATCGAGATTGCAGAGGATGGTGCATCATACCCCATACTGAGTGTCCTAGTTGTAGAAAGGAAATGATATTTTGGTAAGTGAACAAAGTAGAGTTGAATTCTAAATTGGTAGCTACAAAGATGAAGTGTTGTGTGATGTCATGCTCTTGGATTATGATAGGGAAGTTGTTCATTTTGGGAGAGGAAATACTTATACCTTCAAAAAGTACAATTGAAGACATGTGTTGTTGCCTCTAGAAGAGAAGGGAGTCAAAGGTGAAGCAGTCTCAAGCATATTAATGATGAGCGAGAAAGAATTGCTATAAGGAGTCAAGTAGAAAGAAGAGGTGCAATTTTCTTTGATTGGTAAGCCTAGAGTTGTACTTACATATACAAATTTGAGAGAATTTCATGCTGAAATTCAAGCATTGTTAGTTGAGTTTGTTCATACCATTATGGATGAGTTGAAAAATTCCTTACCACCTATAAGGAGCATCAACCACCACATAGATCTAATTCTAGGTGCAAGTTTACCAAACAAAGTAGCCAATAGGATGACCCCCAAGGAGAAAGAGGAAAATATAAAACAAGTCTAAGAGTTATTGGACAAGGGATTAATCTAAGAAAGAATAAGTCCTTTCATTGTACTAGAACTATTGAACCCAACTAAAGGTGGAGGTTGGGGAATGTGTATGAAATCCAAAGCAATAAAAAATATAACGGTAAGCTAAAAATTCCCTTTACCTCGTATGGATGATCTAATGGATTGTTTGAGTGGTGTAAATTTATTTTCTAAAATATATTTGAAAATTGGATATCACCATATTAGGATAAGATATGATGATGAATGGAATATTTCCATAAAGACAAGTGATGGTTTATATGAGTGGTTGGTTATGCCTTTTGGCTTGACTAGTGCACCCCATACATTCACAAGACTCATGAATGAAGTCCTTAAGGATTTTATTGGAAAAATTATAATTTTATATTTGAATGACATTATTGTATTTAGTAAAACCAGGGAAGAACACTTGAGGTTCTTGAAGTTTGTGTTGAAGAGGTTGGAGTAGGAGAAACTCTTAATAAACTTGAAGAAATGTCCCTTCATGAAAATAGAGTTAACCTACCTAGGTTTTATAATATCTCTAGAGGGACTAAAGATGGACCCAGGAAAGGTGAGACCTATCAAGGAATTGCCTACCCCGAGGAATATTCATGAGGTAAGAAGTTTTCATGGGTTATATAGTAACTTTTATAAAAAGTTTATTAAAAATTTCAGCCATATATGTGCACCTATAGTTGGGACCATTAAAAAGGAACAACAACCATGTAAATGGATTGCTACAACTAATAAAGCATTTGGACTATTGAAAAATAAGATAACAGCTAAGCCGATTTTAGCTCTGCCTTGTTTTCAAAAACCTTTCCAGGTTAAGTGCGATGCAAGTGAAATGGCCATTGGTTCTATTTTAAGCTAAGAAGAGGAACTTGTTCCTTATTTCAATGAGAATTTGAATGAAAACAAATAGAATTACTCCACTTATGACAATGATTTTTATGTAGTGATACAAGCCCTCGAAATATGGAGGCATTATCTCATGCCTAGGGAGTTTATTTTACATATTGATAATCATGATTTGTATTTTATAACTAGGAAGGAGAAATTAAATCACAATCATTGCAAATGGGTTGAGTTCAAGTAAATTTTCAATTTTGTTCTTAAACATATTAGTGGGAATGTTAACAATGTTACAAATGCTTTGAGAAGGAATTGTTTTATTTTGTAGGAATTCCAAGTGGGCACTTTGGGATTTGAACATCTCAAAGAAATGTACAAGGAGGACCTAGACTTTAGAGAATCCTATGAAGCATGGGAGAACCCAGTACTAAATATAGAACTTCTTGGATTGAATAAATGATTTAGGAGGGATTTTTATTCAAGGGAAATTAATTGTGCATCCCAAAGGGTTCGATGAGAGATAATTTAGTGAAAGAAAAGCATTTTGGAGGACTTTCTGGTCACTTGGCCATGACAAAACGTAATCTCAACTAATTTCTTTTTATCATTGGACAAGAATGAGGTTTGATGTCAAGATATTTGTGGAAAATGTAGAATTTTTCAATATGCCAAATGAAAACAACAAAATATTGGTTTATATTAACCACTACTGATACGAAACAGACCATGGGAAGCCATTCGTATGGATTTTGTTCTAGGTTTTCCTAAAAATAAAAGGAATAATTTTTCAGCCTTTTTAGTGGTTGATAGATTCTCAAAGATGGCACACTTTATACTATGTTAAAAAATGAGTGATGCCACACACATTGCAAACTTCGTTTTTTAGCGAAAGTGTGAGACTACATGGGCACCTAGAAGTATAGTCTTAAACTGAGATACAAAATATGTTGGGCACTTTTGGAGGACTTTGTGGGAGAAGCTTGGTAGGAAGCTTTTATTTAGCTCATCCTATCATCCTTAAAAGGTATGGTCAGATTGAAGTGGTTAATAGGAACATGGGAAATTTGTTGAGATGTTTGGTAAGCTTAGTACAATAAATAGTGGGATAAATTTTTCCCCTAGGATAAATTTGCCTACAATGATTCTCCTAACAGTATCACATGAAAATTTCCTTTTCAAATTTTGTATGTCATGCACTCCAAAGGCATTTTTGAACTTAGAAACTTGGGAAAAGAGGAATTGAAAAGTGTTTATGAAAAGGAATTTGTTACAATGATGTAAGATTCTCATGGACAAGTTAAAGGATAGCTTCGAGACAACAACCATAAGTACAAGTAAAGAGCATATCTCAAGAAAAGAGAAGTAAATTTTGAAGTTGGTGATATGGTGCTAGCTCATTTAAGGAAAGAGATATTTACAATAAATTAATATAATACATTGAAGTTGAAGAAGATAAGACCTTCCCTTTCTATTACCAGATATTGATTCCCCTTTTTGTAATAAAAATACATGTAACATGTGGTATTCATGGGGTACAAGCAAGAGAAGCGGGAAAATTTATTCATGAATATCAAGTTAAACTATGTAACATTCTTTGTTAATTTACTAGCATTGTGATTTCTTTTGAGAACCTTTGTATCAATCATGTGTGTTTGTAAATATTATGTATTATAGATGGTTTTAATTTTGAGGATTTAAGCTTGGATTGAATTGTTAGTTCCCCTAACCAGTCATTGATTTATTCAAGGACTCTCATGTAATAGCCTTCCTCAGTTTCTTGGAAAAGGGAGAATGGTCTTAGCCATAGAGAAGGATTAGAATTGTGTTGTAGTGAAGTTTGTCGATGAAAGAAGTGAAGAATACTTCCATCATGAAGTCTGTCGATTAAAAAAATCCTTATCATGTTGAATCCAAAACATGGGCAAGGAATTAGTAATCAAACCCTTGGATTGATGTGGGACCCAATGTGGTAAATATGGATTTGGGCTAATATGGACCTTCAAAAAGACGACCACTCAAAATCATCAAAACCCTAGATTGAGCTATATATCTAGGTTGGAGGAGATCTGGGTCACATTAGAATTTTATTCGCTAAAGCCTTTTGGATATCAGATATCTTCGGGTATATCTGTATCAACCCTTGTGGGACCCAGTGGAGCATTGTTAGGTTTTGTAGCATCGGACAGGTGTTGTAGTCTCGATTTATGTTGGAGAGGATAAAGAAGATGAGATCTCCAAAACCTAAAAATGTTTTTTGGGAGAAAACACCTAGAGACCACTCAATTAGGTTAATTGATCAATAACTAAAAAATTCCTAAGTCTAACTTAGGAAAATTAATTAATTAACAACAATTAATTGAATAAGATCGAGAAAACTCTAGAGACTCACATGGATAGAATCTAAGAGGATCTTAGTCATTAATAATGATTTAATCATGGTCATTGGTTATCCAACAAGAGATTATAAGAGCATGTCGATGGGATAAGGAGAGACATATTGAGTAAAAGGGAGGACGAGTATCCATGGCAGCTTGAGCTATCTAGTGTAGTGATTAAGTAAGTAAGAAGAGTTTGAAACAAAGAAGGAGAGAATAATTGATTTAAGGAGTAGCAACAAGGAGCCTAGAAGGATTTTCCTATTGCAAGAGAACCAATAGAAGGGAGGCTAGAATATTCTGTAGAGAAATCCATCCAAGTGGTGCAAGTTAGCCAATTCAGTAGGTGAATAGCCAGGAAGGGTTTGGATCAGTTGTCGGAGGTTGAAAAAAAATTCCATAAGGTAGAGCGAATTTTTCTAGAAGCAGGAGAAGGCTAGATGACTAGTTTTGAAGCATTTCCATAGGTCGTATGAACTCCACGGGCCAAGAGTGCAAGCAACTAGGAGGAAGTGCGAGTAGGCCAGAGGGAGGCTTAGTGATTTTGCAGAAGGGAGAAATTTTCTCCTAAATATTTTGGCGATATTATTTGTTGGAGGATTGTCAGTTTCATATTCAAATATTGTACTCTGTATTTTTATTGTTGAATAATAAAACAAATCCTCATTTGTTGCATCATTTTTCCCTTCGAGGTTTTTCTTGGGACTATTACTCCAAAATATTGGTTTCATTTTTATTATGTGTGTACATCTATTTTATCATTTCTAACATTTTATTTAGCTTCCATATAATTTATTTGTGAATAATTTCAGTGTGATTTATTTGATATTAATAAAAAAATTAATAAACTGCTAACTAGTTAGAAGAGTAAATTCCAGTTGCTGCAATTTAAGGAATTTTCACATGGTATCAGAGCGATTTTGATCATATCATAAGCTTATTAGCGAGAAGGAGAAATTGTGCAAGTTCAGAGGGATTTCTGGGAACAAATTTATCAGAACTACGTAGGCCACCTAGAAGTGTGAATTTGCAGAGGCAGAGGGTTCGATTTCCAGATCCAGGTTGGAGGAAAATTTGATCAGCTTCAAAAGCAAATTTGTAGGCAATGAATTTTCCAGATAGAGGATTATGATGAATAGATCATTAATTTTGTTGAGAATATGTGGGAACAGTTGATTTGCAACAAAGTTTTACAGCAACAGGTCATTGTTGGGTGGAAGAGAAAAGCACACTAAAGAGGAATTTCCAGAATTTCTCATAGGGTTTCCAGAACCAGTTTTAGGAGGAGATTCAAGAAATTAGTTACAATAGGTCATAGAATTTTTTCTAGTCTCCGCTGCAAGATTCAAGAGCAACAGATCGTGTGCCATATTCTGGAGAAGGACTTCCAAAAGTTTGAGCGAGTTTCCCAATTAAGGAGTTGTAGGAAGTGTGAGGACTGAAGAAGTACATCTGGAGGCAAAAAGAGCATATCTGCACATTCCATAAGAGAGTGTGAATAAAATAAAGAAGGGTCGAGTAGGTAGGAGAGGGAGATTTCCAGTTTGTTTCCCATTTTTTTTATTTTTACAAGATTGGACACCACAGGTCTTAGAGATCAGGAAATACTTGACAAAGCCTCTAACATTCTTGTATGGAAGGATAGGATAACTTTCTTGTTCAGGATGAGTATGGACTGAAGGAGTTTGTGTACAGTTTTATTTTCGTATTGACAGATCCTCAACAACAAGAAACCTATAAGAAAGAAATGGCCAAGGCTAAGAGAATGATTCTAGATGGGGTTCAGGATCATATTGTTCCACATATTGTAGAGAAGGGAACAATAAAGGAGATGTGAGATTCCATTATAAAGTTACACCAGGATCCATCAAAGAATCATAAGATGATTATCAAGGAGAATATAAGGACCACAAAGATGTTGAAAGGTGAAGGCATGACTCCTTATCTCAGAATAATTTGAGACATCTATGATGAGCTGGTAGCAGTAGGTGAGACACCAAAGGGCAGTGAACTTGTGTGAATAGCACTAAATGGGTTTACCAGAAAATGGGAAACATTCATTTAGGGAATCATTGGACAAGACAAAATGCCTGATTGGGAACACCTATGGAATGATTTCACACAAGAGGAGCAAAGGCTCATTCTTGTTTATGGTATCGCAAACAAAAATAGCAAAGGGCATAAAGGGAGGTGAAAATAAGAAGAATAATCTGTCAAAGATCAAATGCTTCAAGTGTAGTGAGTTTTGTCACTACAACACCTAGTGTCCCAAGAAAAATAAGGACAAGAAAGGTGAGCAACAAAAAACAACTTCTACAGAGAGAAATGAGTTGACCTCCAGGTTTGAGGAGTTTGCATTGATAGAAACTATACCTCTAGATGGAGGAGGAGAGTGATAAATTCATAGTTGGAGGATTAGGCATGGTCTGAGGAGGAAAACATCAGATAGGTGCTTCCTTTTGGATCATTACCTAGGCTACGAGGGTCCACACTTTTCAGTAGCAGGAGAATCAAGATGTCATAAAGTGCAGTCATATATTGAGAGAAGTGCAGCGAACAGTTATAGTCAGTTACTAGAGGGGCGTAGAGACAGATGAGTGTAAACAATTACTCACTAGACAGTGCAGAGAATATTTTCAATCAAAGACTCAGGGGATAGTTTTAAAGCTAGAATAGGGATGCAGTAGATCTGAAGAATAGTTCTCAGTTGCAGTAGTTAAAGAAAAAACAATAGCATGAGATCAGATGTAGCATAGGCAGTGTTGATAACAATGCATGGGGGCATAGAGAAGTGTCAGCAGCAGCACAGATGCAGGATCATTCAACTACAGGGTTACCAGATGAATTAAAGTATGTGTAGTTTTGATGGATAGTGAGATCTATTTGTATCACAGTTGTCAGAAATCAACAACATGAGGTGGTTCAGCTACATAATTCAAGATATTCATTAGGTCAATGAGTATAGTATTGGAGTGGAGAAGACATAACACCGTCCTCGCTAAGAGGGAGTGTTAGTTTTTATAGCATAAGACAAGTGTTCTAGTCTCGATTTGTGTTGGAGAGGATAAAGAACATGAGATATCCAAAACCTAGAAAATGTTTTGAGAGAAAACACCTAGAGACCACTCAATTAAGTTAATTGATCAATAATTAAAAATTTCCTAAGTCTAACTTAGGAAAATTGATTAATTAACAACAATTACTTAAGGAAGATTGAGAAAGTTGTAGAGACTCACATGGATTGAGTCTAATATGATCTTAGTCATTGATAACGATTTAATAATGGTACTTGGTGATCCAATGAGAAATTATAAGTGCATATCGATGGGATGAGGAGAGACACATCGAGCAAGATGGAGAGCAAGTATCATTGGTAGATCGAGTTATCTAGTGCGGTGATTCAACAAGAAAGAAGAGTTAGATCCAAAGAAGGAGAGAATCAGTGATTGAGGGAGCAGCAATAGAGAGGCAAAAGGATTTTCCTAGTGTTGTAGAGCTAGCAAAATGAAGGTTGAAATATTACGTAGAGAAATTCATTCAGGTGGTGCGAGTTAGCCAATTCAATAGAGCGAATAGCCAGGAAGGGTTTGGATCATTTGTTGGAGGCAAAAAAGGCATTCTAGAAGGCAGAGAAAATTTTTCTAGTAGTAGGAGAAGGCTAGATGACCATTTTTGGAGATGTTTCAGAGGTTGTACAAACTATGCAGGCAAAGAGTGAAAGCAACTAGGAGGCAGTGTGAGGAGGCTAAGTGATTTTGCATAAGGGAGAAATTTTCTCCTAAATATTTTGGCAATATTATTTGTTGTAGGATTGCCAGTTTGGTATTCATACATTGTACTCATAATTTTTGTTGTTGAATAATCAAATAAACCCTCATCTGTTGCATCGGTTTTCCCTTCAAGGATTTTTTAGGGACTATTAGTTCAAAATATTGGTGTCATTTTTATTATGTTTGTGCATCTATTTTCTCACATCCAATATTTTATTTAGCTTCTGCATAATTTAATTGTGAATACTTTCAGTGCGATTTGTTTGGTATTAATAAAAATTTAATAAATTGCTAACTGGTTAGAGTAAATTCCAATTGCTACAATTTACAAAACCTTCACAAGCACAGGGAACGAGGTATGACATTTATATTTTATAAGAGGTTATTTGTAAGAGCTTAAGGAGACATTCGACCCACAAGAAAAGTTACAACATATAGATCTTCTTAGAGCCGAGACTCCAGAAGAAGTAAGAACATATCTGGGTTTTGAAACCTCAGACCACTCACACTTGTTACTTGTTGCGTCGTCATAGGTTGGGATTTAGTAATTTGGTAAAACTAATTATTTAAAAAAATGTATTGAGATATGATTAATGCATTTTCGAATTATATGAGATATGATTAATATGATTATATGAGATATGATTAATATTAATGAATTGAGTCTCAATCTATGTGTGGTTTTTGTATCTTGTGGTCTGAGGAAATTATGGGGATTACTGGAGTGGTTCGGTGTCAGGTTTTGTGCCAGCCTCTTCTCTCTAGTTGTGGGGGTAGCTGTAAGTCTCTACAAGGGTTGAACCATGTGGGTTTAGTTGTGTGGCTAGGTAAGCACAACAAATTGGGTTTAGATAATTGTTTATGGTTTCTAGGGCATCTAAGCATCTTGATCTTAGGGTAGCACCTTTCTTGCACCTTTCTGCGCTTGTGTCAGAGACACCCGAAACTCTTCCAAACTCATCCAAATTTGATTTTGAAGCTTGCAAACTTATTTCTTGCTACCCTAAGCTTGTTCACAAGGTTTCTACCATCATGGAGGGAGATTCTTCACTAGAGAAGAAAAAACACTATAGAGGCAAAATCCTCAGATATGAGCCTACCAATTGCAATGAAATCAACTCATCACCCTTCATCAAGTAGTGTTTTGAAGATGTAAATTGTCTAGAGTTTTGCAAAAGGGTATGTGAAGTAGGTTTTCATGAACAGTTGACAGATTGGATTGCCACTCATTTGAAAGGGGAAAGGGCCATCATAGCAGGGGTTGAGTTTAAATTTTCAGTGGCTTCCATTTCACTTGCTACAAGGATACCTGATCATGGAGAATACTGGTTTAAAGGTATGAATTTGGATCTTGAACATTACAGGTCTTTCTTGAAAACACCCTACAGGGAGACCCATACACACATCATCCCATTTAGGTACCTTTTGGAGAAGTATGCTCCATTAATGAAGGTCGTTATGAAGTTTTTCACTTGTGAGGGAAGGTTTTCTCGATTGTATGCATATCACATTCGGCTTCTAATGCACTTTACAGCTCAAAAACCTCTCAACATGTGTAATATTTATGTAGAAGCCTTGTTAAAATGTCTGAGAAAGTACAGGTGAAAGACAAAGAACACTACCCTAGTCTTTTTCATCATAGCTTGATAAATATTGTAGTTCTCCATCAGCTTGCAGAGAAGAACATGACATGGGATTCATTCATAGAAACAACTTTGCAATGGCATGAAACTATTGTTTCGCTTCAACATCAAAACATACCAACACAACAGATGGAGGTAGGATCATCAAGCAAGTCAGAGGAGGTTCCTAAGGCACCTAGACCTGAGGTGACTAGAATGTATCAAAGAGGAAAAAGGCTTTTGTTTACTTCTTAGGTTGAGAAAAGGGCCAAGCCTTCTACATCGACAAAACATGGATCACATATACAGGATGAAGACTTGATTGAGCATGAATTTGAGTTGGTGGACTTGGAAACAACAAATGAGCCTTCAAACATGCAACATATTATCAAAGAGAAGGATTCTCAGATCAAAGAAATCATGGACAACATGGCAAGAGCAAGGTTTTTTATCTCATTCCTTGAAAAAGAAAATAGTCAGCTTAAAGCTAGACAACTCATCATAGAGAAAGATAAAACTAAATTGTTGCAGCAAGGTGGCAAAGGCAAAGCAGTGTTGGAACCTACTAAACATGAGTAAACTGAAAATCAAGTTACAAAAAAGAGTCCAAGGACCAAGGGACTCAAAAAGGAATTGAAGGAGGAGAAAGGACACAGTTTGTTAAATGAAGATCTAGACATGGAGGACATAATTGCCTTGGAGATCAATGAGGATAGAGAGAATTGGCTAGATAAGGTAAATGACCACTCAGAAAATATTCTTGACAAAGCCAACGGAGATAAGCAATTACTAAGGCACATGGCACATCACTATCAAACCATAAACATGATATGTAACATCAAGCTCAAGCAGTTGGAAAACAAGCTAAAGGAAACCCTAAAGGACAAAAATGAGAGGGATAACTTGGAGATGCTTGATGAAGCATCCATGAAGGTTTGACATGCATCATATTGCAGCTCGTGACCAATTTTGAAGGATTTCTAAGAATTTTTGGTTTCTGGACTATTTTGGTGCCAAATTAAGAAAATTAGCTAGTCACAGAAGCGCAACTCCTCAGCGTTGCGCTTTTTCCTCAGGCCTCCAAATGAAAAATGGTTTGAAGTTTTGGAAAGTTCACGACCTCCTCTCAAAACCCATTCCATCATATTTCTTAGAGAGGGCCCAAATTTTGAGAAAAAGGAGAAAAAGGGGTCAAAAATCAACATTCTGCCCCTCTTTTTTACAGGCGTTGCGCTTCTAGAGACACCTTAGGAAAATGAATGTTTGAAGGTCTTCCCATTGGTCATTTTAAAAAATGCAAGGTGTCCTGGAAATTAGACAGGAAAATATAGTTGACCATTCTTTCAAATCTCAATTTGGACCTCATGAAGGCACCTTAAAGTGAGCTCAAAGTCAGAGCTACGCTTCTGCAAATTTCTGTGTTTTTAATTTAAATTTGACTGTGGAATTTCCTAGTTTTTAGTTTGACTTGGTCAAAGTCAAAACTCATGATGTAATTGAAGTTAGTTTGACGTTACATGATGTAATAATGAATAAATAGACATGATAGGTTGTTTTTATGGTTTATTAGGCCTCATTAAGGAAGCAAAATCCAAAACAATGTCTAAAAGAAGTGCTTGTATTTGACCTTGTCACTCTCACCTGTTGGTTGAGAGAATCTTGGAAACAATTCCACCACCTAGGAATTCAACTCCTGAAGGTGGGGAAGTTGTTTAATTTATTCTATATGTATCATTTCTCATTCAGAGAGAGTTGGACTTTTGTGGAGAAGGATTGTATCTTATGTTCTCTTCAGCTAATAGAAGAGCAGTTGCAGCTATATTTCAGGAACTCTAGTTCAGTGAGTCTATGGTGTTGTTTCATTTTCCTATCATTTTATAATGGATAAAACATCTCTCTTTACATGCTTTCTCTTCTTCCTATGAATTTCCTTTCATTTATATATACATAAATCTTGAATTTAAGCTCTGTTTATGTGGAAAGCATACTTGTGTTTCTTTTTTTCTAAAGCTAACGAATTCATGCTTTCACATGCTCATTAGATTCTCTTAAACTCACAAATCTACACTACATTGACAAGCACTCTAAGTGCACCATAACACATTGATATCTAGCTCCTATTTATACTTGTCACTACATACTTGAAGCCGTGACCTAATTACCTGCTCTAAACCCTAGTCCAACAGACCTAAAAACCCTAAATTCACAAATACTCAAGCAAAAATTATATATCTAGCCTAAAACCTTTTTCTTTGAAGATATTCATTAACAAATCCTTTGAGATCCCTCTCTGGTTTAGTAGGGTTAGCTACTGAGCTGAAAGTGGTTCAAGGTAACCTCTTTTGATCTCCTCCTCAGCTTAGGAAATTGTAGAGGATAACATTTTGGCGTCGTTGTCGGGGAACGAAAGATCATATCTTCCCTGGGAAAGAACGACAAGGATCAAATATAATTTATGATGGTGAACAGTGATCATACATAAGAAAGGTTGTGCATCTTTCACCTGCCGACTCCAATGTCGAAGAATCCAAAGGTTCAGAATTTTCACGATGACTGCATTGTTCAAAAAACGGTACTTTGAAGAACTTCTTGGTGACTTAAATGTTTTCAAAATGGATTCAACTGCTCAAAGGTATGCTCCTATGAATCGAGCTCATATTCCTAGTTTTCCGAATCATATTCCTCATATAGATTGGCAAACAGGGCTGCCAAAGTTTAAAGGTGAGGATGGAGAAGATGCTAGTTTGCATTTGGTCAAATTTCATTTTCATATTCACAGATTAAATACTAGGTTTCCTGAAGATTGTATGATGAATATCTTCATGGCTACCTTGGAGGAAATAATGAGGAAATGGTATGAGATTCTACCATCTGCTAGTTTATATTCTCTAAAGTATTTTCATTCAATTTTCTTTCAACATTATCAAAGCTGCAATTTTTCCTTATCAATGATGGATAGATGTTGTGAGATTTTTGAAAATTCCATTAAATTTCTTGAAAATTCGTATGGGGATGAAGAATGTATGGAATAAGATATATTAGAAGCCCTTTATGATTTCTCCTCCCAACAAGAATTAGCAGTTTCCTCCTTGGATGAAACAGACTGGGATCAAAATAGAGAAAGGCCTATTCGTGATATTGAAAATAAAAATCATCAAGCCAATGTTGATTTCTATAAAACTCAATGTTCTCCTTTGTCTGAAGATGAAATAGATTAGCTCTTGAAAAACCACATTACAACCCAAGTTAAGGTAGGTTTGCAGTGCTCACACAGTCAAGAATGTGTAAGAGAAATTTCTTCCATTATTGAAAATGAATATATGGGTTTAAATGATGAAAGTCATGAGACTGATGAAACTATACAAGAAGTTGTTGTGAGTAAGCCAATTTGTGATGTAGATTTCCTGCAAGGAGATCAGCTAACAAAGACTTTTCTTTCATGAAAGGATAGGGCTGACCTGTTTAATAATCTTGAAGAATGTGTTTTGTTCAGGGATAATTTAGACTATGAAATGGAAGAGTATGAGTCTGAGATAGACAGTATGCCAGAGATAGAATCAGAATTTCTCATGCTTCAGGAATTTACAGCCAACACTCAGGTAGCAGAAATTCGTACTTCCCTATGCCTTCCTATGGATCAACAACAAAGTATTCTTTCATATAAAAATGAAAGCAATACTTGTATTTTTGTTGGATTTCAAGACAAGGTAACATTTCAGATTTTTAAGGATCCTTACATTGATTTGTTGCAACCATCTGGGAAGATGAATTTTCTTGTATTTATGGATCATGAGCACATTTTCAGTGAACACTTGGAGTTGCCTAGCTTTTTTTCTGCTTGCTCAAGGAAAGTACAAGCAAAATTCAAGTAGGTAGCCATCTACTGGATTGGTTACACTGGAGGGATCATTACACAAGATTTTATATACATCTTCAGCAGGTGGGAGGTTATCATCAAGATTTGAAGCCTGAGGTGAAGGCCCTAAGATCCCGATGGTCTGCTTCCATAAGTAAGTTTAGTTAGTATGTTTTTCTTTTTTGTATTCAAGTCAGTCAATTTTCAATTTCAATTTATTTTTATGCATTTTGACTCCATTTCTCAATGAATAAGGCTACCTGGTCTACGGTGTTCTTGACACCTCCAAGGAGCTGCCATCCCCAGCTGGAGCCAATGCTAGTGTCAGTCAGTTCAGCCAGTCACCAGTGATCAAATATGATCTTACAAGGTTTTGTTAGGGTGTCAAATCAAATTTTTGTCATTTCAGTGAATCTTCAAATAAAATTTGGTAATTGGTTGTTGTGTCTACTCCCTTCACTTACTCATGGTATTCATCACTCATCATGGTCATTGTCTTCTTCAAGGTATCATATCTTCATTTAAGTGTCTTGGGTCATGAAATGGTTAAATTCCTCATTTTAGGTCATGGTCTAGGGTTTCACTCCATGTGTCATCATGATACCATATGTCAAAACAAAAACATGACCATCATGTGATTTAGTGGGTAAAGGGAGTTAGCAGCTTAGGGAAAGAAAAATAAAGGTAAAGGTAATGTTTTATTTCAAATAAGACAATGCTGCAATACACTCCCTTGTCTCATCATTTCTCATAGGGCCATTTTTGCTTCAAAATATGTTTTTGACCAAATAGAGAAGAAGTTTACAAAAGTGAAAGAGGTTTTTGTCAATTCTAGGCCAAGGAACAAAAAACTCCTTTCGTTTATATGCAGGTATTATTATTTGAGAGAAATGCCCAAACTATACTTGCAATAGGAGAGTTGTTACACTTCTAGACAACTTGACCTCAAGACAGTTTTTCAGGGATTTGGAGTAGGTGTTGGCAGTGCTTAAGGACTCTATGGTTTATTAGACATCCTAAGCTTTCCCATGGTACCTTCAGATCGTAATTTGGACTAGTGGAAGGCATCCACAAGTGCTCTGAAAGTTGGCGCTATTCTTTTGTCATAGACACCCTCCATTTTTGCAGCGACCTTGGGAAAACTGATTTTTCTCCCTGCTAGATTGTTCAAATTACATTTTTGATGAGTCCATATTGTAGCATACTTCAAGAGATTTCCAATGAGCTATCAAGTTCCCAATTTGGAGTAGTTTAAGGCCTCCAAAAGCTGGTTGGAAGACGACGTTGCACTTCTGTGAACTGTGTTGCGCTTCTGGAGGTGGCGCTATGCTTTTGTGAACTGCGATGCACTTCCAGACATTGTGCTATGCTTGTGCTAGAGAAGCCCGAAACTCTTCCAAACTCACTCAAATTTTATTTTGAATCTTGCAAACTTATTTCTTGCTACCCTAAGCTTATTCACAAGGTTTCTAACATCATGGAGGGAGATTCTTCACCAGAGAAGAAAAAACACCATAAAGGAGGAAAAATCCTCAGATATGAGCCTACCAACTGCAATGAAATCAACTCATCACCCTTCATCAAGCAGTGTTTTTAAAATGTAAATTGTCTAGAGTTTTGCAAAAGGGCATGTGAAGTAGGTTTTCATGAATAGTTGATAGATTGGATTGCCACTCATTTGAAAGGGGAAAGGGCCATCATAGCAAGGGTTGAGTTTACATTTTCAGTGGCTTCCATTTCACTTGCTACAGGGATACCTGACCATGGAGAATATTGGTTTAAAGGTATGAATTTGTGTAGGTTTTAACCCTATACAGAAATTACCTGCATACGAATTCTAAAACATAGAAAATAAACAATGTGAGAGCATAACACATAAAACACATATACACAGAGATTTTACCCTAGATCCCAAAACTGGGACTACCAGCTTGATTTTTCATTATTTTCCTTTTAATGTTACAATACATATTTATACATGCCAAAGCATCCAATACCATGGACCAAAAACCATCGCGTCCAAAACCATGGACCAAAAACCATTGCATCCAAAAACATGTGCGAAAATCATGCACAAAACCATAGGTAGGTCCGCCCAACCTAATATAGGGTCCAAAAAACAAAATTTTCTGGGGCGCTGCCCTGGACCCCATAGAGGGGGGTTACCTACACCCCTCAACCCCCTGTAACCCCCCCGCTACACAATCGATGCAACGAAGGGGGGGGCTTTACCCCCCCTCTAACCCCCGTTAACTACGTGGGCTAGTCGTGGAAAGAATATAACACAACCCAACAATTTGAACCTTGAACATTACAGGTCTTTCTTGAAAACACCCTACAGGGAGACCCATACACACATCATCCCATTTAGGTACCTATTGGAGAAGTATGCTCCATTAATGAAGGTTGTTATGAAGTTTTTCACCGCTGAGGGAAGGTTTTTAGATTGTATGCATATCACATTCGGCTTCTAATGCACTTTACAGCTCAAAAACCTCTCAACATGTGTAATTATCTATGCAGAAGCCTTGTTAAAATGTCTAAAAAAGTATAGGTGAAAGACAAAGAACACTACCCTATTATTTTTCATCATAGCTTGATAAAGAGTGTAGCTCTCCATCAGCTTGCAAAGAAGAACATGACATGGGATTCATTCATAGAAACAGCTTTGCAATGGCATGAAACTATTGTTTCACTTCAACATCAAAACATACCAACACAACAGATGGAGGTAGGATCATCAAGCAAGTTAGAGGAGGTTCCTAAGGCACCTAGACCTGAGGTGACTAGAATGTATCAAAGAGGAAAAAGGCTTGTGTTTGCTTCTGAGGTTGAGAAAAGGGCCAAGCCTTCTACATCAGCAAAACATGGATCACATATACAGGATGAAGACTTGATTGAGCATGAACTTGAGTTGGTGGAATTGGAAACAACAAGTGAGCCTTCAAACATGCAACAGATTATCATAGAGAAGGATTCTCAGATCAGAGAGATCATGGACAACATGGAAAGAGAAAGGTTTGTTATCTCATTCATTGAACAAGAAAATAGTCAGCTTAAAGCTAGACAACTCATCATGGAGAAAGAGAAAACTAAATTGTTGTAGCAAGGTGGCAAAGGCAAAGCAGTGTTGGAACCTACAGAAAATGAGGAAACTGAAATGAAAGTCAGGAAAAAGAGGCCAAGGGCCAAGGGACTCAAAAGGGCATTGAAGGAGGAGGAAGGACACAGTTTGCTAGATGAAGACTAGACATGGAGGACAAAATTGCCTTGGAGATCAATGAGGATAGAGAGTATTGGCTAGATAAGGTAAATGACCACTTAGAAAAGCTTCTTGAAAAAGCCAATAGAGATAAGCAGCTACTAAGGCACATGGAACATCACTATCAAACCAGAAACATGATATGTAACATCAAGCTCAAGCAGTTGGAAAACAAGATAAAGGAAACCCTAAAGGACAAAAATGAGAGGGATAACTTCGAGATGATTGCTGAAGCATCCAAGAGGGCTTGACATACATCATTTTGTATCTCATGACCAATTTTGAAGGATTTCTGAGCATTTTTAGTTTTTTTATTATTTTGGTGCCAAATTTAGAAAATTAGCTAGTCACAGAAGGGCGCTGTGTTTTTTCCTCAGGCCTCCAAATGACAAATGGTTTGCAGTTTTGGAAAGCTCACGACCTCCTCTCAAAACCCATTTCATCATATTTCTTAGAGAGGGCCCAAATTTTGAGAAAAAGGAGAAAAAGGGGTCAAAAATCAACATTCTGCCCCTCTTTTGACAGGTGTTGTGCTTCTGGAGACACCTTGGGAAAATGAGTTTTGAAGGCATTCCTATGGGCCTGTTTAAAAAATTCAAGGTGTTATGGAAACTAGATAGGAAAATCTAGTTGACCATTCTTTCAGATCTCAATTTGGACCTCAGTAAGGCACCTTAACATGGTCTCAAAGTCGGTGCTGCACTTTTGTAAATTTTTGTGTTTTTCATTTAAATTTTACTGTGTAATTTCCTAGTTTTCAGTTTGACTTGGTCAAAGTCAAAAATCAAGATGTAATTGAAGTTAGTTCGAGGTTAGATGATGTAATCATGAATAAACAGACATGATAGGTTGTTTTTATGGTTTATTAGGCCTCATTAAGGAAGCGAAATCCAAAACAAATTCTAAAAGAAGTGTTTGTATTTGACCTTCTCACTCTCACCTGTTGGTTGAGAGAATATTGGAAACAGTTCCACCACCTAGGAATTCGAGTCCTGAAGGTGGGGAAGTTGTTTAATTCAGTCTATATGTATCATTTCTCATTCAGAGAGAGGTTGGAATTTTGTGGAGAAGGCTTGTATCTTATGTTCTCTTCAGCTAATACAGGAGCAGTTGCAACTATGTTTCAGGAACACTAGTTCAGTGAGTCTATGGTGTTGTTTCCTTTTCCTATCAGTTTCTAATGGAAAAATCATCTCTCTTTGCATGCTTTATTTTCTTCCTATGAATTTCCTTGCAGTGATATAGATATAAATCTTGAATTTAAGCTCTGTTTATGTGGAAATCATAATTGTGTTTCTTTTCTTCTAAAGCTAAAGAGTTCATGCTCATTAGATTCTCTTAAACTCACAAATCTACACTAAATTGAAAAACACTCTAAGTGCACCATAACACATTGATATCTAGCTCCTATTTATACTTGTCACTACATACTTGAAGTCTTGACCTAAGTACCTGCTCTAAACCCTAGTCCAGCAGACCTAAAAACCCTATATTCACAAATACTCAAGCAAAAATTATATATCTAGCCTAAAACCGTTTTCTTTATAGATATTCATTGACAAATCCTTTGAGAGATCCCTCTCTGGTTCAGTAGGGCGAGCTACTGCGCTAAAAGTGGTTTGAGGTTACCTCTTTCAATCTCCTCCTCAGCTTAGGAAATTGTAGAGGATAACAGGTGAGACACCAAAGGACGGTGAACTTGTTTGAATAGAAATAGATGGGTTTACCAGAGAATGGGAAACATTCATTTAGGGAATCATTGGACAAGAAAAAATGCCTGATTGGGATTGCCTATGGAGTGATTTCACACAAGAGGAGATAAGGCTTAGTCTTGTTCAGGGTACCACCAACAAAAATAGCAAAGGGCCTAAAAGGGAGGCAAAAAGAAGAAGAATAATCTTTCAAAGATAAAATACTTCAAGTGTGGTGATTTTTGTCACTACAACACCCAGTGTCCCAAGAAAAATAAGGACAAGAAGGGTGAGCAACAGAAACAACTTCTATGAATATATATGAGTTGACCTCCAGGTTTGAGGAGTTTGAATTGATCGAAATTATACCTCTAGATTGAGGAGGAGAATGATAACTTCAGAGTTTTAGGATTGGGCATGGTCTGAGGAGGAAAACATCAGACATGTGCTTCCTTTTGGATCATTACCTAGGCTATGAGGGTCCACACTTTTCAGTAGCAAGAGGATCGAGATGTTAGAAAGTGCAGTCATATCTTAAGAGAAGTGCAAAGATTAGTTGTAGTTAGTTATTAGAGGGGCGTAGAGACAGATGAGCATAAACAATTACTCAGTAGACAATGTAGAGAATATTTGAAATCAGAGGCTCAGGAGATAATTGTAAAGCTAGTATAGGGATGCAATAGATCCAAATAATAGTTCTCAGTTGCAGTAGTTAAAGAAAAAACAATAGCATGAGATCAGATGTAGCATAGGCAGCGTTGAAAATAGTGCAAGGGGGCATAGAGCAGTGTCAGCAGCAACGCAGATGCAGGATGATTTAGCTACAGGGTTACCAGATGAATTACAGTATGTGTAGTGTTGATGGATAATAAGATCTATTTGTATCACAGTTGTCAGAAATCAACAACATGAGGTGGTTCAGCTACATAATTCAAGATATTCATCAAGTCAATGAGTATAGTATTGGAGTGGAGAAGACATAACACCTTCCTCGCTAAGAGGGAGTGCTAGTTTTTATAGCATCGAACAAGTGTTCTAGTATCGATTTGTGTTGGAGAGGATAAAGAACATGAGATATCCAAAACCTAGAAAATGTTTCAATGGAAAACACCTAAAGACCACTCAATTAATAATTAAAAAATTCCTAAGTCTAACTTAGGAAAATTAATTAATTAACAACAATTACTTGAAGAATATCAAGAAAGTTGTAGAGGCTCACATGGATCGAGTCTAAGATGATCTTAGTCATCGATAAAGATTTAATCATGCTAATTAGTGATCCATATAGAAATTATAAGTGCATATCGATAGGATGAGGAGAGACACATCGAGCAAGAGGGAGAACAAGTATCCTTGGTAGATCGAGTTATCCAGTGCAGTGATTCAACAAGAAAAAAGAGTTAGAACCAAAGAAGGAGAGAATCAGTGATTGAGGGAGAAACAATGGAGAGGCAAAACGATTTTCCTAGTGTTGGAGAGCTAGCAAAATTAAGGTTGAAATATTATGTAGAGAAAGTCATTCAGGTGGTGCGAGTTATCCAATTCAGTAGAGTGAATAGCTAGGAAGGGGTTGGATCATTTGTTGGAGGTGAAAAAGGCATTCCAGAAGGTAGAGCAAAATTTTCTAGTAGTAGGAGAAGGCTAGACGACCATTTTTGGAGACATTTAAGAGGCCGTACAAACTATGCAGGCCAAGAGTGCAAGCAACTAGGAGGCAGTGTGAGGAGGCCAGAGGGAGGCTAAGTGATTTTGCATAAGTGAGAAATTTTCTCCTAAATATTTTGGCAATATTATTTGTTGGAGGATTGCTAGTTTGGCATTCATATATTGTACTCATAACTTTTGCTGCTGAATAATCAAATAAACCCTCATCTGTTGCATCGGTTTTCCCTTTGAGGATTTTTTAGGGACTATTAGTTCAAAATATTGGTGTCATTTTTATAATATGTGTGCATCTATTTTCTCACTTCCAACATTTTATTTAGCTTCTGCATAATTTAGTTGTGCAGAATTTCAGTGTGATTTATTTGGTATTAATCAAAAAATTAATAAATTGCTAACTGGTTAGAAGAGTAAATTCCAATTGCTGCAATTTAAGGAACCTTCACAAGCGTAGGGGACGAGGTATGACAGATATATTTTATAAGAGATTATTTGTAAGTGCTTAAGGAGACATTTGACCCACAAGAAAAGTTACAACATCTATATCTTCTCAAACCCCAGACTTCAAAAGAAGTAAGAACATATCCAGGTTTTGAAACCTCAGACCACTCACGTGTGTTACTTTTTTTGTCGTCATAGGTTGTGATTTAGTAATTTAGAAAAACTAATTATTTAAAAAAAATTAATTGAGCTATGATTAATAGATGATAATTAATGTAAATAAAACCAAATTTTATCACACTTTTGGAGGTGTCTACATGGTAGATGAGAATTAATGCAGACCTAGAAAAGAAAAACTAAGAGAATTGTACTTGAAGGTAGGAAATAAATTTTATTAGGGTTTAAAACGTCATCAAGAATCACCAAAGAGTACAAAAAAAATAATGAATCAAAGGAGCAAACATAGTGGGTGTGATTAATTTTTTACGATCAATGTTTTATGTGTAATTTAATTGTATTAATTATTTCTTATTTTGTTTATTTATTTTTTGTTCTAATGGACACTATATATATATATATATATATATATATATATATATATATATATATATATATATATATATATCCATTTTAAAATGACATATGTCAACTCCAAGTTGATCATGGAAGGAATTACGCATCACCCTCATACTATGTTAAGAATGTATCTCTTAGCTAATATGAAAATTTCCTTAAAAATTAAAATGCCTTGACCTTTTTGGGTCAATACTTTTTTATTAGTTTGATAGGGTAATAACACTATTGATACCTTTTTATCTCAGTCATAGAAAGGCATTGTGGATGTGGAATATCAAATTCTCCATAGAAAAATCCCAAAGGATACAGAGCCCCCTCTAGTCGCAACATGATAATAAAACAAAAGTTGTCGCAACCCATGTTAAATCTCATGCATTCCTCTATCTTATATGATGACTCATCATTCATAACGATATTTTGTGGCCTCCCACCCGAGCTTGCATTCAATGTTGGGCACACTTCCTTTTCATTATACATACCTAAGTTATAATATTCCATGCTATGAGTCGTGACTTACTATGGAAATATGCCATACAAGTTTGTTAAACTATATACTTGTCATCATGTGCGTCTAATTTTTTTTATTGATAATGCTAAGAGCCTTATATATATATATATATATTCAATTTCAAATTTGTTACTAAAAATCTAGATGACCATTTGTAGATGGCAAGCTCACTTCATACCATACTTATCACTTGGCATTTCCCATGCTAACTCAACATCTCTCATCTACAATCATTTTCATAACTACATCTAGAATAAACATTGGGTTGTTTTTAAAGTTTATTTGTACATTAAAAGCAAAAGATGTGAAGCTTATCCCTTACATCATTTATAGGTAACCAAATATTTCAAATTAAAGCAATTTGTTATGTACATATTGCTAATTTCAATCATATCTCTTGTATAAGAGTGCCCTCTCATGCCAATATTTGTAGCTATCATTAAGAAGTAAAAATAAATTCATAAATATTGGCTTGACTCTTACCCAACTACAAATATTTTATATATTTTCCACTAAATTATGTAAGGGACATCTAATACATTATATATATCTATATCTATATATATATATATATATATATATATATATATATATATATATATATAAGGGGAAAATTAATTGTCTTATTAAAACAAGTCAATTGTTCACAGATGAGTGGATTAGAGGGAAGGGTTGGATCAAACCCTATCTCTCGGTAGGAGACAATGGCAACAGAAAGTGCAGCCGCTGCAGCACTCGGTCGTAGTGCCGTGACACCAAAGCTACATGTTGTGCCCTTGGCACCCTTCTCCTCTCCTGAAACCCACCTCGCCATCGGATCTGGAGCGTGTTTTGCCTCTCCTCATTGTTGGCTCCTATGCAACACTACCATGCCCTTGTTGAAGGCCAAGCCCGGATCCAGATCGAGCGCCGCATACAACCTGTCCGCCTCTGAGGATGTTCCTGTTTTTGTTGTCGCAGCACAGACCAATGAAGTCATTAAGGGCGGGGACTGTCGGGGGAGCGACCCCAGGATGCTGGATCTGATCAATTTCAGGGGGATCCAATATAGTACCCTAGATCTGATGTACCATTCAACTGTATGGGTTGTGGCGATGTGCTACAAAGATGGCAAACTGAGTGGCTTGACAAGAAAAGGGCGTGTGGGAAATAGAGCTGGAGTGTACACAAAGGAGACAGTGAGGGTTTTTGTACATATCTGTTTTGTGTCTGTTCAGCCCCATGGTCAAGGAAATTTCGAAGCTTATAGTGCTGGATCTAGCAGCTTATACATCATAGACTCTGAGGTAAGGGACAACTTGCCTTCCATAAACCTTATCTATAATCCCGAGTTTGGTAACACAGTATTTGTAAGGCCACTGAATGGATCAAGGTCGACTATTCCTACCACGGAAGGCAGCAATATTCTCAGATCTGTTAATGATCTAATAGATCGGGTACTTAGAAGACTGAGAAGCCCACACGAGGTCCAGATTTGGGGGCATGCAATCGCTAAGACACCTCTTTGTACTGAATCATAGGCCCAAAACGCAGAAGAAGGCCTGATAGGCAAGAAGAACGGCGGTGATCCAGTGTTTTGGAATAGAATGACCTGGGCAACAGATTGAGGTCATTCTCAGATGGATTCATATCGTATCGAGACGGATCTCACACAGTTCTTTATCAAAACACTAGAAGGCAGGCATTATTGCTTGAGGCTTTGGAAAGGCTGCAGGATCCAGGATCTAAGATATAAAATACAGAAACTCCTTGGTATACCAGTATATGGGTAAGATCTGATCCACATGGGACATAACTTACAGGATAATTACACCCTACAATATTACAACATAACTACTGACTCGACCATCATCATCAATCTATGTCTACGGGGTGGATGTTCTGGAACCAGCTCAAAGAACACAGGCTCCTTCAAGGATGCAGTCAAAGGTAAAGGGAAAGTGCAGACCAAACCAACAACAACGCCGGAACTTCCCAGGCCCTACATTATAGAACAAAAAACTGAGAATCCTACTCTCACCATCGCAATGCTTGAGGTAAATGCATTGTACTCAGATATTTCGCATGGACACCAAACTACGAAATATACTTATGCCCCAAGGGGTTTTTTATAGTAAGATTTAATACAGAACAGGAAAAGGAATATATCCTCAGCAAGGGACCATGGTTCTAGGGCAACACAAGGCTCTTCATGACCCCTTGGTTTCCAGATTTTGATGCCAACACAATGGTGGTATCAAAGATGTCAGTTTGGGTTAGGTTGTACAACCTTCCGTTACACTTCTAGCAACACAAGGTTTTAATTGCCATAGGGAATACTTTGGGAAATTTTTTAAAGATTGATGGAGATAGACTCACAAGGGGAATATTTACTTTCTCCAGAATTTGTGTTGAAGTAGATCTCAGTCTGGGACTACCGAAAAGTATAACACTGAATTTCAATAATACACAGTGGATACAACCCTTAGATTACGAAAATACAGCATTCTGATGTTGTGGATGTCTACAAATAGGCCACCTCCTCATTGCTTGTCCACAGGCAAGAAACATCCCCGAATGGAACAAGAAGCAACAGAGGAAGCCTAAAGGATGGCAACATACAGATCCATTGGATGAAGAAGAAGACATAGCAGAGACTATAGAATATAAAGTAGAAATGGATGAACAAAAAGTCCAGAACAACACACCAAAGAAAGAGGAAGCCCCCAGTAACCCTTTGCGGTAACCAGCTTCCCAGCCAACGGGAAAGGAAACATGTGGCAACAAGAGAACTCATGGATTAGAAGGATCTGAGTCGGACAAGGACTCTCCCACACTTATAACCGAAAATCAGCTATCCATTGTAACTGCTACCCCCAATACTGGAGGATGGCGAAAGGTGGAGAAAAAGAAAGGGAGAAAAGAATAGCATTTTTATTTTTTTTATTTTTTGGTTTCTGTGAAAATAGGAACAGATCATTTGCATATGCTCTATAGCATCTACAAAATGTAATTTTGTCTTATGAATAAAATTACGACTTTTTCCACGGGAAAAATTATATATATATATATATATATATATATAGAATAATGACATAATGAAGGGGGGAATGTCTCAAAACTATTTGCTTTACATATTGCTCTCACACATTGTTCTATGATGTTTAATCAACAATTCAAACAAGCAATAAAATATTTTCATTCCTCTTTTCATATTCATCATATCAACATACATGCTTTCATTACACTTGTCTTAGATGCATGCATGGAAAATTCCCTTCCCCTTGTTACATATTTCACTTTATCATGTTGTGACTGGAGGTTTTGTGTTAGCCTCTTCTCTCTAGTTGTGGGGGTAGCTATAAGTCTCTACAAGGGTTGGACTAGGTGGGTTTAGTTGTGTGGCTAGGTAAGCGCAATAGATTGGGTTTAGATAATTGTTTATGGTTTCTAGGGTGTCGAAGCATCTTGGTCCTAGGGTGGTACCTTTCTTTCTCAATGGTCAACGAGGAAGAGTCTTTGGTTGAGGAAGTGTTGTCCTCCACCCTCTCTAGTGGGTCTTTGTCTAAGGTTAAGTCTTATGTCTAGTGCTACATGTTGGTATCCTAGTTTGGCTGAAGCTGGGTTGAGTCAATCATCGTGCTCTTTTGCAAGTAGAGGAAGCACTTGTAGTGATATTAAGGCGCCCCCCCATGACTCAAAAATTTCGCCAAGGCAGAAGATGAGGAGTAGGAGGGGTGGAGGCGGTACAACCCAGCCTAGGAAGCGTGGGGAAAATCTCTTTTCCCATGATTCATTGGCGACCTATTTCAATGCAGTTATGCCTTAAATATGTCTTAAAATTTGGGAACTCAAGATAAAAGTAGGAGAGGAAAGGAAATCTCTTTCAAACTTCGAGTTATTGGAGGATATGTCAGTTTGGGTGTCAAAACCTTGGCACACCAATGGTAGGAAAGAATAGTATTTAAATTGAGTAGCGCTCCATTAGAAAATGAAGACTTTATTGGGCTTGGTTATGAGGGATAAGCAGGTGGAAAAATGTAATATTTTTTCCTCTCTAGAGGATGTTAAGAGAATTCTTAGGAACTTGAGGTTCTATGTGGATAAAATTGATGCTTGGTTGGTGTATGTGGAGAGCTACATAGCCTGTGAGTCAAATGGTGGGGACCTGATGGATCCCCCTAGGTCCAACGTAAGGGTTTTGACTAATATCACATCCTAAGATAATGATTAGTGAGCATGGGTGGTGGGTGGCACAATTTGGGTCTTTCCTGAAGCTTCTGGTTTTGTCTTTGGAAGGCCCCTTGATGGTCTTTAGGTCTATGGATTACGCCGATGTAGTATGGTCACAATCATGTGCTTCTGAGGGTTGTTTATGGTTCTCATTTTCAGTCTATGGTGTTTTGTTTCGTATCTATTGTTATAAGCTTATGTTGATATACAATTGTTATGAATTTTGTGGATGGCTTACTTGTATCTAGGTCGGAGATGATGGTTTCTCCTTTTGTTGTTCGGAGGTTTTAGTTGTGGCACCTTGGGAGGATCATGTCCCGGAAGTATATAATTTCCTTGCGGATCTCCAATCGTGATGTAATGGACAATTTATATGTGCTCATGTGTGAATGTTGGTGTGGGCATTTGAATTAGTCGTCCCTCTATGGAAAATTGCTCTTACTTCAGCATCTAGTTTGTATGGGGAGGTAACCATGCCTTGTATGGCCTTAATATATTGGTATTTTGTTCAGAAAATTTATATGGTTTGTCAAGGCGACAATGTTCAATGGTTGAGAGTTTGTGCTCCCTTTGTGTACGATTTGATATCTATGTAATCCAGTTTTTGAGTAATATAATTTCTATTAATTCACAAACACACACACACGCACACATATATACTATAGTAAAATACTTCAATGGTCAAAAGGAAGAAGTAGTTAAAAGTAGAATTATTTAGCTACTTTCTAATAAGAGGGAGATGTATAATTCATTCAATTTTTATTATAGAATTGATATGTAGCATTTAAAAAATATTATTAATAATAAAAATATTCAATGTGGGTGATAAATAAAATATATTCACCATGCAAAGTTAATTAATAGTGTCGTGTACTTAAAACTACATTAACAACAGAAAAACAAGTTAATATGGAAAATATTAGTAATAATAAAAATAATCAATGTGGGTGATAAATAAAATACTTTCACCATGCAAAGTTAAGTAATATTGGCGTGTACTTAAAAATATATTAATAACATAAAAACATGTTGATATGGTCAAATAAATAAAAAATTTGAATGTCAACTACGCATATATGTACATATCATATAAAAATTAAAAATTAAAAAACAAAACAAAACTTTAAAACATTTCAAGTAGTCTCATTATTTTATATTTTGGTTGATTTTCATATATATGTGTATATAGCAAATATATATTGGAATAGGAAATTTAAGTTGTGTATTCTACACAATCAAAGTGTCCAAAGGGACTTTCAAGACATTGCATCCATTTATGTATTAAAAAATGCAATTTAAGAAATGAAAAATTACACACTGAGACTGAGAGAAAGAGAGAGAGAAACCTGTATAGATCCATCTTAACCACATTATTTATCAAGTTTTGATAGGGATTAAATTGCTGGAGGTGCAAACCTTTTTTCAAATTTTACACTCTAAAGGAGATTTGCATATCGAAAGATTTGATTCTTCTCAGTACTTAGTATATTGGTGGTTAAGATGAATCTATAGTACTAATTTAATTAAAAATGATTTTATAATTAGAATTTAATGATATCAGATTTAAAAAAATACTAAAATAAAATTTATAGAAAGGTATGATACTGAAAGCTACTAAGAATAAGAATAAATATAGTTCAGTGAAGCTTAAGAAAGCAAAGAATGGTGGTTTGGATTACTTCAAAATTTTAATTTGGAGTTAGAAATGTTTTGAGAGATGAATTCGTAAATCAACGAATTAGAAGGGTCATGTGAATACAAGAATTAAAAGATAGAGAGAGAAAAGGCCGTAAGAAAATCTACCTGCAAAACACGGGAGTCGTGTTTTCAATTTAATAATTCTCATTCCGAGGGAGACATGTAATAGTGATTATTTATTTGTTATATCACATGCTTTTACCTTCATCTATAAACAAATAGAAATACAATCGAATGGAAGAAGCCATGGAGTTGGAAAATCGTGGAAATAGAAATCCATTTCCTGAAAGTGACAGATAATTTACGGCTATCTGTTTGCACCAGTGGTCTAGTGGTAGAATAGTACCCTGCCACGGTACAGACCCGGGTTCGATTCCCGGCTGGTGCAGTGGTGTTTATCTTTTTCGTTTGCGATTCGGTTTTGAAGGCGCTATTAATTAAAGAGCTAATGTTAACAGAGAAAGAAACCGGCACTCCAAGTAATCCGTCTCGATTTCGGTCATCGATTAGTTAGTAAATACGTTAAGGAATTGAACATCTCTTGTCGTTGTAGTATAGTGGTGAGTATTCCCGCCTGTCACGCGGGTGACCCGGGTTCGATCCCCGGCAACGGCGTCTTCTTTTGTTTTCGAATTTGCCCGCGGAAATCAACTGCAATATAATGAATATTTAATATTTGGCTTTCCAATTGCAAAATAATTAATATTTAGTATTTGGTTTTCCAATTTCAAAATTAATTAAATGGCAAAATAATTAATATTTAGTATTTGGTTTTCTAATTTCAAAATTAATTAAATTGTAAAATAATTAATATTTAGTATTTGGTTTTCCAATTTCAAAATTAATTATTCAGTTTTTACCATATTTAGTTTAGACAATCTTTGGGATAGTTTAATTCACCCATAAGTGGCTTCCATCCTCAACCCCTCCATATGAGATTGTTTGAACATGAGATCTGGAGAGGACTATACGCCACTCAAACCAATTGGTCTACACCTAATGGGTATTTTTCATTTAATTACCAAAATATCTTACATCCCACTCCATGAATCAAACTACATTAAGACACAAGACAACTATACCATGAAAAAAATATTATAATTTCCTATGAGTAAAAAGGAAATGGCGCGGCATAAACACAACTAGAAGGGGGTGCACTCATGATCCTTTGTACCTCTCCTCATTTCATAAGTATAATATATATATATATATTTTTTTTTCCTTGCATGTTGAATTATGACACTACTTTGCATGATATATGTTTCTTCTTTCAATACAAAAAGAAGTATATAGAGAAATTTTCATATGGCTTATATATCTATACACGTGAACCTTTAATTCTTCTAAATCATTCATTACCATCCATGCCTAAGTTTTTTTACAACACTAATTGTTATACAACTTATCTTAGTCAATATGGAATTCCTTGATAGAGGTTTAACCTCTTGATCAAGACGTAAGAAACACCATCTCCCATTTCCAAAATAATTCCAAAGTATCTTGTTAATGCCCCAATCACATTTGTTAATATCCATTTTTACTTGGAACCCATGCACATATGCATAGATCTATTTTTTTAGTTGAAATTTGCACATGAATATAATTTCACATATATAGCTTGGACTTGATCACACCTTATTGTAAGTGTTGATGAACCTTTTGAATTCAATACTTTAAAGAATTGAAATTATTTAGATTCCATGCTTGGGTTCAATTCATATGAGTTTAATTTTATGTCAGATTATCGTTGATGAAATTATATAGACTCTAAATTTGAACCATGCGAGTTTAATAAGTTGATAGTTAATGTAGTCCCCACAAATGTTCAAGGCTTACCAAGTGACATGTTTATGCTTGTGTCTATGCACGTGGATGTGCAATAATGCATGTGCCAACAACAATTAAGACTAAGTGCAAGTCCTAAGTGACTTTGGGAACTTTAGATACCCCAAGTCACATTTACTTAGCCGAGTATGAACCAAATTGAATGATACTAATGGATCCCCCATAATGTTAAATTTAGACACATTAACCTCAATGTGATAACAACAAACTAAAATACTAATATAAAGATCGTTTGGACGCTTCTTCCACTTCAATAGTTTACTCTAGCATAACTTCAATACTATAAAGAATTTTTTTTTCCTATATTAATCAAACACTTCTTATAAATGTAAAATAAGAAGATTTTCTTCTCATCATTATTGAATTACTCCATTAGGTTTTCCATATTTTTTCAATATGTACTCATTAATGCACCCAATAATATATTATCTCTATTTCACATATAAAGGATAACTTATATGACCTTGTAGATCATGGGAATATCATATTGGATTCAAATAATCCACACATTAATAATAAAAACAAGCATAGCTACAAAGCAAAAAGTCCTTTCCTATGGGGGACTATTGTATTACTTGAGCTATCGACAATCCATGTTGCAATGGGATGCTTAGCAGAGTTCATCATGGAACTTCTAAAGCTCCTCTAAAGCGTCAATCCCAATTATATATGCTTTAATGATTCCTCGAGAAGGGATAGGATTGATGTCATTTAAAGTATTGAAGCCAGATATTTTTTGTGCTTATCCACCCTAGCGTTGGTCATAGTAACCTGAATCACCCTTGTGTTGACGCGAAATTAGGCTTCAAAGACCCAAGGTTTTTCCATTGCTTTCCAACGAAGGTTTCCGTTATAGTCTAGCACATTGCTGACATTTTCATTGCTCTGCAAGGGAGAAACGTCTCACTCGAGGCATGCCAATACATGAAATGATAGAATAGATCGCATGATAGTGTCGAGGAGAAACTTAACAAAAATATCATTCAATGCTATGCATATGTACATCACTCGCAGAAATACTCAGATATCACTATGTATATATGCATAAGATAGAAACAATCACAATGGTGAACAACAAAATATACAACAACTCATCATGAGAAAAATTGTAAAGCGGTGCACAATGTTAGAAAATAAGAAAGACAGAAAGATTTTCTTAGATAGATAATTAATTGTGATTCTTTTATCTTTATGTTCTTCTTTTATCCTTTAGTTCATCAAGCAATTACCAAAACAATAACACAAGGACAACAGATGTAGGCGGTTAGCCAGGGAAAATCCCCTATCTAGGGGAAATCCTAGTCAACAATTCTTCCTTCAATAGTTTCTCGAGATAATCCAAGACTCTAGACCCAAACAAAGACCCTCCACACCAAGTCATCCCTCACTCCTTCTTGCAGATGCAACCCTTCACAAACAACTTCGACCTACTAACATCAGTGGGAGCTTCGACCCAACAACAGTAGCAGTAGTAGCTTCAACCAAACTTGGAGAACTTTGATATCCCTTGATACACCACAAAACAGGGTGAGAGTTGTCCCAAAATTTCGATCTTGTGGTCTACTATATCCTTCCAAAAACTCACACTCCTTCCATCCCTTTTTCTTGCCCTTTCTCAACTTCGCACTTTTCCAGCTTCCAGCTTCAGAAATCGAACCATGTGACATAGAGTGAGATGCTCCAAATGCATTTGAATTGCCTTGTATTTATAGCCTTCTAGGGACGTATAATTACTCTTCTTGAGACCGACTTGGTGCTAAGGAAACTAAATTCATTTTTTACTCAAAAATAATTTTGTTTACATGATTCAAAAGCCTAATAAGGGTCTCTTTTAATGTACACTGACTCTAATGACTCGGAATAAATCCTAGAAGTCCTCAATGGGGACTTTGACATAAAACATGATGACCCGAGCATGAAACCTGTGCTATAATAAGTCATAGAAATAACAATAAAAATAATTTCTTCATTATTTTGATAAGTACATCTCAAATACATTTATGAAAACTGGACATAGTTGCATATTTAAACACTCCCTCTTAATTAATGAGGTATTCATAAGTATAAGGAATATCATAGAACATGTGAACCATGAAGAATTTTAGGCACCGCAATGCCATGGACTAGATTCGTGACCAGGGAAACCTATCTAGGTGGGACTAAGATGGACTAAATATTTCATCCTCTCTAGGTACCATCAAGGTTACTTACTAACCATCAACCTAGGGATCTAGGTGTGTATACAAGGTTAGAGCTCTATGACCAACTCCATGTCCCTACTTTGAGAACTAGACATCAACACATAGTTCCGACTAGATATCCTCCCAGGCAATGTCTCAAACAATGCCTCAAATTTTCCCGATTATTCCAATCGGTAATAAATCCTCCTCGATCAAACAAATCTCTCCCGATCAAACTAATAGACAACGCTAAGCATGTAAAACATGTTATCAAGCCGTAGAGATATTTTCATGTACAAACACAACCCTAATCAGCAACAAACTTTCAAATGTACATAGATAGATACAAACCTTCGGGGTCTTCCAGACAACTTTATGTTTCTTCTCAACTTTTCATAGTACGATTTAGATATTTCCCACTGAATCTTGACAGCAGATTCCTTAATCATATAGCTTCCTTTCCTGATTCTCATGCATCAACATATTCCACAAATCGATCCGGCTTTTCTTAGACCTTCAAAATACATTCTCCAATTTCTTCTATCAAGGTGTCCATCATGACTATGATATGTCCTTCCTCTCAACTAGCAAGATTTCATCTAGGCTCCTTTTGAACTTAGGGGGCTCAACTTCTTTTCTACGACATCAGAGAATCTTTCATGGCTTCCATCCTTCTTATCAGAGATATCATGATCATTATTCACATCATGCTTATCACATCAATTTTTACTTTACGAACATATTCACCATCTTGAAGATTATGTACCTGCATAACTTAGATAGCATGTACAACCAAATATATAGGAGCATGAAGTTAACCATATCAAAATCACGGAAGCACTCAACTTTATACATCAAATACCCAAACTTAATTATAAACAAGAGACACATACTCTTTAACTTCTTGCTAGGGCTTTTGTCATAATCCCTAGACTATATCATCAAGACTTTGAGAATTTCATAACAACCTTCATCACATCTAGGGTTTCAATGTTTCTTCCATAGGTATGACATACCCTACTACATCATATTACAAACCCTAGAAACAATTCAGACAAATATAGAGGTATCTAACAAGTTCAACATTCACATGTTATACTTCTCACTAGGATTTGGTGAAAAATCCTAGATTTTATATATGAGCTTTTAATAAACAAAACTAATCACTTATCAATTCAAAGTAACAACGTGACTAGCTTCCACTAGGGTTTGTTGCAAACCCTAGATTTTTCTTATTCCGAACAATCATATCTCAAATTCAGATTTCAACAATATTACACAAATCTCAGATTATCACATTGTCATCATATATCATATATTTGGACATTTACTAAAGTCTATTTACAAAACCCTAGAATTTACAAATATTATCACCCTAGAAAATCAAACTTCAACTAAGTCTTAGACCCAAACCCTAGGACTCATGACCATGAACACTTAGGTCAACTCATATATCTAGGATTCCATCATCATGCATGATCCAGGTGGATGTTTTTGGCCACCCACCTATCCCACTTGGACCCCCAAAACTGTCTCTTTCAGTTTTTCAGTTTCCGTAATTGTAGCACAATTTACTATTTTTAGCAGTTTTTCGGGTCCTGAACTTCCGGAGCTGTTTTGAGGCCTAAACGATGGTTTTTGGGAAATATGGGAGCAACACGGGTCCATGGATTGATGTTTCTCTTCCCAAAGTTGTAGTGCTCGGATAGATCTTTCTAACGAGCTATTGTACACATCAAACAAAGATCGTATGCCAAAGTTATGACCCCGGGAAGTTGATGTACTAATTTACCCAAACGAGGCCCACAGTTTGGCGTTTCATCTTCTAGGGTTAGGTTTTCAGATGTTGAGAGTTTTCCATTGTTTTTCAACAATAAATAGGCCTTCGAGCCTCATTGTAACACAATTTAGAGGCATGTAGCCACCACATCTCTTCTCAGAGATAAGCTACCATCGCCCTAGCTAGTTTATTTCCATTTATGTTTGTAAGCATATTTCAGTATTTTACAGTAATGAAATGAATTATTATTTCCATTGCATCTTTGTATTTATGGTTATCTTTGTAATTTTTTGTGTTCCCATTTAAATCTGGATCAATGCACAAGCATATCATAACATGCATTTGTCAAACCCAACTACAAAAATATCAATAAGCGTTAGACATATAACAAACTTGATTAGACTAGTGTTTGATCGGACAAACACATACCTGCCAAGGATCTCATTTCTAGGACATTATAAGGGTCTTGCTCATATATCTTTCCAAACCCTAATGATCTATGGTTTCAATACAAAACATAGCAAACCCTCAATTATCAATACTTCAAAGGTTCGGTATTTCAGAAATCACCATTCAACCCTAATAAGTTAGAGTTCCATAACAATACATAAACCCCAAACATGAGTTCATCTAAACATCAAACATTTTCTTTCAACAATAACCCTAAGTAGGTTAGGGTTTCACAATCAACCTTTCTAGGGTTCCACAAGAGCAATCAAATATTTGAGGAGGGTAGATTTATCTAACCATGAATCACCCAATCAAGAATCTTTAAGATCAAGAGAGCTAGACAAAAAGGTGTTAGAAATGGTTCATCAAGATGGAGAGAGAAAAAACTTGTAATTCAAAACATACTTCTTGTTTCTTAACAAACCTTGTAATTCCAATGTTTTGTTTTTGTGAGGCCTTCTTTCTTGAGTCTTCAACAAGTTTTCCTAAACAAGGAAAATAGGAGAAGAAATGTGATTAATATTTAATCCAAACAAAACCAGATAAGTAAGGAAAACTAAAAATGAAAAAATGGTAATAAGATACTTATCTTTGGAGGTTGACGAGGGATCCCTCCAAGCTTGAGGGATACCTATAACCTTAAGAAAAAAAATTAAAATTTGTTTTTCCAAAATATGTTAAACCTAAAAACTAGAAATCAAAGTGAAATAACAGAATCTTAGATCAAAGGAATTTAGTAATGTAAGTCCCTTAAATCCAATTCTTCGGGCTTAGTCTTCTTTGGAGATCCTTCTTCAGCTACATTGGCTTGATCCCTGCTTCTTTTCTTGTTTTTTGGATTTTCGGGATAGTCACTTTATAATGACCCTTCTTGTGGCATTGGTAGCATTATATTTTGGACACATCAACCTTCTTTATTATCCCTCTTGACTTCTTGGAGTGTCCCTTCTTGTGAGAAGTGGAGTATGCATTTGAGACCTTCTCTTCTTCGTTGTTGGATACTAAATAAATTCTCATTTCTTCTTGGGTGCAATCATTCCACAATTGTTCAAAGGTAGGAGCTTCTTTCCAACTATTGAAACCTAAAGCAAAAGAACTCCAAGTAGGTGGTAATCCCAATAGTGTAGTGATTACTGGCTCCTTCTCTAATACTATTCCATGTATGGCTTGAAGTTCATCTCTAATCCTTGATATCCTTACAAAGAAGGAAGCCACATTATCATTTTTTTCATCTTAGAATTCCTTAACCAATTCTTCAAGCTTGCTACTTGACCAATATTTTTGATAGTGAATACTTTTTCCAATGCTTCATACATTTCTTGAGCATGGTCTATATTGGAAATGTATGGGACAAGATTGTCCTTTATTATTTCTACCATCAGAGTGATATCCAATATCTCCAATTCTCTATACTTCACCTTGTCTGCATCACTGGATTCTTCAGTAGGTTTCTTCACCTTCCCTCGTACAACATCCAAGACCTTGTTCTTTTCAAGAATGAGGTTAATTTTCTTCTTCCAAGAGCTATAGTTTGATGCTCCTTCCAACTAGTTCTCACTCTTAATGTGTTATACATTGTCCTTTAATAGAGTGAGTTTCTTCTCTTATAAGATCTCCTTATATGATCCCTAGATCAAACCTTTAGATTCCTTCTAGTAGATACTTATAAAGACTACATTTTTCCTCCTTCACCTTAGCTCCGATCCCATGTTAGAAAATAAAAAAGGCAGAAAGATTTTCTTAGATAGATAATTACTTGTGATTCTTTTATGTTTTAGTTCATCAAGAAATTATCGAAACAATAACACAAGTACAATAGATGTAGGCGGAAATCCAGGGAAAATCCCCTATTTAGGGGAAAACCCAATCAACAATTCTTCCTTCCATAATTTATTGAGATAATCCAAGACTCTAGACCTAAAAAAAGACTCCCTCCACACCAAGTCAACCCTCACTCCTTCTTGCAGATAACAACCATTCACAAGCAACTTCAACCTATTAGCATCAATAGCAGCTTCGACCCAACGACAGTAGTAGTAGCAACTTCGACCAAACTTGGAGAACTTCGATCTCACTTGATACACCTTAGAACATGGTGAGAGTTGTCCCAAAATTTTGATCTTGTGGTCTACTATCTCCTTCCAGAAACTCACACTCCTTTCCAATCCTTTTTCTAGCCCTTTCTCAACTTCGCGCTTTTCCAGCTTTCAACTTCATAAATCGAAGTATGCGAGATAAAATGAGATGTTCCAAATCAATTCGAACTACCTTGTATTTATAGCCTTCTAGGGAGGTTTAATTACTCTTCTTGAGGCCAACTTGGTGTGGAGGAGACTAAACTCATTTTTTACTCAAAAATAATTTTTTTTACATGATTCGAAAGCCCAAGAAGGGTCTCTTTTAATGTAAAATGGCTCTAATGACTCAAAATAAATCCTAGAAGTCCTCAATGAGGACTTTGAATTAAAACATGATGACCCAATCTTGAAACCCATGCTTTAATAAGTCATAGAAATACTAATAAAAATATCTTCTTCAGTCTTTTGATAAGTACATCTCAAATACATTATGAGGACCGAACCTAGTTACATATTTCAACACACAAACCATAATTATTTCATACACACAATTATATAATTCATCCCTATGACTCCTTCTTTATTTTGTACAAATTAGGTTGTAGATTTGCAACTGCTCATGAAGTTTTAATCAAAATCACTAGACACAAACATACTCTACTGCTCTGTGAACATTAATTCACAATTTAGAACACAAGTCTCAGGCATGCAAGAAGAAATAACACACATGCAACAAATATTTTTATCTGGGGAAATGAATTTGCTAAAAACCCTAATGTCTGCTTGCATTAATGAAATGAATAGAGATGTATTACAATTTATTTGGTCAATTGAGCACACCCTGCAAGTGCATAACCTATCTCTCTGCTCACTAAAGGCTTCTGACCCAAACTTAGTCACGATTTCTCTTTCTTGATAATAAGCTTCTTATATGATCAAAATTGCTTTGATACGATGTGAAACTTCCTTAAATTACAACAACTGGAATTTACTCTTCTAATTGGTTAGCAGTTTATTAATTTTTTAATTAATAACAAATAAATCACACTGAAATTATTCACAAATAAATTATACGGAAGCTAAATAAAATGTTATAACTAATAAAATAGATGTATACATATACTAAAAATTAAACCAATATTTTGGACTAATAGTCCCCAGAAAAACCCTAAAGGGAAAATTGATGCAACAAATGAGGATTTGTTTTATTATTCAGCAAAAAAAATTCTGAGTACAATATCTAAATGTCAAACTAACAATCCTCCAAAAAATAATATCACCAAAATATTTAGGAGAAAATTTCTCCCTTCTACAAAATCACTGAGCCTCCCTCTGGCCTACTCGCACTTCTGCCTAGTTGCTTTCACTCCTGGCCTGCGCAGTTCGTACGACCTATGGAAATGCTCCAAAACTAGTCGTCTAGCCTTCTCCTACTTCTAGAAAAAACTACTCTCCCTTCTGGAATGTCTTTTCAACCTTGGAAAACTGATCCAAAACCTTCCTGGCTATTCGCTCTACTGAATTGGCTAACACACCACTTGGATGGCTTGGATGGGACACACATGTTATTATTTTTGGTTTATCCACAACTATGCCTCGATCATTGTGCCATTAGAGAAGTTGTTGAAGAAATTTTAACATTTCATATGGACTGCTAAATGCGATGTTGCAATTGTTGCCTTTAAAGAAAATCTTGCAAGTGCTCCACTTCTAGTTTACCTGGATTGGAAAAAGGAATTTCATGTTCATATAGATGCTTTTGGTATTGCTTTGGGTGTTATTTTAGTGCAGCCAGGAGAAGGTAACTTAGATCATCCCATCTATTTTTCTTGTATAAAACACTCCACTGGTGAGAAGAATTATACAGCCACCGAACAGGAAGCTCTCGCCATGGTGTACTCTCTCCAAAAGTTCAGGCATTATCTTCTTGGTGGTCCTTTTAAATTCTTTACTAATCATTTTGCTTTAAAGTATCTGGTTGACAAACCTGCCTTGGAAAGGAGAATATGGAGATGGATTTTGTTGTTTCAGGAATTCTTGTTTGAAATTATTCTTAACCAAGTCGCTCTAATGTGGGCCTAGATCACCTTTCTTGGTTAGAATCTGGCGAAGCGGGAGGGTCAATCAATGACCAATTGCCTAATGTAGATTGTTTTTGAGTTTAAGCGGTACCATATTATTTGGAGGATATCATGCTATTTTTAGCAATTTGTAAGTGCCTTGATGAATATACAATGACTCAAAAGAGGAATATGGTGGTACGTGCTGAAAACTATCAACTTATTGCAGGTCGATTGTACAAAATGGGGTTTGATCATATTTTGTGCAGAAGTGTTTTCGACCATGAAAAGGAAATATTTTAGTGGGAATTTCATTTTGTTGTTGCGGGAGGTCATGTTGGAGGAAAAGCGACTGCACAAAGGGTGTTACAAGTTAGACTTTGGTGGCCTACTATTTTTAAAGATGTAAAGGAATATGCCAAGAAGTGTGATGTTTGTCAACAGGTTGGGAAACCATATCTTTGTAATGATCTTCCACTACATTCAGTCTGATCCCTTGAAGCTTTTGCGAAGTGGGTTGTTGACTTTATGGGGCCCATTAACCCTCCTGCACAACACTCTCATGCCCGCTAAATAATTACAATGACTTATTATTTAATCCGTTGGGCTGAAGCATTTGTTGTCAAAGATTGCATTGTTGATACAACTGCAAGGTTTATATTTGAAAATATCATCACCAAATTTTGTTGTCCTAGGAGCCTTACCAGTGACCAGGGATCACATTTCATTAATGAAACTATAAATACTCTACTGCAAGAATTTATGATCCAACACCACAAAAGTAGCTTCTATCATCCACAAGTGAATGGGACTGTCAAAGCTTTTAATCAGATTTTGGAAAAGGGGCATACTAAAGTTTGTTCTACAAACAAGGATAATTGGAATGAATGAGTTCCTGCTACTTTATGGGCTTATCGCACAACTGAGAAACCACTGCATAAGTATACACCATTTCAAATTTTTTATGTGTGGGAATTTGTGATACCAGCTAAGTTGTTATGAATCTTTTCATTCCTCATGCCACTAGAAAGTCCGATGATGAATCCATTGCAGAACGACTACATGAATTTTGGGAGTTGGATGAGGAGTGGTTACTTGTGTATTTCCATAAAACTGTCGAGAAGGAATGACAAAAATCCTGACATGACATACATATAAAGTAGAGGCCTTTTTTCTATTAGAGATTAGGTATTGCTTTATGACACCAAGTATCTTAAGCATCCTGGTAAGTTACAAATGCATTGGTTGGGTCCTTTCTTTGTTGCAGAGGTAAAATATTTTAGAATTGTTAAGCTTGCTCAGCTTGATGGAGTTCTTTTTATTGGTTGGGTGAATGGCGCACACCTAAGCCTTACTACGACTAATAAAATTACTTTGGTTTTTCTTGCTCTCTAAAAGGGGGCACTAGTTAGGTTTAGGATTGAGTTAGTAGTGTCAATTAGTCAGTTTGGTTAAATTGTGTTAGACAGTCAATTGATTTAATTTGCATCTTTTGTTTTAATATATTCTAGTTCTGACCCACTACAACTCATTGTGGTCAAGGAGGTACATGTAAAGTGTCATTTTCATCAATTTTGTGGTCATTAATAGGGGTATTTTCGGTCATTATCCTAATCTTTCCCATAATAACTCCTTCTTACATATTTTATCTTCCCTTTATGACTTTCAAATCATTTCTCGTTACTTTTTCATCATGATATTTCCCTTTTCGAATCGTTTGCATCATGACATGGGGATTTGTGTCCTGGTCATCATTAATATTTAGATTCAATTTGATTTGGCAAGTTGTCGTATTTAATTACTTACGGTCTAACCATTCCATGTCTTGTTGAATCCTTTCTATATATGTCGAGTGTTATAGTGTTGATTCATTATTGTGTTTGTGTGTCCCTTGGATTTTTCCACCTAGGCTTCGGTATCAAGCCCCCCTGATTCCGAAGAGCATTGTCATCCTCCTATTTTTATTGTTTAGAGTAATCAATCATTCGCTATCGGTCATCCTTCTAAGCCTATAGTTCCTCCTATTTTTTTAGATCCCCATATCAATCCCACAGGAGATACTTTGGGAAAATATGAAAATCCACCTTAGTTGATAACGATTTGACTGGTCATGTTTTATTTCCACCTATGAAACTTCAGGTGTTCATGGATTCTATGGCTAAACTGGGTGGTGGTGCTACTTTATGGCAAAACATTGAATTTTGGCCTTTTCATTGATCTTCTTTGATGAAATTACGTAATTTGCATGTCTTTGACACCACATGAACGACCATGTGTTGCACTGATCGCTACTTGGAAATATGCCACAATAGAGTACACTGATTTTAAAGCTCAAGCCCTGTAGACAATACTAGAGTTGGGTCCTTCATTTGGAGGAAAAGCAATAGACCAGAGAAAAGATGAAGCAATAGTGCAGGAAAAGGAAGTGTCTACAGAGGTAATGCAACCACAAGTGGAGCTAAGTACATAGCGAATAGATTGACTCGAGCATGGGGACTTCACTAGGGGAGAAATATCATACCATGTGGGTTCATATTGGGGTATATATATTGAGAAAAAAATGACATAATATATTGAGGGGTATATAGGAGGTAAAGGGTTTTTATATTGGAAAATATAAAGAAATGGAGCTTAAAGTTAATGAAAAGATATAAAGGGGTATACAAAATGTTAATGAAAAAATGGATACCTACAATATCTAGTGAAAGTAAGGGTTTTTTAAATTGGGCAGTTGTATTGGGTTCATATTGGTAGGGGGTTAAATAATGTGATTTTAGAGGGATTTTCCATTATGTAGTCAAATTAAGGGTATTATTTAATATGCCACGAACGTACGTGATATGTCAGAGGTTCATTAAGTGAATCCCTAATGGACTTGAGGGTGATATAATGGATTATGGTCAGGGCCTATTGGGTCTTTCCTTTTTTGGATAAAATTTGATTAAATTTTGATCAAAAAAGGATTGCAGGAATGGCCAACGCAAACATAAAATTAAATGATTAAACCAGTCAGAAGATGGGAACAGAAAAAGGAAAACGACAAGTAAGAGTTAAAAGCAGTTATTTCAGGACTTGGAGAATTTGCAAAAAATGGATCTATGCATTGGATTTTGAAAAGATTAAAGAGATATGGACCAAAGCACCAGGTTTTTTCAAAATGGACCAAATCAAGCGAGCGATATTGAAGGGAAATCTAGAAAAGCCACAAGGATTAATCATGAGAGATATAGAAATGTCGAGATGTTGCCGGACTAAAGATTGAAGCTTTGTATTTGTCTTTAGATTGTAATTTGGTCTCATTTGAGCCTCACTCTATTATGTATTTTGAATGATATTGTGAGCTCTCACTTATCTGTAATGTAAGCATCCATTTATATAAATATGTTGAAAATGCAACAAGAAATTCCCAATTTGATGTTTCCTTGATTAAATTGAGAAAATTCGAATTTCCACATTAGCAGACAACTTGGATGATGTTAACTTATGTCACATGGATTTTGTCATGCAGTTTACTCAGTAAATTCGAGTTGGAGGAGTTAGAGTTCAATTCATCATGTGTGATTTCTAATTTTTAGCAATCAAGGTAAGTCATCTCAGGTTGTTTTCAGTTAAACTAATTCCAACTTTTGGAGGAACTAGTGGAAGGTTAGTTAAGCAATGGGACTTTAGTCAAACTCAGTGATCATCCAGTTAATTGATCAATCATCCCAAAACATCTAGTGCATCCAGAGAATTTGAGTTACCCAGTTGAGGTGGAAATTCCATGGTAGTGTAACATCATTTGTAGATTAGTCTTGAGTGTACATGTGTTGCATGCAGTCATATGATCAGCCTAAGGAATTGTATAATTCAATTAGAGGATTTTTTAAAATAATATGGGCTAATTCCTCAAGGAAAAATGTAAGGAAATAAGATCTCAATCCGGGGAAAATTTTGACTAAGTTTCGGTCAGAGGCCTTCAATGAGCAGGGAGATAGGTTATGCACTTGCAGGGTGTGCTCAGTTGAGAAAAGAAATTGTAACATATCTCTATTCATTTGATTAATGTAATCAAGCTTTGGGGTTTTTGCCAAAATGCTTTCCCCATATAAAAATACTTGTTGCACATGTGTTATTTCTTCTTGCATGTCTGCGATTTGTGTTCTAAATTGTGAATCAATGTTCGCATAGAAGTAGAGTAGGTTTGTGTCTTGTGATTTTTATTAATACTTCATGAGCAATTGCAAATATACAGACTAATTTCTACATGGTATTGGAGCTAGATTCACATTAGAGAAGGAAATTCGAAGTTGTTTCTCAGAGGTTTGAATTTGAAGATCAGTGTAAAAGGATTTCTTCAGAGCTGAGAAGATGGCCTTTAATGGAATAAGGCTAGAGTATGCCTTGGAAGGCACCTCGATTTTTTTTGCATGGAAGGACTGCATGGAGGCAATATTGGATGACAATGGATTTCTTGAATGTGTGAAGACAATGTTGGCATTGTTTTCATTGATGGAAAAATCGCAACAGAGGCAAAGGAGTAGCAGCAAGGAGAAATGAAGGAACAACAACAAGCATGCATGGTTGCGATCAAGGAAAACAAGAAGAGGAAGACATATGTTGTTATAGATGCAAAGAAGCAAGCAAAGGAGCAGCAAGCAAAGAACCGTCTTGCACAAGGATCAACAAGCAAAGGAGAAACATAAGAGCAACACGCAAGGGAGCAACACAAAGGAGTTGTGATATGGTTGGATAATGTTGGATAATGTTGTACAGATTGCTATATTAGAAAATTTGTTGTGACATGAAATTGTTGATTGAGCTGAATTGTTGTGATGACAAGGCAATACTCCAAGGCAAAGGAAAAGATGTTGCAAAGATTGTTGTGATGCATTAATGATAAATATTGGTATTTGATGTTGGCATTAGTGTTGAGAAATGGCAACAAGAAATTCTAGTTTAATTTGTCCTTGAATTAAACTGAGAATTAAAATCGAATTCTATTCATAGAAACTTGTAAATAGTTAATTAAGTTTAATTAACTTAATTAGCTTAGGAATTTTGAGTTGGAAGTCTTTCTGTAGTCATGTATATGTTATCCCTAAGTTTTAGGAGTCCAATATGAGTTTAAGGAGAAGAAGGGGAAAGGGAAAGATTCTCATTCCAAATAATATTCTTATCATGGAGCTAAGAAGAAAGACATGACAAAAGTTAAGTGCTTTCATTGTCATGAGCTGGGTCATTTTGCTACAAATTGTCCACTCAAGAAGTCCAAGAAGAAGTCCTCAGGAGGAGCGACAGATGAGGCTTTGGAATCTCAATTTGAATTGGACTTTTACCTCATTGCATGCATGGTGTCATCAATGATCGGAAGTGTATGGTACTTTGATAGTGGAGCTTCATTCCACATGACTGGTGACAAAGAGTTATTCAGTGACCTGGAGGAGAAATATCTCCAGATGTATATCGAGATGGGTGACGATGGGAAGTATAGTGTTATTGGATTGGACACGATCAATTTTTAGAGGGATAATGGGGCTCAACTCACTTTGAAGAATGTTATGTATGTGCTTGGATTGAAGAAGAACTTGGTATCTATTTCCATGCTTAAGGATAGAGGCAACTATGATGTGATCTTCTCGAAAGGAAAGACATTCCTTCACCACATAGCCACGGGTCAAGAAAGGAAGATAGGGATTCAAGTGAAGAATCTCTATAAGCTGGAGGTAGGAGTGTGCTTCTTTGAGCACAAAATCGAAAAGGGTGTAGAGTCGAGATGTTGGTGATTTGTGGCACAAGCGGTTGGGCCACTTGCATCATGGGGCTTTGAAGATATTGCAGCATATCTCTATTGGTCTTCCCAAAGGTACGCTTGAGCAAGTTGATACATGCAAGGGGTGTACTTTGGGAAAATACACCAAGGCTTCCTTTCATGACAGAGACAGTCGAGAAGAGGCTATTCTAGAGCGAGTCCATTCAGATGTGTGTGGACCATTCTCGACAGCATCCATGGCCAAACACAGGTATTATGTTATATTTGTTAATGACTATTCTTGTAAATGTTGGATATTTTTCATGCAGAAAAAGGATCAAACCTTCACAAAGTTTTGTGAGTTTAAAACATTGGTGGAGAAAGAGTCAGGCAAGAAGGTTAAATCTATACGGAGTGATAATGGTGGTGAGTATGTCTCAAACGAGTTTAAGAAATTCTGTGTAGCGGAAGGGATTAAACAGGAGTTGACGACACCCCATAACCCTCAGCAAAATGGGGTGGCCAAGAGGAAGAACATAAGCATAGTAGGGGCAGAAAGGGTGATGTTGCATGATCAAGGCCTACCACTACACTTGTGGGTTGAGGCATGCAACACATTAGTTTATTTTCAGAGCCATAGCCCACGTCAGATACTTAAGATGAAGACACCAGAGGAGGCTTATTCCGGTAAGAGGCTAGATGTTGGTCACTTCAGGTTTTTTGGGTCATTGGTATATTTCCATGTGACCAAAGAAGCACAGAAGAAGCTTGAGCCGACAAAAAAGTTGGGGATATTTTTGGGGTACACTGATACACCTCACAACTATTTGGTGTACTTGCCAACAAGCATGATGATAGTGGTTTGTAGGGATGTGAGATTCGATGAGGAGAAGACCACGCGAGTTTCCCTTTGAGAGGGAGCTTGACATGCATGCAGATGAGGAGATTTTATCTCCTAAGGTTGAGGAGCCTCATATTGATGTGGAGCATCCACATGCAGAGGATCTGAGAGTGGAGACATCCACTCAGGTAAAGTCTTCTAGAGAGGGAAGAAAGCACACCAGAGTGGCTGACAGATTGTTGGATGATGCATAGGAGAATGTGGGAGCACCCACTTCTCAGCGCAGGTAGAGGAGGTCACCTAAGAGGTATAGTGGATACATGGCTCTTATGGGCGAATGTGTTGCGATAGAGCCATCTTGCTTTAAGGAATCAATGCAACAGTTGGTTTGGGTTGATGCCATGGTGGAGGAGTATGACTCCATACTTTGTAACAATGTTTGGGATGTGGTCCCGAGATTGGAGGACAAGTCAGTGGTGAGATCCCGGTGGATTTACAAGGTAAATCAAGTTGCAAAAGGTAGTGTGGAGAAGCATAATGCTAGATTTGTGGCCCATGGATTTTCACAGGTAGAGGGGATTAACTATGATGAGACCTTTGCTCCTGTTGCAAGGTACTCATCAATCAAGTATATATTTTCACTATCATCACAGAGGGGTTGGAAGATACATCAGATGGATGTGAAGACAACCTTCCTTAATGGCATGATTGAGGAAGAGGTGTACATAGAGAAGCCTAAAGGTTTTGAAACCTTTGACCGTGAGTCACATGTGTGCCAGCTCAAGAGAGTGTTGTATGGGCTGAAGCAAGCACCTCGTGCTTGGTACACCAGGATAGATAGCTACTTCACTAGGTTGGGCTTCATGAAGAATGAAGCGGATGTGAACCTGTACTACATAGTGGTGGAAGGTAAACCGTTGATCATTGTAATTTATGTTGATGATCTCATATTGACAGGTGATGATCAACTGATCAAATATTGCAAGGAGGACCTTGCAAGAGAGTTTGAGATGAAGTACATGGGGCTCATGCATTACTTTATTGGCATGGAGGTATGGCAGGGAGATGGGGAGTTGTTTGTGTCTCAGGGCAAGTATGCCAACAAGATACTCAGGAGATTCTGCATGGAGAGCAGCAAACCCATGGAGTCTCCTCAAGTAGGTAACTGGAGGGAGGAGGATGCTGCTTCGGGAGAAGTAGTGGAAGCTATTGTTTATAGGCATATTATGGGTTCACTCATGTACTTGGTGAACACACAACCAGATATGTGCTATGTAGTTAACCAGCTTAGTCAAGCGATGGTTAGGGCTACCAAGATTTATTGGAAGGCAGTAAAGCATGTGTTGAGATACCTCAGGGGCACTTCTCAGTATGGATTATGGTACAAACGAAAAAAGGGAGTGATGCTTCAAGGCTTCACCAATGCAGATTGGGCAGGGAGTCCATCCAACTAGAAAAGCACATCAGAAGGGATCTTCAGTATTGAGTCAGCAACAATTTCTTGGTACAACAGGAAACAAAGATCGGTTGCACTCAATTCAACAGAGGCAGAGTACATGGTTGCGATTCAGGCAACATGTGAGGCCATTTGGATGAGGAAGATCATGTTTGGTTTGTTTGGTCAGCAGGTGGATCCAACTATGATTTACTGTGATAATCAGAGTTGTATCAAACTCTTTTAAAATCTAGTTTTTCATGATCGTTCCAAGCATATTGATATCCGATATCATCATCTCAAAGATTGTGTATCAAGGTGGATTATGTTGTTAGAGTACATTCCCACGAAGGAGAAAGATGCTGACATTTTTACAAAGGTATTGTCAAGATGTAAATTCGAGTTTCATGGAGACATGATCGGGGTAGATGATAATCCCTTTCTTGTTGAGAGGGAGTGTTGAGAAAAGGCAACAAGAAATTCCAGTTTAATTTGTTCTTGAATTAAACTAAGAATTAAAATCGTATTCTATTCTCATAGAAACTTGTAAATAGTTAATTAAGTTTAATTAACTTAATTATCTTAGGAATTTCGAGTTGGAAGTCTTCCTATAGTCATGTATATGTTCTCCCTAAGTTTTAGGGGTCCAGTATGAGTTTAAATTGAGTTGGAAATTAGATAACTGAGTTTACTGAGTTAAGTTCAGTTAAATTAGTTCTAAATTATTTTAGGAACTAATAGAGGAATAACAATCAATTGATGCACTAATGCATCCACTAGTGATACTCTAGTTAACTGAAGATTCCCTCATGAGAAACTCATGCATATTAGTTCAAAGAAAGATCCAGCTGAGACTAGAGTGCAGGGACATTGTACTATCAGTAGTATTATTTACTGTAGTGTAAATATCATGCATGCATCAGAGATTGATCCTATGTTTGGATTGCATAGTTTTGGAAGCATGAATTCCCTTTAAATATGGGCTATTCATCCTAGGAATTACGCAAGAGATTAGGGGCTTGGAGAGCTGCTGAATAGGCTAAGGATTTAGCTTGAACTAGCTTGTGAGCTGCGAGAGTTGAGCATATTTGTGCAGAATTATTCTAGTGAGAACAAGCTTTGTATCTTTATTCATATTTCTGATATATGAAATACAGATAGCGGGGTTTTAAGCAGTGGTTTTTCCCAAATACATCTTGTGTTATGTGCAATTGATTTATCTTCCTCTTGTTCATATTGTTTTGATCGATCTGTTGGCTTCCACTGGTTGAAAATAGAAGTAGGTTCTTATCCTATGCTTTAGTACATTACATGAGCTTGTGAATCTACAAGATTTTCTATAATTAGGTTAATGCATTTAGTGATTACATGTGGTTGAAATTAATTTTGGATGGATTATTTATTTTTTTGTTCTAATATTCAAGATATGAAGAGTTTGGAAATGAATAAGTGGAAGGCAAAGAGTCAAGCCTATTCACTTCATATTCCTATGTGGGATACAAATAAACAGAAAACTATCTTTATAAAAGATGTGATTTTGGAAGGAATTAATGAGGTTAGAGAATGGGAGAATGTGAGGGAGAAAATTGAGCTACTATGCATTAGTTACCTGGCACTTATGAAGTTATTTGAAGTAGATTTGAAAGGAAGAAGATACAAAAATGAAGATGGAGATATGCAGAAATTATGACCAGGTAAACCAACACATTGTTATTTCTTGGTTTCATCAGGAGATGGTAGTATCCTTTCAAGTAATGGCTTGATAAACATCAAGTTGGATCTTGTTGAGGTAGGAGCCTCCTGTGGGTTATAGCCTACAGAAAACATATGGGAGTTGGAGCATCCTTGTAGTTGCAACTTGCAGAAAATTGAGGTAGCAACCTCCTATGGGTTGGAGCCTACAAAAAATCATATGTAATAAGGAGTAGAGGCTTGCTTTTGCATCACATCAAAAATAAAATTGTGGTTTTCTCCCTTAATGGGTTTCCCCATATATTTGGTGTCAATATGTGTTCATGTGATGTTTTGGTTCTCTTGTTACTTGTTGTTCACATATCCAATATGTTGGTAATTATTTGTTAAATTACTCATGTGTTTCAGTTAATGAGTTTAAAGAAAAAAAATTAATGTCCATAAATATGCTAAATTGATTCACCCCCCCCCCCAGTTTAGTCAAGTTTTCATCAATTGGTATTAGAGTCAGTTTCTTCTGTATAAGTCTAACAGCTTGAAGTTAGATCTGGTTGAGTCGTGGACTATCAAAGTGTACCTATGTTGAGTGTAACAAACTTTCATGAATGGAGATATAAGGTAAAATCTGAACTGATATATTACAGAACCTGGTGTATGGAAACTAGTATGTGATGGCTACTGCAAATATTCTCCCTCTTTGCAAGAACAACAATAGAATGCTAAAGAAAAATGTGTCATGTATAACAATCTTCATAATAAGGATCTTGAATATCCAATCATATATCTAACTTTTGCAAAAGGAATCTGGGATAGATTGCAGCTCATGCATGGAGAGGCTAGCAGCATCAGTGAAGAGAAATAAAGAGAAATAGGAAGGAGAGAAAACCTTGTGAAAAGGAAAGTGTTCAGTTAAATGAAACCTCTACTTGTGTGAATGTACATGACCCTCATGAAGAAAAGACAGATGAAAATTAAGCTAGGATTGACATTCATTAGCTAGTATAGAAATATTGAATAATGAAACCAAAGATGTGAAGAAACCGGTGCAGATATGTGATGAGAAAGAGCATGAGTATATGGAGGAAATTGTCAGCCTGAAGACTCAACTTGAAGAAGCAAGGAGACTAGAAGAGGTGATGAGTAGTAAATTCAAGGAAAGAGACATACAGTGTAAAAGATTATAAGCCGAGGTTGATTCAGCTAAAATTAAGTTAGAAGAAAAGAATAGGTTGTGTAACTGGCTAGAAGAGTACCTTGCCTCCATGAAGAACTCAACAAAATAAACCTTTAAAGATGATAATGAAGCATCTCTAAAAGGAACTATAGAAGAAGAGTCTAACAACGATATGCTTTGTAAAGAAAACAAAAACATGCAACAATATCAAAAGCCAATGAATGAGTTGAACAAGTTCAGAAGATCTCAAAGGAGATTCTTTGCTCCTGGGAAAAAATCACATGTTTTTCTTGCCATGAACATGGACATGTGGTAGTAGATTGTGAGAACAAGAAGATCAGGGATATTCATCAAAACATGCTGATCTGAATATGAAACTACTTGAAATTCGTTTGCAAGGTATTCAATTCAGAAATAAACATATTTAAAAGCTTCCCATGTCTTGCAGAAATGAAACACATGAATTTTTCAGCTGATTACAACCCATTTAAGCATAGCAGAATTATTTCCTTTTACTGTTTAACACATAAAAACGAATTTGTTCTGAAAAATAAACCAACCACATATGCACAAGAAGTTGATAAAGCAGTTCACCCCCTCCAGGGCTACGTCTGCTGGGTCCAAAGCCTCCAAATGGGCTTGTCCTTGTTTTTATTAAATGCTCAAATTGAAAATACAGCTGAATAGAAGCATCTACAGGAGAAATAGATGGTATAAATGGATTCAGAACACATGAATCCTTCAGGATTGACTATTGGATCACCTCCAATGGATACCTGCAACCCTGTACAATCTTCCCAATACTGGCCCCTAGTGGCTCCTAGAACTTTCACGGCTCCAAAACGTATGCAAATGACCTCTGATGGCTGTAAGACCTGCACCAATGGCTTCATAAGGTCGAAAATACCCAAAATAAAAAAAAAAATCGTCCAAAACCGACTTTCTGGGCCAAAGTTATGGCCATTTACTCCAGACTGCCAGTTTCCCCTAAAAGAACTCCAGCTAACTTTAGTGAAAGTCCAGTTAGCCCCGCCAAATATGGCGGGACCGCCAACTAAACTGCCAGCTGACTGCTGTTACATTAAATGTTTGGTAAGGGCCGCCTCGGATTTCGTGCCAGCATTTTGTGTGGCGGTTGGGTTTAGCCCACGGTCCTGCACGCTGGTCATATGGAAGCGGGGCTGGTCCTTAGGGGCTGGCCCCCTTCATTCCCGCCCAAAACACTATTTAAACTTTAAATAAAGTTTACTCGCTTAGCCTTTCAAGTCCGTTTGCTGTGGCGTAATGGTGAAGCGTAAGGCTTGTGGCAGGCAGGTCGTGAGTTCAAACCTTGCCCATGCCACACAAAAATTTTACATGCGCCCATGAGCCTGCTGACGTCATCATGGGGCCACGTAACGCCCTCCGGGCCTGCCACGTGGCGGCCTGTGATTGGCTGCTGCAGAGAGAATATTTCAAGGAATATTCTACGGAATATTCTTTTTTTAATTAAAAAAAAAAAAAATCAATTTTCTAATGTTTTGGGCAAAATATTCTTTTGGCCATATCTTCCTCATACGGCGACCGTTTTCCGAACCATTTGCGGCGCCGGAATCGGGAGGACGAGCACTTTCCATTCGTTCAGCTGTGAACCAGTTCTGAGCACTTTGAATTTTGAGCATTTTTACAACACCTAGGACATGAGCACCTGATCACATGCAACAAAAAACAAGGTACTATCCAGAAAGAAAACAAAGGAGAACACCAGAAACCAGGTACATAAACTCTTTCTATGGTTATTGTTATATGTGTCATGAATTTGGACATAAAGTGGTTGAATGCAAAGTGTATATGAAGAAAAACATGAACGCAAAATGAAACACATCATTTTCTCTATTTTTTGGCCACACAAGATGTTTTGTGTGTAATAATATTGGCCACAATGCTAAGGATTGTAAGTTTCCATATATTCTAAATAACACTAGACAAAAGATGGAAGCAACTTCAAGAAGAGAAAACTATGAAAGAAATGCAAACAAGAGAAAGCAGTCTACGAAAGTGTGGAAGAGGAAGAGAAAGGAACAACTTGTTACTTCAATGACACAATGAAGGCATCATGGTTTCAGGGGGAGATGCTCTAGGAAGCAAGGTATTCATCCAGTCAGTGTTAAACGAGCAACAACTTCCCAGGGGGAGAGAAGCCCATAAAATGTCCTCATCAAAGTTATCAAAGAAGAGTTCAATGGAATATGAATAGGGAATAAACATAGGGTGGGAGCCCTTCTTAAGCATTGAAGTGTCTTTGCAATAAAAGCTTGATTATGTTCAGGTGCAATTTCAAAAGGAAAGGTGTTTGAAGGACCATATTAAGAAACATTTAGAGTGCATCAACTATCCTATATCTCTCTTGACTAAGAAGGCTACAAAACAAAGAAAAATTAAAGTGTTACTTGAAAGAAGAAGAAAAAGAATAGAAGTCAAAATGTTCAAGACATCATGTAAATCAACTTATATATTCTGGAATTATCATTCGAGTAAATATGTGACATAGGGAAAGTCATAGAGACCGGACAATTTCAACATATATAGAACTATTAATTACGCCGTAAGGCGTTTCCCTATGAAAAACACTTTCCTCTGGCTCACCTGTCATCTTTGTGCATCATTGGATTAAATGTTAGACGATTAGAAGAAGTAGAAGAAGGTTAGTCGTTCGATCATAAAGAAGTTGGAAATAACAGTTATTTAACGTAACCCATTATATTAAGGTTCACATGCACAGGATACGGATAAAGGGGAACCACCCACTTCCCTGGGCTGTGACGTTGGCTCAATTGCAGCCTGTTCTGTTTAGTTGTTAGATCGTGAAGCAGTTGGAAAGAACAGTTATTTAATCTAACCCATTATATTAAGGTTCACATGCAGGCAATACAGATAATGAGGAACCACCCACTTCCCTCGGCCGCGACGTTGGCTCAATTGCAACCTGTTATGTTCGGTGCGAAATCTACTATCGGTGTTGCAAACCCTAATTGAATTCAATGTCTGCTTCGCTCACAAACCCAGTGAGTTCAGCTCTTGAGATGTGCCTGCTTCACTCACAAACCCAATGAATTAAGCTCTTGACCTGTGCCTGTCGTTGCTTCGCTCACACTCGGTAGTACCACAACTTTAAAATTTAATTATGTTTATGCACGTTTGTTTATAACTCATAAAATTGAGGTTAACTTCCTTTTCTTAAGTAACCATGTTCTGGTTAAATATCCATTCAGCCACGCCTCGTGACTAATGTCGATAATATTTTTGTTTAATGCGGTGTCCACCGGTTTTCCAGGAAATTTTAAGATAATCTTCTGTAATCTTATTTATTTGTTTGCCAGGAAATATATTGGATTAATATTTACTAGGCTTATTTCAAGGTGGTTAAGGATTAATTACCCTTCTCTCCACCTCGCTTTCGGTTCTTTAGTCTAAAACTGTAAGATTTTGGTGATACTGGGTTTGATCTTTACCGGGTTCTTTAGTCTAAAACTGTAAGATTTTGGTGATACTGGGTTTGATCTTTACCGCTGTGCATACTTTCAGCAAACTCTTCATTAAAATTTTTACCTTGCAATTTGTGTATAAACTTACTTTTTTATTATAACATTGGATCGAAAGTTGCACGTCCTGAAGTTATACCTTGGAATTTGTGTATTTAACCACCTTAATACTGAGAAACTTAAATTTTTATTAGAGCAATGGATTGAAAGTTGCATGTGATGAAGTTATTCGGGATTTCTAGCTAATACTTCGGCTTTTTACTGTGCAATTTTGAAGAAAAGAGTATGTGCTACAATAAACACTGTGATTGGCAATTTGTTGTTTGAGAACAATGTGAGCCTTGTTTTATGTAACGAGTTAATTATAGAAAATGTAAAGTCATACATTAAATAACAATATTCATAATCTTTCTTCTACAATGGTCTGTGCAACAGGAAAATTTCTTTGCCTCACCTGTATCAAAGAAAAACAAAAAATCCAATGAGAATGGAATAAAAATAAAAAACAAAAAAATCCTTGCTCAATAATTGTATTAATGTGAATCCAAATTACATTCATATTTATTTGTATCTATAACTAGGTGCTATTCAATTTGCTTTTTTTTGGTTACATTACTGCAAACCTTATCGTACACACCGATAACCATATATCTCTGTGTTCCATTACGGACTATTCTTTAACTATTTTCAATTGAATGCCTTTTTCATTGTAGTTGTACTTGCTAAATTATGCAGGATTTCAAGTCTATAGATAATTGTTGTCCATTAATCAAACCTTCTATTCATAGGAATAACCGCATTTTCTTGCTTTCATTTCGTTAAACTTAACATAGGAATATTGTATATGCAGAATGGGGGTGATGTTCTGAACGCGGAAGTATGCCACAACTGATTACTACGAGTAAACTTCGTGCTATATTGATCAGTGTACATGATTTAGAGAGATATCATTGTGTATTGTATGATGGGGTGATTTTCTGAATGCGGAAGTATGCAACAACTAATTACTATGAGTAAAATTTGAGCTACCTTGATCAATGTAGCCCATTCATGGAGATTTCATTATGTATTTTATGATAATGTGAAAGGGGTTTAGAACCATGTTTTATTAAATATGCTTTAATGATCAATTTGATGATTCATCCACATCCATATACCTTGCATTCTGAATGAAAAACCATATGGGAAAAATAAGTAAATGTGGTTCAAGATATATAATATGGTTGGCCATATAGAAGGATTTTAATTTCTCACTAGCCACTACAAATATGGGAAAAATTAAGTAAATGTGGTTCAAGATATATAATATGGTTGGCCATATAGAAGGATTTTAATTTCTCACTAGCCACTACAAATATGTTGTTTTTCCTTTTAATGCATAACGATATTGCTAATTGCAAAATTTGCAAAATACAGGGTATAATTGCAAAATACATGGTAGACGATGGTTAGTTTATATTATTTTATAATATAATAATTTACTTTTGATCCTAGGATAGGAACATCCAACAATGATATACATGACAACGATATACATGTCAATTATATATTAACAACGATATACATGTCAATTATATATTAACAATGATATACATGACAACGATATACATGTCAATTATATATTAATAATAATATAACATCAAAGCATACATGTCAATTATATATTAATAATAATATAACATCAAAGCTTCTTTGTGGGAGGGAAAGAAAGGAATTATCATTTTATGAAAAAAAGGATGAGGTTTAGGGAATCAAATGCCTAATTAAATAATAATATTTTATTATCTAATATGAATTTTTTATTATATTTTATATATTACATTACATTATATTATATTTTATTATTTGGAAATTTTATTCCATTTTATTTAATTTTAAATTTTATATATTATATTTTATTATTTTAAAATGTATGGTCATTGATATCTATATATATATAATTATAATTTTTTCATAGTATTTTTTTAGATAATCTAATTACAAGTTATAAACATGTAAATATTTTTATTATCATTTTGTTAAAAATATGTAAATATTTTTGTTATCATTTTGTTTAAAATTTTATGTACAATAAAAAAGGACATGTAATTTAATTTATTCCCTCCACCTTTATTTTTTAATTTACTCAATGATATTATCCTATTCTATTTCCCTATCCACATGTGACAAAAATAGGTGGCACGAATTTTACCTTATCCACATAAATTTTATTATGTGATTCAAAATGTGACTAAGTTTTTTCCAATTTCTCTTATCATTTCTCATAAGTTTTATTAAATGAGACTAAGTTTTTTCCAATTCTCTTATCATTTCTCATAAGTTTTATTATGTGATTCACAGAAAATGAGACTAAGTTTTTCCCATTTCTCCTTTTATATTTTCTCATAAGTTTTATTATGTGATTCACATATTATCTTTTCTCTTGACATGCTTCCAAGAGAATTATATCTGCGTGAAGACTATCCACCAATACTTTATCTCATAGATTATTTCTTTTCTTCATCATTGATGAAGTCATATAGGCATTTTAAGTGTTTGAAATCTTGAGTTTGTGGACACTTCCACTTTTGTCTTTTGTATGCGTGCCCTTCTTCTAATTTGAGAATCTTGTTTTTGGTTTGTCGTCAACATATTCCATTATGTATTTGAATTCCTTCCAACATCATTTCAAATGGTGATGTGCCTTCAATTAAGTTAACCTTTAAATTTCTTTTCCCTTCTTCTAATTTGCGAATATGAAGGGATGAAGAAACAACCACATTGCAGGTCACAAACTTAAGGAAGCATGGAAGATTTTGGAAGGAGAGTTTGGCACAAAAGAGACGAACATACAACACATGTGGATTATGACGACAATGTGACATGTGAATGGGTGAATCTAGCCACAACTAATGAATTTAGTGAAGTTGAATTTGTTGATGAGAACATGCATGCTCGGATAACCCACCATAGGGTAAATGAAAAATTTCTTTGTCTCCCCTGTATCAAAGAAAAACAGAAAATCCAATGAGAATGAAATAAAAATAAAAAATAAAAAATATCCTTGCTCAATAGTTGTATTAATGTGAATCCAAATTACATTCATATTTATGCTCAAATGGATACTCCAGAACTAGGTGCTATTCAATTTGAGTTTTTATTGGTTACATTACTGCAAACTTTATCGTACACACCAATAACCATATATCTCCCTGTATTCTATTACGAAATATTCTTCAACTATTTTCAATTGAATGCGTTTTTCATTATAGTTGTACTTGCTAAATTATGCAGGATTTCAAGCCTGTAGATAATTGTTGTCCATTAATCAAACCTTCTATTCATGTGAATAACTGCATTTTCTTGCTTTCAATTGCTTTCATTTCGTTAAACTTAACATAGGAATATTGTATATGCAGGATGGGGTGATGTTCTGAACGCGGAAGTATGCCACAACTGATTACTACGAGTAAACTTTTTGCTATCTTGATCAATGTACCTGATTTAGAGAGATATCATTATGTATTGTATGATGGGGTGATTTTCTCAATGCGGAAGTATGCAACAACTAATTACTATGAGTAAAATTTGAGCTACCTTGATCAACGTAGCTGATTCACGGAGATTTCATTATGTATTTTATGATAATGTGCTTCTTTAATAGGCGTTTAAAAACCATGTTTTATTAAATATGCTTTAATGATCTATTTGATGATTCAGCCACATTCACGGAGATTTCATTATGTATTTTATGATAATGTGCTTCTTTAATAGGCGTTTAAAAACCATGTTTTATTAAATATGCTTTAATGATCTATTTGATGATTCAGCCACATCCTGATATCATTTTCTTGCATTCTGAATGATCCATATATCGTTTTCTTGCATTCTGAATGAAAAACCATATGGGAAAAATAAGTAAATGTGGTTCAAGATATATAATATGGTTGGCCATATAAAAGGATTTTAATTTCTCACCAGCCACTACAAATATGTTGTTTTTCCTTTTACGATATTGCTAATTGCAAAATACATAGTATGTAAGGAGACGATGGTTAGTTTATATTATTTTATAATATAATAATTTACTTCTGATCCTAGGATAGGAACGTCCAACAATGATATACATGACAACGATATACATGTCAATTATATATTAATAATAATATAACATCAAAGCTTCTTTGTGGGAGGGAAAGAAAGGAATTATTTAGGGAATCAAATGCCTAATTAAATAATAATATTTTATTATCTAATATGAATTTTTTATTATATTTTATGTTACATTATATTATATTTTATTATTTAGAAATTTTATTTGATTTTATTTAATTTTAAGTTTTATATATTATATTTTATTATTTTAAAATGTATGGTTATATATATATATATATATATATTTTTTTTAGATAGTCCAATAACAAGTTATAAACATGTAAATATTTTTATTATTATTTTGTTAAAAATATGTAAATATTTTTGTTATGATTTTGTTTAAAATTTTATGTACAATAAAAAAATACATGTAATATAATTTATTCCCTTCACCTTTATTTTTTAATTTACTCAATGATATTATTTTATTCTATTTCCCTATTCACATGTGACAAAAATAGGTGGCACGGATTTTACCTTATCCACATAAGTTTTATTATGTGATTCACAGAAAATGAGACTAAGTTTTTTCCAATTTCTCCTTTTATATTTTCTCTTGACATGCTTCCAAGAGAAGTATATCTATGCGAAGACTATGTGACAATACTTTATCTCATAAATTCTTTCTTTTCTTCATCATTGATGAAGTCATATAGACATTTTAAGTGTTTGAAATCTTGAGTTTGTGGACACTTCCACTTTTTTCTTCTGTATGTCTGCCTTTAACTTTCCTTGCCCTTCTTCTAATTTGAGAATCTTGTTTTCGGTTTGTCATCAACATATTCCATTATGTATTTGAATTCCTTCCAACATCATTTCAAATGATGATGTGCCTTCAATTAAGTTAACCTTTAAATTTCTTTGCCCTTCTTATAATTTGCGAATATGAAGGGATGAAGAAACAACCACATTGCAGGTCACAAACTTAAGGAAGCATGGAAGATTTTGGAAGGAGATTTTGGCACAAAAGAGACGAACATACAACATGTGTGGATGATGACGACAAAGTGAGATGTGAATAGGAGAATCTAGCCACAACTAATGAATTTAGTGAAGTTGAATTTGTTAATGAGAACATGCATGCTCGGATAACCCACCATAGGGTGAATGAAAATTATATTCCATTATGTATTTGAATTCCTTCCAACATCATTTCAAACAATTATGGGCCTTCAATTAAGTTAACCTTTAAATTTCTTTGCCCTTATTCTAATTTGAGAATATGAAGGGATGAAGAAACAACCACATTTCAGGTCACAAACTTAAAGAAGCATGGAAGATTTTGGAAGGAGAGTTTGGCACAAAAGAGACAAACATACAACACATGTGGATGATGACGACAAAGTGAGATGTGAATGGGTGAATCTAGCCACAACTAATGAATTTAGTGAAGTTGAATTTGTTAATGAGAACATGCATGCTCGGATAACCCACCATGGGGTGAATGAAAATTATGTCGATGTTAAATTTGATGAAGAACTATTAATTGGTGATGAGTGGTTGCACATGATGCAATAGAAATCTCTTATTGATATATTGTAGTTTGGTGACATAAGCCCACTTGTGTATGAAATCCATGTGGAAGACAACCGATTTGCAGTAGCAGAGGTTTGTAAAGGAGTGGAAGATAAGGAATACAAGGAAGAGGATAAGGAAGAGAAGGAAGAGGAAGATAAGGAGGCTCTCACTGAAGAGCATAACAAAGTTGCTTTTAACATCGTTTTTGTATATATGGGTGTTCAAAATAACATGAGAGAAAAAAGTTGAAAACAAAGAATAAATTTAGAATCCAATTGAACAAATTGATGAAAGTATTAAAGCAACAATTGTAATAAAAGAACTAAATGAAGTAGTAAATGAGAAAAAGGAGCATGATTATGATTTTACATGTAAGTCTAATGATGATCTTGAGTGTGTAGACTAAAGGAAAAAAACAACAGTTTCTGATGATGAAAGTGAAGAGGACATGTAAGTTTCTTAAAGTGAGGGAGAATGAACTAAAACCATTTTTCAACAATGGAGTCAAGAAATATAAGATCCTTCTATCATGAAATACAAAAAAAAGAAAGTGATGAATACGAAGCACAAGAAGCAAAGAAAAGAAGAAAGATTAAAGATGAAGAGTTACGACAACAGCCCAATAATTGAATGAATTTTTGAAGAGGAATTTGTACAAGACATGATTAGATTGTTTGGTCAAAAAAAAGTTGCAGAAGAAATAAGTGAAGAAATCCTACAACAAGAACGCACAATAGAGAATGAAGCAATTTTGAGGATATAGAATCTACAAGAAATGAAAAATAAAATTCAAAATTGTAAAAGTATTGAGCCTTTGTAAGCTCATTTGAAACCTACACCAACATGCATGTTTTTTTCATGATTGAGTTAATTTATATTGTAAGCCTAACAAAACATAGTTGAGTCATGCTGAGTAATTTTTTAGTTATGTCGATTCATACGGTCATAATTAAGGGGGAGTGTTGGAAATAATAATTACTCCTGCATGAATATCTAGCAAGATCCAAGTCGAGTGATTCATGAAGAGATAAGTTGAGTTAAATGTAGTCCAAATTTAGAGTGTGAGTTAACTGAGTTAAATCCGAGTTAGGTTGTGTTCAGTCTATATTTGGAAAAGTTGAATATATGTCAAAGTTATTTTGAGTGAGTCGCTAATCGAAAAGGTTAAATACCCATAACCAAGCTCATTGTAATCGTCAATTTGAATCTTGCTTTTGGTTTGTCATCAACATATTCCATTATGTATTTGAATTCCTTCCAACATAATTTCAAATGATTATGTACCTTCAATTAAGTTAACCTTTAAGTTTCCTTGCCCTTTTTCTAATTTGAGAATTTGAAGGGATGAAGAAATAACCACATTGTAGGTCACAAACTTAGCTGCGTGAAACTAAAACTTCCAAGGAAGCATGGAATATTTTGGAATCAGAGTTTGTCACAAAAGAGACTAACATGCAACACATGTGGATGATGACGGCAAAGTGAAATGTGAATGGGTGAATCTAGCCACAACTAATGAATTCAGTGAACTTGAATTTGTTAATGAGAACATGCATGCTTGGATAACCCAACATAGGGTGAACGAAAATTATGTTGATGTTAAATTTGATGAAGAACTATTAATTGGTGATGAGTGGTTGCACATGATGCAATAGAAATATCTTATTGATATATTGTAATTTGGTGACAAAAGCCCACTTGTGTATGAAATCCAATTGGAAGGCAACCTATTTGCAGTAACAAAGGTTTGTAAGAGTGGAAGATAAGGAAGAGGAGGAAGAGGAAGAGAAGGAAGCTCTCACTGAAGAACATAACAAAGATGTTTCTAAAATTGTTTTTGTATATATGGGTGTTCAAAACAACATGGGAGAAAAAGTTGAAAACAAAGTTGCTAATAAGTTTGATGGAGATTTGAAGCTCATAGAAGAATAAATTCAGAAGCCAATTGAACAAATTGATGAAAGTCAGTTGTTATGGCCTGCACACTCTTCTTAGTGAACTGAACTCTATACTTCTCTTCGACGAAGTTGTCAGAATTTTGTTTACTATCCGAGTTGTGCAGAAACTAGACACGATGTAATATATTTTGAATAGGTATGAATTGTGTTGTCATGCCTATTCTCTCTCTTTTCTTCAATTAGATATCTGCTGCTTAATTTATAATCTCAAATAAATAGATGTCTCCATTTTACTGCACAGTGTTATTTTGCTTGATCAATGTTGTTGATTCTGATGAATGCTATTGACCTTCAGACATTCAGTTTTGATTTTTGACCTGTCAAATTTTGTATTATCTGTTATCATGTAATGACTTGAGAGATGTACTGTAAATAAGGTATTAAGAAGTACCTTTCATTCAGGAGTCATAAAAGGAATACAACTCTTCATGATTTGCAATGTTTGGAAATGGAATATCTTGGTCATTTAATTAGATAACTTGGTTATATATGTGTGTTTTTGTTGTTTCTCACCCATTATATGTATATGAGTATTCATAAAATATCAACTAACATAATCACTATTGTTTCAGGGAAACTTATAAGTACACACCACTACTTAAGAGTAGCAAAACCAACAGCTCACTGAAGTATCTCACTCCAATTTCACAGTTCATTAGTGTCTTCCTTGTCAAAAATTCACTCCAAGATTGATATCTATCTATAAAAATTTGAAAGAATCTCTAAAAGGTGATGAGGTTTTTGAGATTATATTCATTTCTAGTGATAGAGATGAAGAAACTTTTTGTTCATACTATGAGTGCATGCCATGGCTTGCTCTGCCTTTTGGGGATGAAAACATTAAAGAGTTGTCACGCTATTTCGACATTAGGGTCATTCCATCGCTCATCGTAGTAGGCCCCAATGGAAAAAAATGTAATGAGTGAAGGAAGGAATTTGATCAACTTGCATTGGGAGAGGGCTTATCCTTATATAGTATGTCGTCTGGCTAAAATTCAGAAGGAAATAGACCAAGAAGCCAAGAGTGGACTTTGAAAGAGTAGTGCCTTCTTCCTTTGATTAGCTTTTGAGTAGACAGGGGATTTTAACTTGGTGATTCTGCTGAACATCTCTATGGTAATGAACATGCTTGTCATAAGAAATGTGAAGCAGATGACATTTGTGAAATCTACACTGAAGTAGTGAGATAAACACGTTCATTTCAATGTCGAAGAGGCTTATGAACATGTCTCTGAACAAAATGGTCTGCAAAAGGATTGTTGCATTGCCATTCCACCTTTTAAAAAATACCATGATGGTGCCCATGTTCACACAATAAATCCATATGATGTGCATTATTGCAAGGTTAGATGCCAAGCTTGTGGATATTTTTGTGAACGACCAATCAATCATTCGAGTTTACATAATACGGTTCATGGGAATATGAGGAGTGTCCAATTTTTATCTTGCTTGTACTTCCCTGGACTTCCCTACAACGTTATTAACAATTCAATTCCTGTGAAGATCGTGAAATTTTCCATGGATAATTAGAGTCATGATGCCATTATTGTAGTGAGAAGAGCATTCTACAACACAGGGTCATGGAAGTAGCAATCTCTCTTTTGGTGTCTTTATTGAGTGTAAAAAGGGACAAAATGTCTCAAGAGGTGGAAACCACTTTTACATTCAATCAAAAGGTCATTCATTAGGAGCTAATGAATTAGACAATATATATTATGCCATTGCCTTACGACATTTCCTTTGCAACATGTGATGCAAATGCTAGTTTAGTTCTATCTTTAGGAAATTAAGTTTTGGATTAAAGCAAAGGTGTATGAAATAAATAGATAACTTTGGTCCGTGCATCCTTATATATCCTTGCAACTATGCCTTGAACATAACAGAGAATGATTTTTCTCACAAATTCAAAAAATATGCTTTCCAACGGAGTAGAGGATTAACACACTCAATCATATATGGGAAATCTGAAGTGACATTTTCACTCAATACAATTGGCCTAATCTAGTGGGTCGTATTATGCATTGATAACTTTACACCGTGCTAAGAATAAGTGCGCCCAAAAGGAGCATTGCAAAAGAGGATTGTCCGAATATGGGCAGTCCAAAGGAAGAGGGAGATTGAACAAGCTATTTAGAAACGATTATCAAGAAAGATGGGTCATGCATGGAAACATAGCATCACGCCCATGCCTCCTCCATTTCTGCACAAGTTACAAGTAGAAAATACGTGGTTGTAATTAATGTTTGTGATCGAAACATCACATTTTAAGGCTATGAGAATGATTTTCACTTTCCATGTCATTGGAATTACACATTTTTTGTTTTGCCTAAGAAGTCTTGGTGACAAAACTGAATTTTTTATCATGATTATTCAAAATATTATCCTCTTTGGCTTTGGAAGGTAATCGTAAGCCTTACACTAAAATGACTGGCATTACAAGGGATGTTATATTCTAGAGGGATGTTATCCTCTTATCACAATCATGGTGGACAGGTGATAGGGTTGACAGAGATGACATGAATTGCAAAAGATACAAAGCTGCAGTGATAGAACAACCAAGTATACTCAATGGAATCATAACACAAATACGTTATTTCCCAGTTGTAGGATGAATGAATGCAACGTGTTGTGTGGTGAATGAATTAAATCTGTTGTATCATTGAGGAGGTATCATCTATGCATTATGGTAGTGTTGGCAGCGCTACATAATTATTGACAACGTTATATTCACAGTGCTATATTATTTAGCCTGCAACAAATAATATATATAGAGTCTGGGGCACTTCGAATTCCCACTTCTCAATTATCGGAAATATACTACAGGTGGCATATATATTACCATGCATTGATGGGGTTGTCCGTGGGAACAACTGTTAAGAACGCCTGCGAATTCATTCAAGAATCAATATTATAGATAATAAAATGGTGGAAATAACGTTATATATTCATTTCACGTATGAGCATTATTATATTCTTAGTGATAATGCATTGGTGGGAGCGTTATTTCTATGGCAGAGTTAATATTATACTTACGCAATATTCATTACATTGCAGCGTGTTTTACAAATTTTATGATTTCATTCCCTAATTTAGCCCATGGCACAGCATATTACAGTCCTTACAGTAATCAATTGATGCAAGTTACAGTGCGTACAGTAATGGCAGTGCGCTCCTACCTTGTATATGCAACTGTGAATGGACCCTTGAATGACTCATGCTTACCTTGATGCATTATAAAATATATTTGATGGGTTAATATTGGAATGATACTGAAACATTTATATGAAGCATATATTGAAACGAAATTGTATCGCATGGCTCCTCATTTGATTTTAGGATATAAAGGTATTGGGCGAAATACTGATAGGAGTCTCTTTTGAATTGGATACAAAATCTATATTTGTTCCAAAGCCACTTTTGGCGTTGAAAGTCGATTTTGTGTGTAAATATAGATAGAAGAAATCCGCCTCGAATTCAGAAATAGTGTAAAATGTTTTGGACGCAACCTTCTCACAATACTGACAAGCATGGACAACCCTTATTTGGAAGCACTGTTGTAATATTGTTTATTTGGTTATGGATTATATGGAGCGATATATGGAGCAACTTCATAATACAATGAGTGATATAATTTTAATTCAATACCCACTGTTATGGAGTTGCGTTGTTTATTTGGAAGTGTAGATTATGTTCATTTGTTTATTTGGCACCCACTATCGCAACATTATATACCCCAAAGGAGGTTAGCCAACAGATTTATGCCAGTTGTTGAGGTACTTTTGTGGATTAAGGTTTTGTACCATAGTATTTGAAGTAGCATTCAATGCATTACATGGTCTAGCATTACCACTGAAGAATGCCCAACAATTGTACACAAAATATGATGTCATATGCCAGCACACAAAAGTGAATTGTTGGCTTGTGTCATCGTTCACTTATGGCACAAATTCAGATCCTGCAGTTTAATGGGGACATGTCTTCATGAGCTCAACGAGATTTCAACTTCTCTCTCCACATAGCCAACGAAACTAGTGCCAGTTAAGTAAAAAAGAAGATAAGTGACTTGTTGAATGAGTATGTTGAGAGTGGTGATAAAGAAAATGGTTGTCGTTGTATAAAAGATTTGAATGTTCCTTTCTTTCATCATGAAGTTGTAAACCGGGCTTTAATTTTATCCATGGAACGAAGAAGTGCACAGCCACATATCTTGGCTCTATTGAAATAAGTTGCCAAGGAGGGTCTAATAACATCTAGTTAGATGTCGAAGGGTTTTGGTAGGCTTGTTGATACTGTAGATGATTTGTCACTTGACATAATCAACATGAAGGACATGTTTGAATTTTGGTTTTTAAGCCAACAAATGAGGGACGCCTTAGTGCAGCACATGTTAATCCCGTCCCTAGTGAATAGAATGGACCTGCAAATCATGATAATGCTAGGCTCTTTAAGGAGAGGGTCGTGACTATTATTCAAGAGTACTTCCTGTCTAATGATATCTGTGAAGTCACGAGGAGTCTAGAAGATCTTGCCGCCCCTGGTTTCAATGCAATTTTTGTGAAGAGGCTTATAACATTAGCTATGGATAGAAAGAATAGAGAGAAAGAAATGGATTCTATTTTGTTGTCTTCTCTCTATACAGTGATGTTTCTAGTTGACTATATTGTGAATGGTTTTGTTTTTGCTACTAGAATCTATTGAGGACATTGCATTAGATATACATGATGCTACAAATGAACTAACCCTTTTCCTGGCTAGAGTTGTTGATGATGATGATGATGATGGTTAACGTCCGCTGAGACCAAATAATGATCCATCGGACCTAAAAAGACAAATTATTTATTTTGATTTAAGATTTTATTCCTATGCTCAAAAAGCTTGGAGAGAAGCCTCCCGAGATCACTATAATTTTGGCATTGTAAAAGGCTAGGAAGGTCAGTATTGTAACAAAGGTTGTGAAATTGAGATCTAATGTGGTTGTATGCAGGGCACTCTAAGAGGAAGTGGTTTTCATCCTCGATGCTCCTATTCTCACAAATATGGCAGATCCTTTCTATCCATGGCGTTTTAGGAACTGCCCAACGGCCAGTTTCACTATGGAGCTCATGAGAATTCGTTCTAATCTTTGCTATATTAATTTTCTTCTTTGAGCTAGTTAAAATAGAGAGATACTTTTGATCTTCAAGGGTGGGGTTGATGACCCTCTTATAATAACTTAATTTTCTTTTAGACGCTAAATCTTTCTCACACCACAATTTTTCTTTGAACTTAGAAGTAACAATATCTTTAATGTTATTTATGTTTTGCAAAGCATCATTCTCATTGATCTCCCAATAGTTTAACCAAGCCCTTGTGTCCTTATGCCATCCTCGGTTAAGCCTTAGGTGGTTTTGGCTGGAATTTAAAGCTAGCTTAGGAAGTCTATGATTGTCTATGTTATTGAGCTTGTGTTTGTACACCAGAAACCTGAGCATAGCTAGGCTCTCAATAGGAGAAAGACCTGCTTCTATAAGGAGAATAGGATAGGGTGTATTACTTTTAATTTTCAGGTTATAAATTATAAAACGCTTCTGGATTTGCTCAATCTTTCTCCATGATTCTCTGGAGATGCTGCAGCCCCAAACTTCACAGCCATATAAGATGATGTTTTGGCTCCACTAAATTTAGAAGAAATCGGCAACTAATTAAAGGCAGGATCTATTGGAAGTGAAATAGTGCACATGACTCGTTCTCTCCTCAAGTGACTTTATCCCTCATTTAGCACATCGTTGGTGAAGTCAAACTAGTCCGTACTTGCCTCCGATCTCATTAAAGTCTCAGAATTCTTGAACGTGATGACTTCTATTATGGGTAGATGAACTCAAATGAGAAATTCAGAAACTCATTCATTGATGAATGAGACCCAACTGTTATCAAAGCATCCAGTGCCATTATATTAATGTTTTAGTATTTTTTGAGATTCTAAGAATTGGAGGTCTCATAATGCATTGCTTCACAATAAAAAATACATAAAAAAGTCGATTGGGCTCTTCAAAAGAAGTTTCTAAAATAAAATCATAAAAAAAATGTTTAGCCTCAAATTCCAAATGTGAAGAGCAAACTATGGAAATTCCAGATCTGAAATAAAGGCTTGAGGTTCTTGTAAATTTTAATGATGTGCATGCTTCTCTAAAGGAAGACATGGGACATATATATGAATATGAAAATGTTGATACTCCAGGTCAAGAAGGGAGTTTTGAGGGTGTTCTAGATAATGCTACATGTTATGATGAAAGAATGGAAGAATTATGTGAAGAACCCATGTTTGTTTTTAGCCTCATGACTCATTGTCAAAGGAGAGATTGGTGATGACTTGAATGAAAATAAGTGGGAAATATTGGAAACACAGACAATCATGAAAAATGGAAGAAATTGTTAGCGCAAGTATGTGGTGCGTTACAACGATTCATAGACTAGAGAACGCTCAAATGTGTGGACAACGTTATATATTTATTATAGAGCAACGAGAAAAAGGATTCAATGACAATTAAGGTTCTATGCCTTAATTGGGGAAAATATTTAAAGCATCCATTAATATTCAAATTGGACCTTGATAAATTACAACACCTTCAATAAAGAAATTTCAAAGTGTATCAACCTTTAAAGATCATTTTTAAAATTTTGATGGACGCGTTTGTGGACCAAGAGAGGTCAAAGTCTTTCTAACTCAAAAATAAATAAATTTGCAAGTACTATTGAAAATTTGGCTAAGATGCTGACATTTTTATTTTCTTATTTTCAATGATAGAAATGGTTGTATCTCCAACATTCGGTGCAAGAGGTCGAATTTGCAGAGGGATTGTGACAATGAGATGTGCACATTGGAATGAACAAAAAAATCATAGGGTGCACAAATCTTTGATTGCTACTGTTATATATTCAAATCATGTTATCATTGGAAAATCTAGTCGAAGGCCTTCTCATTTGTAACCAGGTTATGGGTGAGTACAAAGTTGACAGCCCCTTGCTGAAAGGGTACTGTGACAATCTTAGAATTATCTTCATAGTTTGAGAGTTTGGAAGAGAGGCATATTTCTGCAACCTTCATTTGTTCGGATGCATAGGAATTGTAAGTAAGGAGTGTTTGTGTGCAATGTTCATATTCACATTGCAATGTTTTCTTTGGTGATCTTATTCTTATGGCATGGAAGTGGTAGCGCTCATATTGTATTAAATACATGCATATATTATATGTGTTCATGCTCTCGTACATGTAGATCCTCAAATACTTGACTAAAATATTCAATGTATCATATACTTAATGATCTATGTGTTCATATCCTCTCACAACAATGTGCAATGCACTCATTATTTGGCAAGCTTATCTTTTATCTATATACAAATGCAATATCTTACAAAGTGTCATCCCAACAATATTTCTACAATGTATTCGACAATGTGTTCATTCAATGAGTTCTTGCAATATTTTATAGAGTGTTCTCACAACGGTGTTCTGCATCACTTTTGGAATGTTAAAAAAAATTCTGAAGCATATTTGGAGCAATGTTTATGGAGCAACATTAATTCAATCTAGATCAACCCTAATAAGCCATCTAGAGTGGCATTCATTCAATCACAATATCAACATTTTTTATGCAAAACAAGACATAGTCGTTTGTAGGGAATTAATGCAATAATGACAGCTACATTGAGGACTCTTTTACAGTGAGTTGAAGACCAATGGATAAATGTCGATTGGAGGGCTACAAGACATATATAACCCCTTTCCATTGATGTCAAAGGGGGAGGTAATCAGAGGAAGGAAGACACTTCTTAGGAAAAAAGGGGGAGGATCAGTGTTTTTCCATCAATGCCAAAGGGGGAGATTGTTAGCATTGTTTTCAATGATGGAAAAAGTGCAACAAAAGAAAAGGAGTAGCAGCAAGGAGAAATGAAGGAGCAATAATAAGCATTCATGGTTGCGATCAAGGCAAAGTATAAGAGGAAGACATATGTTGTTATAGTTGTAAAGCATCAAGCAAAAGAAAAAGAAAGGTCAAGGACTAGCTTGCACAAGGAGCAACAAGCAAGGGAGCATCACAAAGGAGTTGTGATATGCTTGGATAATGTTGCAAAGATTGCTATATTGAAGAATTTTTTGTGATGTGAAACTGTTGATTGATCTGAATTGTTGTGATGCAAAGGCAAGACTCCAAGGCAAAGGCGAAGATGTTGCAAAGATTGTTATGATGCATTAATGATAAATATTGGTATTTGACGTTGGCATTAGGTTTATGCATTTAATGATTACATGTGGCTGAAATTAATGTTGGATGGATTGTTTTATTTTTTGTTTAATATTCAAGATATGAAGAGTTTGGAAATGAATGAGTGGAAGGAAAAGAGTCAAGCCTATTCACTTCATATTCCTATGTGGGAGATAAACAACCAGAAAACTATCTTTATAAAAGATGTGATTTTGGAAGGCATTAATGAGGTTACAGAATGGGAGAATGTGAGGGATACAATAGAGCTATTATGAATTAGTTACCTGACACTTATGAAGATGATGTGAAGCAGATTTGAAGGGAAGAAGATACAGAAATGAAGATGGAGATATGCATAAATTATGACCAAGTAAACCTACACATTGTTATTTCTTGTTTTCACCAAGAGATGGTAGTCTCCTTTCAAGTAGTGGCTTGATAAACATCAGGTTGGAGCATGTTGAGTTAGGAGCCTCCTGTGGGTTGTAGCCTACAAAAAACATATGGGAGTTGGAGCTTCCTTGCAGTTGCAGCTTGCAGAAAAATGAGGTAGCAACCTCCTGTAGGTTGGAGCCTACAGAAAATCATATGTAATAAGGTGTTGGCTTATTGGGGCCTAACCCATGTTTGGAGTTAATTAGCCAAACAAATCCCTATACTACTGGCCCTTTCGGCAACAATCCATGGAGCACAGACTGAGGTCTCACCTGAAGTAGTATGGGGGGGATGCTGGAACTAGGTTTCCTCACCCTTGAGATGTCTGAGGGGTTGATTTAGTCCAAATATGAATACCTTCGCGTAGGTCACTTCGTGCACTTTCCTAACCCGTGAGGCCGTCACGCCCTATTATACTTGACTTTGCACAACCCTAACCAAGGGCTGAGGAGCTTCGTGCTACTAAAGCAGTGATCTATGCTATTTCCCCAAGTCACACTGTGGATCTTACTTATCTTCTTATAATAGTTATTTATCTTTGCGTAAACAGATACCTTATATTATATTCACTTGCTTAGCCTATTCATATAAGTTTGCGTAATAAATAAATAGTAAACTTGCAATTCATACCTAATATACTTCAATGCATAAAACAGAAAAAGATAAACAAAAATATTGGAGAACTTCTCTTTGATTAATGCTTCAATTGGTTATAGACTCGACCTGCCTTATGCACTCAGCTGCAGGGGTACCCGTACTCAGCTGCAAACTACTAGGCCTCTGTGCACTTAGCTGCAGAGCCTTCTCCTACTCTACAACCCAAAGAAACGACTCTACACTTAGACTCAATGCTTCATGGATTGATTTTCTCCCATCATTCTTTCTTTACACTTAGAGCCTCGCTCTATTTATACAATTCCATGGTCCGAAGACCATGGGTAGAACTCTCAAGCCGACACTACATTTAAAAAAGTAAGGGCGGACAACCCTATGACTCAATTACAACTTCGCGCTCTGCGCCCACATATCGCAGAGTCTTTACATCGGACTTAGTCAAAAGTTGGGCTTTAAGCCCCAAAACTTGCCTTGGGGGGAATCCCACACCCAACTAGCCCCCAACACAAACTTCGTGACTCGCCCTCGAGTCACTCTGTTGGTGCGGAGATCTTCGCGTGGAGACCTCTCAACTCTGCTTGGACTACTGCAAGGTTGGCAACGCACTGAGTGGCCGCCTGGTGTATCTCTTGTACACGTTGTTCTGAGACTGCAGTGTTGGAACTGCTTCCCTGTATCTGTTCATGTGCCCCCTGCATCTGTTTGTAGTCCCGCGCCTTCTTTCAGCTCCCTGGAGCGCGATGACTGTGCTTCTGTTTGCTAGTCAGATAGTCGGGCCACCTATGTAGGGCTTCAGTCGACTGCCATTCACTTTTCCTGGGAAAGGTTCTCCATTTAGCTTTACCAGTTGTACCGCGCCTCGATCTGTGACCTCCTTAACAACATACAGTCTTGGTAATTTATCAAACTTACTATCATATAGTAACACTAAATCGTTTACCTTGAAGGTGCACAACTTAATATGCCGATCATGCCAGGCATTTTCGCGTTGCTTTTGTACCTGTTGATGGAATCCAGCCAAAAATCGTTCCTCTTCAAGTTCCTCCAACTACACGAGCCTCTCCTCCAGGGCTCTGCGGTCCATCAGACCTGTGAGTGATGCTATGTGTAGACTAGGTATGATATACTCCATTGGCATTACAACTTCCACTCCATAGACCAGCCGGAAAGGTGTTTGTCCCGTCAATTTCTTGCACGTTGTCCTATAAGCCCATAATATTGTAGGTATGCGTAGGTCCTAATCATTTCATTGTGCATTGCATACTTTGGTCAGCGCATTCTCCAGTATTTTGTTAAATGCTTCTACTGTCTCGTTGGCTTGTGGGTGATACAGGGTGCTTTACTGATGATACACCTTAAACTCTTCTGTCAGCGCGCTGATTGTTTCATTTAGGAAATGTGTATCGTGATCACTCATCAAGATCTTCGGACATCCAAAGCGTGTCAATACATGTTCAAACAGAAACTTTGTGGCCATGGAGGCCATGCAATCTTTTACCGGCTACGCTTCTGCCCAACGAGTCAGGTACTCCGTCAAAGTGATAATGTATCTTGCGCCCATTTTTCCTTGAGGTTTGATAGGTCCTACAAAGTCGACTGCCCATTTTTCAAAGGGATACAAATTCATTTGAGGATTCAAAGGCATCTCGTCCTTCCGCGATCGTTTACCTGTTCTTTGACAAACATCACAGGCCTTGCAATGTGATTTTGAATCTTGATGAAGGGTCAGCCACCACAGTCTAGCGCAAAGAATCTTTTGCACAGTCGCTCTTCCTACATAGTGTCCTCCCGCAATTCCCCCATGCGCGTCTGCAAGGATCTGGCTTCGTTCAAATTCAGGGACATATCTGCGCAGTTTCTCATCATTTCCCATCTTATATAGGTGCCCCACAATGACAGAAAAATCTGTCGCGCACACCACTAGTTCCTTCTTCTACTGGATGGAGTATTCTTTCAGTGCAGTTCCCGTCATGAGAAAGTGGATTATATCTTCAAAGTATCCATCCGCTACGCACACATCAAAGAGTTGTGTGTTAGGAAATCCTTCATCCAAACTAGTAGGTTCCTCTCCCATCTCAATGTGCGACAAGTGATTCGGTCCCACGTTTAGGCATCTAGGCTTCACAACGACCTCAAAATCATATTCTTGGAACAATAAAAGACACCTGCATATGCGCCCCCCTAACATAGGCTTATTGACCAAGTATTTCAGTGTGGAATGATCTGTATACATCTTGAAGTGACTGCCTAACAAATAGTTCCGATATTTCTATTGCACGTACACCATAGCCAATCCCTCACATTCAGTGGTGGAATAGTTCTTTTCTGCTTTAGACAATCTATGACTCGCGAACGCGATAGGGTGATCCAAGCCCTCTCCACCCTCCTGTGTTAGTACCGCTCCCAGTGCTATACACGATGCGTCAACATGGACATGAAACTCCTCGTCCCATTTCAGGAAGACCAGGATCGGTGCAGAGGCCATTTTTTCTTTTAGGACATCCAGGCTTTTCTTACAGTCATCATTCCAACATAACGTGACATCCTTTTCCAACAACTTCTCCATCAGCGCGATGATCTGGGCATAGCTTTTGATGAACTTCCTGTAGTACCCCATATGTCCCAGGGTAGTGCGCAGCTGTTTCACACTTCACGACGCTTCCAAATTCAGAATCACCGCAATCTTCGCGGGGTCTACCATGAGTCCCTGTCTGCAAACCACGTGTCCTAGCAGGTTCCCAAAAGGCATGAGGAACGTACACTTCTTAAGGTTTAGCGTGATTTGGTGTCTTTAGTAGGTATCCAACATCAAGCATAAGCTTGCGACATGGTGCTTAACCAGCCCAAATACAGTCCAATCATTAAGATAAACCTCCAGGAACTTGTGGATATATTCCTTGAATGCTGCAAAAACTATGCGTGAAAAGGTGGATAGCGCGTTCTTCAACCCAAATGGCATAACGGTGTATTGAAAGCAGCCCCACTCAATCATGAAGGTGGTCTTGCTCCTATCTTCTGACGCAATTTTGATCTAGTGGTACCTTGAGAACCTGTCAATAAAAGAATATGCTTCTTGTCCGCTGACATTTTCCAATACTTCATCTGTGAATAGAGTTGGGAATGGGTCATGCACACACACGTCATTCAATTTTCTGAGATCCACGCATATTCTTATCTTGCCTTCTGCTTCTTTTCCTGCACCACCATAGGGCTTACCCAATCAGATTCTTCCACCGGCTCAATGATTCCTGGTGCGAGCATTTTGTCTAGTTCTACGCGGACCTTCTCCTTGTATTTCAGATTCAAGTGATAAGGCCTCTGCTTAACTGGCTTCGCATCATGCTTTAATGTGGTCCTCATCATTCCTAAATCTCCGATGATTCCCTTTAAGTCCGTGATCTTGGTCGGGAATAAGTTCTGGTACTCGAGGAGTAACTCAGCGACCTTATCCACCATCGCGTCATCCCAGTAATTGTCGAGCGTTGCGTACTTAGGTTCGGCTTTTGTACCAATGTTCACCTGCTTTGTCTTTACTAGCACAGTTATATCAGGGTCTTTAATCAGTGGTCTTTAAACCTCGCGATGGCCTTCTGTTTCTGGAATGTTAATTTTTCGCGGATCCTCGTCGTCTTCCTTAGTATTTACATTATAACACTCCAGCATGCGGCTCAGCTGAGTAGCCCATTGAGGCTGAATCGATTCTATGGGCTCATGTGGTATCTTAAAGATAGCTTCTTTTACTGCTTGTAGCGCGTCATCAACAATGTCCCACCAATGATCTTGAAAAGTGAAGGTTAACAGGACCCTTCGCGCAGGATATCCCATTCACTCGTCCCATGCCACAGCTCTGTCTATATATACCAGTTCATGGGTATAGCATCTAGGGTATGATAGAACAAGTGCATCCACTCTGATTTTGGTTCTTCTCCATAGACCTTTGTCCACTTGGACATGTGCACGTGCGGATCATCCTGCCCATCATATTTGTTTGTTAGTCGCATCTTAGGCTTCCCAAAACACATGTGCATCATTCCCCTACATTCGTGTCAGTCTCAAAAGCTTCCTTGGTGTGTACCCCACCACCTCACAGGCGTAGCGTGTAGTACCCATTTCAAAGCCTCGAAACGTTGTTGTTTCAGCACCTCCCTTTCAAATCTGCTCAAGAAAGCATCTACCTCACTTAACCCATCATAAGTAGGTAGATTCCTCACTTTCGTCGATACGCAGTGCAATTATCTTGTCATCATGTTACAGTTTAGGGTGGTTACCTCGTGTAACTGGTTCTTCCATAGCTCTGTCTCCTCATTAGAATCTGATTTACATGAGCTTTCGCACTCCCATGAGATCCATCCATCTGCGGTGGGATTTACCCAGTCTTGATCTCTCGCGCGGTTATCTTGTAGATGCAGTCTAAGTCGTCGTCACTTTCATAGTCGCGCACTGGCTTAGTGTAGTGTGATCCCTCAGCACGGTCCAAATGTACGACTACATGTAGAGACTTTTTCTCAAAAATCATCTTGCGCTTCTTTAGATTTATCACCCCATTCATGGCAATGGCCCAATTGATTCCTAAGAGCGCAGGGTAGGGATTGTTTTCATCAACAATTTCTATCACTTCAAAGCCTGCTAGCATGCTTGCCCCTTCAATATCCACGGTGATTCCCTGCAATCTCCCCATAAGTATGATCTTTTGCTAGTTCGCCATTCACATCTAGATAGGAGACCATTGCAGCGTAGGCCTTCCCATGCGCTCCCATGTCTGCTTCGGCAGAACGTTCACGTCCAATCCTAGGTCCAAAATTACTTTGTCCATCCCATATTCTCCAATCTATGCGGTCAACCTCATTTCTCTTTCCGTCCTTGTCGCATGCTTTCCAATCTTCCGGACTACGTGTGTTTCTCCTGGCGCGGTCCCAACACATCTATTAATGAGTTCTAGCAATCCCTTTACAGAATTAATGTTGTGCAGTAGCTTCATGCATGTTTCTAGGAACGTTGTTAGCATTGATGGGTCCATTTATAGCTCTTTTCTGTCTTTGCTTCCTAAAGTGGAGGCATCAACGAAGCTCTTTTTGGCTTCCATGAAGGTTTCCTTAGCGCACTCCAAATCAAACTCTGGTTCTCTCATCAGAGCCTTGCGAACCCAAGTACTATCTTCAGGATGCTTGCCTTTATCATCTCCTATCGTAATTCCACTTCAAAGCACAATGTTCACATTTGGGTCTTCCTCGCGTGGCTCAAACCTCATCATTTGTAGGTTCTGAGTCGGGGGAGTTTGGAGTGCTCCCTTGTCACGTAGCCTCACTGTCAGTGTGGGACAATCCTTTGTCTCATGATCAAATGAGGTACAATATAGACATGATGGATGCATTGGATTCATACAATCATGGGCATAATGTCTTGCCCCCCCACAATTGTAACATATCAGCTGTCTGTGACCTCTTCTAGGTCCTCCTCCACCTCGACCTCGTTCGCGCCCCTGAAATCCGGTTTGTGCCATTCCTGCATTCTGATCAAGGGGCCGCATTTCAACCTGAAATATGTAAGTGGGAGTTATATCCATCATTAGCTCATAGCTTTTACAGGTACACTCATCATGTCCCGCTGATCTACAAAAATTACAGAATAGTTGTTGCGAATTCCACGTGTACTTCTGCAACAAATGAAAGTTATCTGTAACATGTTTTCCTCCTATTTGACAAATCGTGCACCACAAAGTAGGGATCGCACTAGGTCCTGCTTGTGCCTCCGATCTTAACGACATCGACCTCCTCCTGCGAGGTAATTCACAAACACTGAGCAGTGGTCCTTGTCATGTCCCTGACCCTTGCATTTTACGCACCATACTTCTTCGCACACTTCCGGGAGAGCTGTCTTATCTTGTTTCAGATTCTGCATCTCAAGGCATAAGTTTTTCAACTGCATGTGTATCTGCTAAACTCCCAGGTTAGGATCCTGTATCGGGGTCTCATGCAGCCTCATCGTGATATCCAAGGCCTCTGCTTGAGTTGTTAACCTCTGTTGTGACAGCACGTTCCTCAAATGCGGCGTTAGCGATGCTACAAATCATTCGCGGTGTTTTCCATTCGTCAAAGTCATATTGGCTTCACGAATTGTGCACTTTAGTCTCTGGTCCAACTCCCAAGGAGTCTCGCCTGGTAGCATTTTGATCTCCTTGAACCCGATGATCGACTGTGCCTCTGACTTCGGCCTGCTAAATTCTCTGTTTAGCGCAATTTGGATATCCGCGATCCCCACATTCGGATTGTCATTAGAATGCTTAATATACCAGGTTAGTGCGTGATCCTGCAGAGTGTTGACCAACATTTCTTTCTTTATATTGTCATCTGTAACTCCCTGTGCTTCCCATATGCCTTTTATCATGAACCAAAACTGGTCTGGATCTTCATTTCCTACTCCCTTGAACACCGGAAACTTTATCGCGCTTGCCATATTGACTCGCGGTGGTGGCGAAGGTGGTATGGGCGAAGATGGGGGTGAAGGCGGTGAAGCTAGTGACGGTGTGGGTGGGGATGGTATGCACAAAATCCTCTGCCTTATCAAATTGATCACACTTCTTGGTGAGACCTTCGCGAGCTCTTCCTCGTCCCCTCACAGAGGTGAAATCAAGGGGCTAGTTTCTAGTTCTGCACTACCTTCGTTTCTGTAAATTCTCCCACTTCACGTAGCCCCAAACATCAATGTTATTCGCATAATCCGCTTTCCACACAGTAGCATTTTAATCCAAGTGTTTAGAGACTTAACGTACTTATCTTGTAGTCCTTTGAGAAAGTGTCGCTCTGCCTCGCTATAGCTAACTAAAGTATCTACCGCGAACTCAGTAATGAATCCTCCTATAATCTGATTGAGCCGGTGATCAACAACGCGTGTGACATTATCCTCTGATACTTCCAATCTGTGCACCAACTCTAGAGTCCACACAATAGGATTATCGAGTTTCCACCTTCCTTGGCTATCTGCTAGCTTCGCGATCCACTCGTACAGTTCAGTAGGGAAAGATGCGAAGAAAATTTTGTGGATTTCCATGTATAGGTAGTAGTCTAACCACTATTCCTTTGATAGTCACGGATTCCTATTCTCCCGCGCTGTGAACTCATGAATTTTCCTATCCAAACAATCTTCAATTTCTTTCTTAGTTGGATTCCAATGATATGACATCAGATATCTCTATGCAGATTCCGGTCCCGGCAACGGAACCATTTGTTGGCTTGTTGGGGCCTGACCCAGGTTTGGAGTTAATTAGCCAAACAAATCCCTGTACTACTGGCCCTTTCGGCAACATTCCATGGAGCCCGGATTGAGGTCTCACCCAAAGAAGTATGGTGGGGATGCTGGAACCAGGTTTCCGCACCCTTGAGATGTCTGAGGGGTTGATTTAGTCCAACTATGAATACCTTCACGTAAGTCACTTCGTGCACTTTACTAACCCGTGAGGCCATCACGCCCTGTTATACTTCACTTCGCGCAACCCTAACTAGGCACTGAGGAGCTTCGCGCTGCTAAAGCAACGATCTGCGCTATTTCCCCAAGTCACACCACAGATCTTACTTATCTTCTTATAACAATTAGTTATCTTTGCGTAAACAAATACTTTATATTATATTCACTTTATTAGCTATTCATATAAGTTTGCACAGTAAATAAACTGTAAACTTTCAATTCATACCCAATATAATTCAATGCATAAAATAGGAAAAGATACACAAAAATATTGTAGAACTTCTCTTTATTAATGCTTCAATTGGTTATAGACTCGACTTGCCCTGTGCACTCAGCTGCAGGGGTCCACGCACTCAGCTACAGACTACTAGGCCTCTGCGCACTCAGCTGCAGAGCCTTCTCCTACTCTACAACCCAAAGACACCACTCTACACTTAGACTCGATGCTTCATGGATTGATTTTCTCCCATCATTCTTTCTTTACACTCAGAGCCTCGCTCTATTTATACAATCCCATGGTCCGCAGACCATGGGTAGAACTCTCAAGCCGACACTACATTTACAAAAGTAAGGGTGGACAACCCTATGACTCAATTACAACTTCACGCTCCGCACCCACAAATCGCGAAGTCTTTACATCAGACTTAGTCAAAACTTGGGCTTTAAGCCCCAAAACTTGCCTTGGGGGGATCCCATGCCCAACATAAGGAGTAGGAGCTTGCCTTTGCATCACAACAATAATAAAATTGTGGTTTTGTCCCTTTATGGGTTTTCTCATATATCTAGTGTCAATAAGTGTTGTTTTTATGTGTTCATGTGATCTTTTGGTTTGCTTATTACTTGTTGTTCACATATTCAATCTGCTAGTCATTATTTGTTAAGTTACTTGTGTAATGTTTCAGTTAATGAGTTTAGAGAAAATAATTTTAATTTCCATAAATATGCTAAACTGATTCACCCCCTTCCCTCTCAGTTTAGTCAATTTTTCATTAGACATATATTCCAAGAACACTAGCAGCTAATGTCCAGAACCTTGCACAATGTAAGAAAGATGTAGCCAAGACGAGGAGAATAATATTGGATGGAGTATGTGATCATATTTTCTCGAATCTCCATAGGAAATAAACCTCATTCACGATGTGGAAAGCACTGACATAATTGTTCAAGAATAGTAGTGACCACATGAAGATGGCACTTAAGGATAAACTTTGAAGTATCGAGATGAAAAAAAATGACACTATACCACAGTATCTAAGAAGGTTCACAAAATTTCATGATGAATTGGGTGGGTTCAATGTTACTATCCCTGAATATGCCTTGGTAAGCCTGGCCCTTCTGGGCCTTCCCAAGAGCTGGCATAACTATCAATATTCAATGAACGAGAGGGAGAAACTACTGAATTGGGAGTGCTTATGGTATGCTTTGGTACAAGAGTAAATAAAGTGGAATACTAGAGATGGGACTTCATCAAAGGGTGAGGATGAAGAAAAAATTACATTGGATGGAAAGGAAAAGAAGGGAAAAGGGAAGAAATCCAAATCCAAACCAGAATCTAGTCAAGGGGGTAAGAAGAAAGATTTGTCAAAAATTAAATGCTTCTATTGTCATGAGTCCAAGGATTGTGCCATGAAGTTCCCACACAAGAAGGCAAGCAAGAAGACCTCAGGAGGAGCAGTAGGTGAAACTTTATCTTCACAGTTCGAGCTTGACTTTACCCTCATTGTATGCATGACCAACAAAGTGATGGGGAGTGTGTGGTACTTGGAATCAGGTACATCCTTCCACATGATAGGGTGTAGATACTTTTTTAATGACCTGAAAGAAAAATATTTATAGATGCACATCGATATGGGGGGCACTGGAAGGTATAACATGCCCAGGATTCGTACAGTCACCATTCAGACGGAGTTAGGCTCCCCCCCCCAAGCTCAAGGATGTCATGTTTTTTCCATACCTAAAGAAAAATCTCATCTATGTTGTAGTTTTGGAAGGTCATGGTTATGATGTGAAATTTATCAAAGGAAAGACATTCCTGAGACACATAGCCATGGGATAGGTGAAGTTGATCAGGGTTCATGTGAAGAACCTATACAAGCTAGATGTGGAGGATTGTGCTGCACTGAGCACAAAGGCAGAGAATATGTAGAGTTGTGATGTTAGTGAACTTTGGCATAGAAGACTTGGCCATTTTCATCATGGTGCTCTAGAGTTCATGCAACATATAACCACAAACCTCCCCAAAGGAGCGCTTGAGCAGTAGGATGTATGCAAAGGATGTATTTTGGGGAAGTACACAAAATCCACATTCCATAATCGGGAAAACAAAGCACATGCCACCCTAGAAAGGATCCACTCAGATGTCTGTAGACCTTTCTCAACAGCCTCCATTGCCAGGCACAAATATTTTGTCATTTTTATTGATGATTTCTCACGGAAGTGTTGGATATTCTTCATGCGAAAGAATGATGAGACATTATCCAAGCTCATAGAATTCAAGGCACTGGTTGAGAAAGAAACAGGCAAGAAGGTGAAGGCTCTCAAGATCGATAATGGAGGTGAGTACAGGTCGAATGAATTTAAAATTTTATGTGCAAAAGAAGGCATTTGACAAGATTTGAAAACACCCCACAACCCACAATAGAATGTGGTGGTTGAGAGAAAGAATCATAGCATTGTGGGAGTAGTGAGGGAAATGCTGCATTATCAAGGCTTACCTCTGCACTTGTGGGCCAAGGCATGTAACACAACAATCTATTTGCAGAACCATAATCCTCATCGAATTTTGGGCATGATGACACGAGAAAAAACTTTCTTGGGGAGAAATCCAGATGTATCGCACATCATGATTTTTGAAGCCTTTGTTTACTTCCATGTCCCCAAAGAATCAAGGAAGAACCTAGAGCTGACAACAAAATTGCGGGTATTTGTGGGTTACACAGAAACTCCCCACAACTACCATGTGTACTTGTCATCCCTTAGAATGACAATTGTGTGAAGGGACGTGAACTTTGATGAAGATAAAGTGGTGCAGTGCTCTTTTCAGAGGGAGCTTGAGATCCCACCAGAGCAGGACCTTTTAGCTCCAAAGGACGAGCCTCAGGAAGTTGTGGAGACTTAGCCACAAATTGAGGAGACGAGAAGATAGTGGAAACAACTACTTAAGAAGAACCATATAGAGAAGGCGGAAAAAGGACCAGGGAAATTGAGAGACTTGTACAGGATGTGAGGGAGAATTTGGGTGCTCCTTCAAATTAGCGCAGGTAGAGAAGGTCACCAAATCAGTACACTTGCTACATGGCTTTAATGATTGAGCTTGTAGAGACTAAGCCATCCTCTTTCGAGGAAGTAGTAGAGCAACCTATATGGGTTGATGCAATGGTGGAGGAATATGAATCCATTGTAAAGAACAATGTTTGGGAAGTGGTCCCAAGACCATCAGATAAATCAGTTGTTGGTTCGAGCTATATCTTCAAGGTAAATCCTACAACAACTGGAAGCATAGAAAAGTACAAGGCCAAATTTGTGGCCAAAAATTACTCTCAAACTGAAGGGATTAACTATCAAGAGACCTTTGCTCCTGTATCAAGGTACTCATCCATTAGGTCAATTCTTGCTCTGGATGCACAAATGGGGTGGAATATCCACCAGATGGATGTAAAAACAACATTTCTCAATGGAGTTATTGAGGAGGAGGTGTATATCGAGCAACCAGAAGGCTTCGATACTTTTGATTGGGAGTCTCATGTGTATAGACTCAAGTGAGCATTGTACGGTCTTAAGCAAGCACCACATGCTTGGTACACCAATATTGATAACTATCTCACCACCTTAGGGTTCACCAAAAGTGAAGTGGTTGCAAACCTCTATTATGTCTTGGTAGAAGGTAAATTGTTGATTATTGTCTTATATGTTGATGATTTGATTTTAACAGGTGATTATCAGATGATCATATCTTGCAAGGAGGAACTTGCAAGAGAGTTTGAAATGAAGGACATGGATATCATCACTACTTCCTCAGGTTGGAAGTATGGAAAGATGATGGGGAAGTGTTTATTTCTTAGGGAAAGTATGCCAACGGGATACCTTAGAGGCTCTGCATGGGAAGTTTCAAACCCATGGAGGCACCTCTAGCGACCAACTAGAGGAAAGAGGATGCCACTTCAGGTGAGGAAGTGGATGCTACTGTTTACCAACATTTGGTGGGTTCACTAATGTATCTTGTGAGCACATGACAAGATATGTGTTATGCATTCAACCAGATGAGCCAAGCTATGGTTAGGTCAACCAAATTATTTTGGAGTGCAGTTAAGCGTGTTCTACGGTACCTCAGAGGCGCTACCCTGTTTGGATTATTGTACAAACAGATAGAGGGAGTGAAGCTATGTGGCTTCACAGTTGCAGATTGGGCGGGGAGTCCATCAAATCGAAAGAATATATCAGGTGTAATTTTCATTGTTGGGTCTGCAGTGTTTCTTGGTGCATCAGGAAGCAAATATCTTTGGCACTCAGCTCGACATAAGCATAATACATCACTTCCAGTCAAGAAGCATGTGAGGAAATTTGGATGAGAAAGATACTTGTTGGATTGTTTGGTTAGATGATGGATCCAACTATGATCTACTGTGATAATATGAGTTGCATCAAGCTCTCTGAAAATCTTGTTTTTCATGATTGATCCAAGCATATAGCTACTTGGTATCACAATTTATGGGACTATGTGCATAAGCGAATAATGTTGTTGAAGTACATTTCAACAGGCGAAAAAGATGTTGACATTTTGACAAAGGCCTTGTCAAGATGGAAGTTCGAGTTCCAGAGGTGTAGGATAGGGGTGGTTTATTATCCCTTTCTTGCTGAGAGGGAGTGTTAAAAAATGCAACAAGAAATTCTCAATTTGATTTTGCCTTGATTAAATTGAGAAAATTTGAATTTCCACATCAGCATACAACCTGGATGATGTTAACTTGTGTGACATGGCTTGTGTCCCCAAGTTTACTCAGTAAATTCAAGTTTAAGGAGTTAGAGTTAAATTCAACATGTGTGATTGTTAATTTGTAGCAATCAACGTCAGTTATCTTAGGTTGTTTTCAGTTAAACTAGTTCCAACTTTTGGAGGAACTAGTGGAAGGTTAGGTAAGCACCGATACTTCAGTCAAAATCAATGATCATCCAATTAACTGATCAATCATCCCAAAATAGCTAGTGCATGCAAAGAATTCAAGTTACCCAGTTGAGGTGGAGATTCCAAGGAAATGTAACATTAGTTGTAAATTAGTAGTGAGTGTACAGGTGTTTCATGCAATCAAATGATTAGCCTAAGGAATTACACAATTCAATTAGAGAAATTTCCTAAATTATAGGGGCTAATTCCTCAAGGAACAATGCAAGGTAATAAAAGCTCAAGCAAAGGAAAAATTTGGCTAAATTTGGGTCAAATGCCTTTAGTGAGCAGAGATATAGGTTATGCACTTACAGGGTGTGCTCAATTGAGCAAATAAGTTGTAATACATCTATATTCATTTTATTAATGAAATCATGCATTAATATTTTTAGCATATTTCTTTCCCTAGATAAAAATAATGTTTCATGTGTGTTATTTCTTCTTGCATGTCTGAGACTTGTGTTCTAAATTGTGAATTAATGTCCGCAAATTAGGAGAGTAGGTTTTTGTCTAGTGGTTTTGATTAAAACTTCATAAGTAGTTGCAAATCTACAACCTAATTTGTCCAAAATAAAGAAGGAGTCGAGGGGATGAATTCTATAATTGTGTGTATGAAATAATTATGGTTTGTGTGTTGAAATATGTAACTAGGTTTAGTCTTCTTAAATGTATTAGAGATGTACTTATCAAAAGAATGAAGAGTATATTTTTATTATTATTTCTATGACTTACTAAAGCATGGGTTTCATGCTTGGGTCATCATGTTTTAGGTCAAAGTCCCCATTGAGGAGTTCTTGGATTTATTTTGATTCATTAGAGTCATTATACATTAAAACAGACCCTTCTTGGGCTTTCAAATCCTGTAAAAAGATTTATTTTTGAGTAAAAAATGAGTTTAGTCTCCTCCACACCAAGTTAGCTCAAGAAGATCAAGTCGGCCTCAAGAAGAGTAATTTTACCTCCCTATAAGGATATAAATACAAGGCACTGAATTCATTTGGAGCATCTCATTTTATCTCACATAGTTTGATTTTTGAAGCTGGAAGATGGAAAAATGCGAAGTTGAGAAAGGGCTAGAAAGGAGTGTGAGTTTATGGAAGGAGATAGTAGACCACAAGATCGAAATTTTGGGGCAACTCTCACCATGTTTTGAGGTGTATCAAGGGAGATAAAATTTCTCCAAGTTTGTTTGAAGTTGCTACTGCTACTGTTGTTGGGTCGAAGTTGTTATTGATGCTAGTAGGTTGAAGTTGCTTGTGAAGAGTTATTATCTGCAAGAAGGAGTGAGGGCTGAATTGGTTTGGACGGAGTCTCTGTATGGGTCTAGAATCTTGGATTATCTCAGTAAATTATTGAAGGAAGAATTTTTGACCAGGTTTTCCCCTAAAACAAGGGCTTTTCCCTAGCTTTCCACCTACATTTGTTTTCCTTGTGTTATTGTTTCAGTAATTTCTTGATGAACTAAAATATAAAAGAAGAACATAAAGATAAAAGAATCACAAGTAATTATCTATCTAAGAAAATATTTATGCCTTTTTTATTTTCTAACATGGTATCAGAGCTAAGGTGAAGGAGGAAAAAGGCAATCTTGAGTATCTACTAGAAGGAATCTAAAGGATTGATCTACGGATCATATAAAGAGCTCTTACAAGAGAAGAAGATCACTATCTTATGGAAAGTGTATAACACATTAAATAGTGAGAACAAGTTGGAAGGAGCATCAAACTATAGATCTTGGAAGAAGAGAATTAACCTCATTCTTGAAAAGAATGAGGTCTTGGATGTTGTAAAAGAAACCTACAGAAGAATCCAGTGATGCAGACAAGGTGAAGTATGGAGAATTGGAGATATTGGATATCGCTCTTACGGTAGAAAGAATAAAGGAAAATCTTGTCCCATATATTTCCAATATAAACCATGCTCAAGAAATGTATGAAGCATTGACAAAATTATTCACCGTCAAAAATATTGGTCGAGTTGCAAGCTTGAAGAATGAGTTAAGGACTGCTAAGATGACAACGGATGATATTGTGGATTCCTTCTTTATAAGGATATCAAGGATTAGAGATGAAATTCAAGCCATCGATGAAATAGTACCAGAGAAGGAGCTAGTAATCACCGCACTATTGGGATTACCACCTACTTGGAGTTCTTTTGCTTCAGGTCTCAATAGTTGGAAAGAAGTTCCTACCTTTGAACAATTGTGGAATGCTTTCACCCAAGAAGAAATGAGAATTTATTTAGTATCCAACAACGAAAAAGAGAAGGCCTTAAATGCATACTCCGCTTCTCACAAGAAAAGACACGGCCAAGAAAGAAGGTTGATGTGTCCAAAATATCATGCTACCAATGCCACAAGATTGGTCATTTTAAAAGTGGTTGTCCCAACATTCCAAAGAAAAAGAAAAGAAGCAGGGATCAAGTGAATGTAGCTGAAGAAGGATCTCCAAAGAAGACTAAGGCCAAAGAACTAGATTTAAGGGACTTACACTACTAAATTCCTTTGATCTACGCTTTTGTTATTTTACTTTGATTTCTAGTTTTTAGGTTTAACATATTTTGGAAAAACAATTTTTATTTTTATTTTTTTTTCTTAAGGTTATAGGTATCCCTCAAGCTTGGAGGGATCCCTCATCAACCTCTAAAGACAAGTATCCTATTACCTTTTTTTCATTTTTAGTTTTCCTTACTTATCTGGTTTTGTTTGGATTAAATACTAATCACAATTCTACTCCTATTTTCCTTGTTTAGGAAAACTTGATGAAGACTCAAGAAACAAGACCTCACAAAAACAAAACATTGGAATTACAAGGCTTGTTAAGAAACAAGAGGTATGTTTTGAATTACAAGTTTTTGCTCTCTCCATATTCATTCTTGATGAACCATTTCTAACACCTTTTTGTCTGGCTCTCTTGAATCTTAAAGATTCTTGATTGGGTGATTCACGGTTAGATAAATCTACCCTCCTCATATATTTGATTGCTCTTGTGGAACCCTAGAAAGCTTCATTGTGAAACCCTAACCTACTTAGGGTTATTGTTGAAAGAAAATGTTTGATGTTTAGATGGATTCATGTTTGGGGTTTATGTATTGTTATGGAAACACTAACTTATTAGGGTTGAATGGTGATGTCTAAAATCTCAAACCTTTGAAGTATTGATAATTTAGGGTTTGCTATGTTTTGTATTGAAACCCTATATCATTATGGTTTGGCAAGGTATATGAGAAAGACCCTTATAATGTCCTAGAAATGAAACCCTTGGCAGGTATGTGTTTGTCCGATCAAACCCTATTCTAATCAAGTTTGTTATATGTCTAATGCTTATTGATATTTGTGTAGTTGGGTTTGACAAACACATGTTATGATATGCTTGTGCATTGATCCAGATTTAAATGGGAATGAAACAAATTACAAAGATAACCATAAATACAGAGATGCAGCGAAAATAATAATTCATTTCATCACTGTAAAATACTGAAATATGCTTACAAACAGAAATGGAAATAACTAGCTAGGGCAATGGTAGCTTATCTTTGAGAAGAGATGTGGTGGCTACATGCCTCTGAATTGTGTTACAATGAGGCTTGAAGGCCTATTTATTGTTGAGAAACAATGGAAAACCCTCAACATCCAAAAACCTAACCCTAGAAGATGAAACACCAAATTGTGGGCCCCATTTGGGTAAATTGGTCCATCAACTTCCCGAGGTCGCAACTTTGGCATACGATCTTCATTTGACGTGTACAATAGCTTGTTAGAAAGATCTATCCGAGCACTACAACTTTGGGAAGAGCAACATAGGTCCATGTTGCTCCCAGATTTCCCAAAAAACGTCGTTTAGGGCCTCAAAACGGCTCCGGAAGTTCAGGACCCGAAAAACTGCTAAAAATAGTAAATTGTGCTACAATTACGGAAACTAAAAAACTGAAAAAGACAGTTGTGGGGATCCAAGTGGGATAGGTGGGTGACCACAAACATCCACCTGGATCATGCATGATGATGGAATCCTAGATATATGAGTTGACCTAAGTGTTGATGGTCATGAGTCCTAGGGTTTGGGTCTAAGACTTAGTTGAAGTTTGATTTTCTAGGGTGATAATATTTGTGAATTCTAGGGTTTTGCAAATAGACCTTAGTAAATGTCCAAATCTATGATATATGATGACAATGTGATAATTTGAGATTTGTGTAATATTGTTGAAATCTGAATTTGAGATATGATTGTTGGGAATAAGAAAAATCTAGGGTTTGCAAAAAACCCTAGTGGAAGCTAGTCATGTTGTTAATTTGAATTGATAAGTGATTAGTTTTGGTTATTAAAAGCTCATGTATAAAATCTAGGATTTCTCACTAAATCCTAGTGAGAAGTATAACATGTGAATGTTGAACTTGTTAGATACATTGTAGATCTGTATTGGTCTGAATTGTTTCTAGGGTTTGTAATATGATGTAGTAAGGTATGTCATACCTCTAGAAGAAACATTGAAACCCTAGATGTAATGAAGGTTGTTATGAAATTCTCAAAGTCTTGATGATATAGTCTAGGGTTTATGACAAAAGCCCTAGCAAGAAGTTAAAGAGTATGTGTCTCTTGTTTATAATTAAGTTTGGGTATTTGATGTATAAAGTTGAGTGCTTCCGTGATTTTGATATGGTTAACTTCATGCTCCTATAGATTTGGTTGTACATGCTATCTAAGTTATGCAGGTACATAATCTTCAAGATGGTGAATATGTTCGTAAAGTAAAAATTGATGTGATAAGCATGATGTGAATAATGATCATGATATCTCTGATAAGAAGGATGGAAGCCATGAAAGATTCTCTGATGTCGTAGAAAAGAAGTTGAGCCCCCTAAGTTCAAAAGGAGCCTGGATGAAATCTCGCTAGTTGAGAGGAAGGAAATATCATAGTCATGATGGACACCTTGATAGAAGAAATTGGAGAATGTATTTTGAAGGTCTAAGAAAAGCCAGATCGATTTGTGAAATATGTTGATGCATGAGAATCAGGAAAGGAAGCTATATGATTGAGGAATCTACTGTCAAGATTCAGTGGGAAATCTCTAAGTCGTACTATGAAAATTTGAGAAGAAACATAAAGTTTTCTGGAAGACCCCGAAGGTTTGTATCTATCTATGTACATTTGAAAGTTTGTTGCTAATTGGGGTTGTGTTTGTACATGCAAATATCTCGACGGCTTGATAACATGTTTTACATGCTTAGCATTGTCTATTAGTTTGATCGGGAGAGATTTGTTTGATCGAGGAGGATTTATTACCAATTGGAATAATCGGGAAAAATTGAGGCATTGTTTGAGACATTGCCTGGGAGGATATCTAGTCGGAACTATGCGTTGATGTCTAGTTCTCAAAGTAGGGACATGGAGTTGGTCATAGAGCTCTAACCTTGGATACACACCTAGATCCCCAGGTTGATGGTTAGTAAGTAACCTTGATGGTACCTAGAGAGGATGAAATATTTAGTCCATCTTAGTCCCACCTAGATAGGTTTCCCAGGTCAGGAATCTAGTCCATGGCATTGCAGTGCCTAAAATTATTCATGGTTCACATGTTCTATGATATTCCTTATACTTATGAATACCTCATTAATTAAGACGGAGTGTTTAAATGTGCAACTATGTCCGGTTTTCATAAATGTATTTGAGATGTACTTATCAAAAGAATGAAGAAAATATTTTTATTGTTATTTCTATGACTTATTATAGCACAGGTTTCATGCTCGGGTCATCATGTTTTAGGTCAAAGTCCCCATTGAGGACTTCTAGGATTTATTCTGAGTCATTAGAGTTAGTGTACATTAAAAGAGACCCTTATTAGGCTTTTGAATCATGTAAACAAAATTATTTTTGAGTAAAAAATGAATTTAGTTTCCTTAGCACCAAGTCGGCCTCAAGAAGAGTAATTATACGTCCCTAGAAGGCTATAAATACAAGGCAATTCGAATGCATTTGGAGCATCTCATTCTATGTCACATAGTTCGATTTCTGAAGCTGGAATCTGGAAAAGTGAAATTATACGTCCCTAGAAGGCCATAAATACAAGGCAATTCGAATGCATTTGGAGCATCTCATTCTATGTCACATAGTTCGATTTCTGAAGCTGGAATCTGGAAAAGTGCGAAGTTGAGAAAGGGCTAGAAAAATGGATGGAAATGAGTGTGAGTTTCTGGAAGGATATAGTAGACCACAAGATCGAAATTTTGGGACAACTCTCACCCTGTTCTATGGCGTATCAAGGGATATCGAAGTTCTCCAAGTTTGGTTGAATCTGCTATTGCTACTGTTGTTGGGTCGAAGCTCCTAGTGATGTTAGTAGGTCGAAGTTGTTTATGAAGGGTTGCATCTACAAGAAGGAGTGGGGGATGACTTGGTGTGGAGGGTCTTTGTCTAGGTCTAGAGTCTTGAATTATCTCGAGAAAATATTGAATGAAGAATTGTTGACTAGGATTTTCCCTAGATAGGGGATTTTCCCTGGCTAACCACCTACATCTATTGTCCTTGTGTTATTGTTTTGGTAATTGCTTGATGAACTAAAGGATAAAAGAATCACAATTAATTATCTATCTAAGAAAATCTTTATGTCTTTCTGATTTTCTAACATTGTGCACCTCTTTACAATTTTTCTCATGATGAGTTGTTGTATATTTTGTTGTTCACCATTGTGATTGTTTCTATCTTATGCATATATACATAGTGATATCTGAGTATTTCTGCGAGTGATATACATATGCATAGCATTGAATGATATTTTTGTTAAGTTGCTCCTTGACACTATCATGCAATCTATTCTATCATTTCATGTATTGGTATGCCTCGAGTGAGACGTTTCTCCCTTGCAGAGCAATGAAAATGTCAGCAATGTGCTAGACTATAACGGAAACCTTCGTTGGAAACCAGTGGAAAAACCTTGGGTCTTTGAAGCCTAATTTCATGTCAACACAAGGGTGATTCAGGTTACTATGACCAACGCTAGGGTGGATAAGCACAAAAATATCTGGCTTCAATACTTTAAATGACATCAATCCTATCCCTTCTTGAGGAATCATTAAAGCATATATAATTGGAATTGATGCTTTAGAGGAGCTTTAGAAGTTCCATGATGAACTCTGCTAAGCATCCCATTGCAACATGGATTGTCGATAGCTCAAGTAATACAATAGTCCCCCATAGGAAAGGACTTGTTGCTTTGTAGCTATGCTTGTTTTTATTATTAATTTGTGGATTATTTGAATCCAATATGATATTCCCATGATCTACAAGGTCATATAAGTTATCATTTATATGTGAAATAGAGATAATATATTATTGGGTGCATTAATGAGTACATATTGAAAAAATATGGAAAACCTAATGGAGTAATTCTATAATGATGAGAAGAAAATCTTCTTATTTTACATTTATAAGAAGTGTTTGATTAATATAGGAAAAAAAAAATATTTATAGTATTGAAGTTATGGTAGAGTAAACTATTGAAGTGGAAGAAGCGTCCAAATGATCTTTATATTAGTATTTTAGTTTGTTGTTATCACATTGAGGTTAATGTGTCTAAATTTAACATTATGGGGGATCCATTAGCATCATTCAATTTGGTTCATACTTGGCTAAGTAAATGTGACTTGGGGTATCTAAAGTTCCCAAAGTCACTTAGGACTTGCACTAGTCTTAATTGTTGTTGGCACATGCATTATTGCACATTCACATGCATAGACACAAGCATAAACATGTCACTTAGTAAGCCTTGAACATTTGTGGGGACTACATTAACTATCAACTTATTAAACTCGCATGGTTCAAATTTAGAGTCTATATAATTTCATCAACGATAATCTGACATAAAATGAAACTCATATGAATTGAACCCAAGCATGTAATCTAAATAATTTCAATTCTTTAAAATATTGAAATCAAAAGGTTCATCAACACTTACAATAAGGTGTGATCAAGTCCAAGATATATATGTGAAATTATATTCATATGCAAATTTCAACTAAAAAAATAGACCTATGCATATGTGCATGGGTTCCAAGTAAAAATGGATATTAGCAAATGTGATTGGGGCATTAACAATATACTTTGGAATTATTTTTGGAAATGGGAGATGGTGTTTCTTACGTCTTGATCAAGAGGTTAAACCTCTATCAAGGAATTCCATATTGATTAAGATAAGTTGTATAACAATTAGTGTTGTAAAAAAACTTAGGCATGGATGGTAATGAATGATTTAGAAGAATTAAAGGCTCACGTGTATAGACATATAAGCCATATGAAAATTTCCCTATATACCTCTTTTTGTATTGAAAGAAGAAACATATATCATGCAAATTAGTGTCATAATTCAACATGCAAGAAAAAAAAATATATTATACTTATGAAATGAGGAGAGGTACAAAGGATCATGAGTGCACCCCCTTCTAGTTGTGTTTATGCCACGCCATTTCCTTTTTACTTATAGGAAATTATAATATTTTTTTCATGCTATAGTTGTCTTGTGTCTTAATGTAGTTTGATTCATGGAGTGGGATGTTAGATATTTTGGTAATTAAATGAAAAATACCCATTAGGTGTAGACCAATTGGTTTGAGTGGCATATAGTCCCCTCCAGATCTCATGTTCAAACGATCTCATATGGAGGGGTTGAGGATGGAAGCCACTTATGGGTGAATTAAACTATCCCAAGGATTGTTTAAGCTCGATTGAGCTTCGCACAATCCTGGTGGTAGCATCCCACTAGTGGGTAGATTGCTTTTCCATTCAATAGATGGACTGACCCTATCCTTGGCTTAGCCTAGTTACAAAAAAACAGAAAAGTAAAAAATACTTTAAAATAGAGTGTTGGAGTAGGAGAAGGAACTTTATATCTTGTTAAAGAGCTTTAAAATAGAAACTGCTACTTCTTTTTTCTTTTTCTTTTTCTTTTTTATCTTTTTGAAATTAAAAGAAAATAAGCGTGTTGAGGGATGAAATATTATATCTTTGTTTACCATTTGATTAGAAGATGTTTTAGAGGTTTTAAATGGAAATCATTAGATGTTGCAAGGCTCTTGTTTTTCATGTAGATTTACACATGTTGTTACCTCAAATGCTTAATATCTAAGAAGATAGAGGCACAATGTGGCATAAATTATTGATGGCTTACGAATATGGCGTATAATGCCACTTGGGCGGATAAAATGTAGTGCAAGTGGTGAGACATCGTTCTTTTGGTGGCATGAACACATTTGGTGGTTGTAGGTTATGGATCATGATGCTAGACCATGGTAAGAGGCATGTACACATTTGATGGATGTGATAGAGTTATATGTTAGACCGAAGCTGCAGAAGATTTTGGGCTTCTATATAGAGCCAACTTGATGAAGTGGTTGTATGTTTCCCATAGATAGTTTTGTATATAGGCATTGCCCAAGCATGGACGAAACTTAGAGTTTGCACGATGAGTGACTTGGATGTGGTCCCAAAGATGACTTAGATCCACATGACTAATTGATGGAAAGTCGGAAAGGTACTTGGGTGTTGTACAATGAGAAATATCCTAGGCACCAAGAGACATGTGGCCACACTTTAAGGTGAGTCATGCACAATGAACGTGTTGGACCTGGTTGAGTTGATGTAGCATTATTCTTTTGGTGGCATGAACACATTTGGTGGTTGTAGTTTATGGAGCATGATGCTACACCTTAACAATAGGCATGTACACATTTGATGGAGGTGATAGAGTTATATGGGAGACTGAAGTCGTAGAAGATTTGGGGTTTCTATATATAACCAAGTTGATGAAGTGGTTATATGTTGCCCTCCTATAAAATAGTCATGTATATAGGCATTGCCCAAGCATCAATGAAACTTAGAGTTGGCATGATGAGTGACTTGGTTGTGGTTGCAAAGATGACTTAGGTCCACATGACTAATTGATGGAAAGTCAGCAAGGCACTTGAGTGTTGCACAATGAACAATATCCTATGCACCTAGAGACGTGTGTGCACACCTTAAGGTGAACCATGCACAATGAATGTGTTGGACATGTTTGAGTTGATGTTTCAATGGAATGAGGTATCTTAGGTGTTTAAGTGGTGAGTGCCTTGGTTTAGGGAACTTGACTTGCAACGCATTGTTTTGTAAGTAGTTGGAGCGCGTTAACAACTTTCTAGGAATGATTGGAACTACGTAATAGAAAGTGGGTAGCAAAAAGACCATAAATCCACTACATATAAGAGATGATGATGGTTAGACACTCCAATGAGGGGAAATAGTGGCATACTATTCATATTCAAATTGGAATCCATGAGGCACTTAGGCATTCAATTGGTGGACTTATGTGAGATTTTTTAAAAACACCAAGCACATAATTATAGGGTTTATTGAGCTTAGGTGTACAACTTGAGTTTTGTGTGCTTAGAGCCGTATGGATGAAGGTTTTAGGAAAGTCTAGGAAAGAGGCACATAAATGTCTAAAACATAGCAATGCTATTTTGAGTGATTTAGTGAAAATTAAGATATGCTAGATGCAAATCCATGAGTGCTTCCTACCCCTACCTTAAATGTCTCATAACATCTTGTGATATGGCTTCTTTGTGTGAATACTACCAATGCTTACCAATGCTTACCATATTATATAGTAGGGTTGAGTTGTAACCAAGAAAATGTGGTAAAAACTGAATAATTAGTTTTGAAATTGGAAAACGAAATACTAAATATTAATTATTTTGCAATTTAATTAATTTTGAAATGGGAAAACCAAATACTAAATATTCATTATATATTTATATTACAATTGATTTCGGGGGGCAAATTGGAATAATTGAAATTGGAAAACGAAATACTAAATATTAATTATTTTGCAATTTAATTAATTTTGAAATGGGAAAACCAAATACTAAATATTCATTATATTGCAATTGATTTCGGAGGGCAAATTGTTTCGGGGGGCAAATTGGAATAATTGAAATTGGAAAACGAAATACTAAATATTAATTATTTTGCAATTTAATTAATTTTGAAATGGGAAAACCAAATACTAAATATTCATTATATTGCAATTGATTTCGGAGGGCAAATTGGAAAACAAAAGACGCCGTTTCCGGGGATCGAACCCGGGTCACCCGCGTGACAGGCGGGAATACTCACCACTATACTACAGCGACAAGAGATGTTCAATACATTAACGTATTTACTAACTAATCGATGATCGAGTTCGAGACGGATTACTTGGAGTGCCGGTTTCTTTCTCTGTTAACAGTAGATCTTTAATTAATAGCGCCTTCAAAACCGAAATCGCAAACGAAAAAGATAAACACCACTGCATCAGCCGGGAATCGAACCCGGGTCTGTACCGTGGCAGGGTACTATTCTACCACTAAACCACTGGTGCAAACAGATAACCAACAAATCTCTGTCACCCTCAGAAGATAGAATTCTATTTCCACGATTTTCCAACTCCGTGGCCTCTTCCATTCAATTGTGATATAACAAATAAATAATCACTGTTACTTGTTTCCCTCGGAATGAGAATTATTAAATTGAAAACACGACTCCCGTGTTTTGCAGGTAGATTTTCTTACGGCCTTTTCTCTCTCTATCTTTTAATTCTTGTATTCACATGACCCTTCTAATTCGTTGATTTACGAATTCATCTCTCAAAACATTTCTAACTCTAAATTAAAATTTTGAAGTAATCCAAACCACCATTCTTTGCTTTCTTAAGCTTCACTGAACTATATTTATTCTTATTCTTAGTAGCTTTCAGTATCATACCTTTCTATAAATTTTATTTTAGTATTTTTTTAAATCTGATATCATTAAATATTTTTAATTAAATTAGCAGTATAGATTCATCTTAACCACGAATATATTAAATACTGAGAAGAATCAAATCTTTCGATATGCAAACCTCTTTTAGAGTGTAAAATTTGAAAAAAGGTTTGCACCTCCACCGATTTAATCCCTACCAAAACTCGATAAATAATGTGGTTAAGATGGATCTATACACGTTTCTCTCTCTCTCTCTCTCAGTGTGTAATTTTTCATTTCTTAAATTGCATTTTTGAATACATAAATGGATGTAATGTCTTGAAAGTCCCTGTGGACACTTTGATTGTGTAGAATACACAACTTAAATGTCCTATTCCAACATATATTTGCTATATACACATATATATGAAAATCAACCAAAATATAAAATAATGAGACTACTTGAAATGTTTTAAAGTTTTGTTTTGTTTTTTAATTTTTTATTTGTTTATTTTATATGATATGTACATATATGCGTAGTTGACATTCAAATTTTTTATTTATTGACCATATTAACATGTTTTTATGTTATTAATATATTTTTAAGTACACGTCAATATTACTTAACTTTGCATGGTGAAAGTATTTTATTTATCACCCACATTGATTATTTTTATTATTACTGATTTTTTCCATATTAACTTGTTTTTCTATTGTTAATATAGTTTTAAGTACACGACATTATTAATTAACTTTGCATGGTGAATATATTTTATTTATCACCCACATTGAATATTTTTATTATTAATAATATTTTTTAAATGCTACATATCAATTCTATAATAAAAATTGAATGAATTATACATCTCCCTCTTATTAGAATGTAGCTAAATAATTCTACTTTTAACTACTTCTTGCTTTTGACCATTGAAGTATTTTGCTATAGTATATGTGTGTATGTGTGTGTGTGTTTGTGAATTAATAGAATTTATATTACTCAAAAACTGGATTACATAGATATCAAATGGTACACAAAGGGAGTACAAACTCTCAACCATCAAACATTGTCGCCTAGACAAACCATATAAATTTTCTGAACAAAATACCAATATATTAAGGCCATACAAGGCATGGTTACCTCCCCATACAAATTAGATGCTGAAGTAAGAGCAATTTTCCATAGAGGGACGACTAATTCAAATGCCCACACCAACATTCACACATGAGCACATATAAATTGTCCATTACATCACGATTGGAGATCCGCAAGGAAATTATATACTTCCGGGACATGATCCTCCCAAGGTGCCACAACTAAAACCACCAAACAACAAAAGGAGAAACCATCATCTCCAACCTAGATACAAGTAAGCCATCCACAAAATTCATAACAGTTGTATATCAACATAAGCTTATAACAATAGATATGAAACAAAACACCATAGACTGAAAATCAGAACCATAAACAACCCTCAGAAGCACATGACTGTGACCATACTACATCGGCATAATCCATTCACCTAAAGACCATCAAGGGGCCTTCTAAAGACAAAACCAAAAGCTTCAGGAAAGACCCAAATTGTGCCACCCACCAGCCATGTTCACTAATCATTATCTTAGGATGTGATATTAGTCAAAACCCTTACGTTGGACCTAGGGAGATCCATCAGGTCCCCACCATTTGACTCACAGGCTATGTAGCTCTCCACATACACCAACCAAGCATCAATTTTATCCACATGAAACCTCAAGTTCCTAAGAATTCTCTTAACATCCTCTAGAGAGGAAAAAATATTACATTTTTCCACCTGCTTATCCCTCATAACCAAGCCCAATAAAGTCTTCATTTTCTAATGGAACGCTATTGAATTTAAATACTATTCTTTCCTACCACTGGTGTCCCAAGGTTTTGACACCCAAACTGACATATCCTCCAATAACTCAAAGTTTGAAAGAGATTTCCTTTCCTCTCCTACTTTTATCTTGAGTTCCCAAATTTTAAGACATATTTAAGGCATAATTGCATTGAAATAGGTTTTGATTTATTTTAACAATTTTTCTAGTAATCATTTTTGTTACTTTTTACTCTTTATATACCCTTGCTGGATCATATTTTCTCCATCTTATCGCCCTGATGATGAACCACATTAGTTGGTTCGAAATGCAGCAACAAATAACTCTCATGTGATGGATCCTGAAGACATTTCTCAAAATAATTTTTCTCACAAAAGCCTACATTCAGATATGTTTAAGGTATAGTTGCATTGAAATAGATCACCATTGAGTCATGGGAAAATAGATTTGCCCCACACTACCCAGGCTGGGTTGTACCGCCTTTGCCTCTCCTACTCCTCATCTTCTGCATTGGCAAAATCATAGATTCATGGGGAGGCCACCTCAATATCGCTACAAGTGCTTCCTCTACTTGCAAAAGAGCATGACGATTGACTCGACCCACCCTCAAAAAAACTAGGATACCAACATGTAGCACCAGACATAAGACTTGACCTTAGACAAAGACCCACTAGAGAGGGTGGAGGACGACACTTCCTCAACCAAAGACTCTTCCTCGTTGACCATTGAGAAAGAAAGGTACCACCCTAGGACCAAGATGCTTTGACACCCTAGAAACCATAAACAATTATCTAAACCCAATCTATTGCGCTTACCTAGCCACACAACTAAACCCACCTAGTCCAACCCTTGTAGAGACTTATAGCTACCCCCACAACTAGAGAGAAGAGGCTAACACAAAACCTCCAGTCACAACATGATAAAGTGAAATATGTAACAAGGGGAAGGGAATTTTCCCTACACTGCCCAGGCTGGGTTGTACCGCCTCTGCCTCTCCTACTCCTCATCTTCTGCGTTGGCAGAATCGTAGAGTCATGGGGGGGGCACCTCAAAATCGCTACAAGTGCTTCCTCTACTTGCAAAAGAGCATGACGATTGACTCAACCCACCCTCAAAAAAACTAGGATACCAACATGTAGCACCAGACATAAGACTTGACCTTAGATAAAGACCCACTGGAGAGGGTGGCAGAAAACACGTCCTCAGCCAAAGACTCTTCCCCCTTGACCATTGGGCAAGAGTGCCACCCTAGCACCAAGAGGCTTCGATTCCCTAGAAGCCATAAACAATTATCTAAACCCAATCCATTGCGCTTACCTAGCCACACAACTAAACCCACCTAGTCCAACCCTTGTAGAGAATTCCATCTACCTCCACAACCAGAGAGAAGAGGTTGACACAAAACCTGACACCGAACCACTCCAGTAATCCCGACAATTTGTTTAGACCACAAGATACAAATAACACACAAGGACTGAGACTTTATATCCTTAAGACCAAAATTTCAACAAAATATTAGAGCATAGGCTTACTAGAATCCATGTAGTGAAAATATATTACTAGGATAAAATATACCAATAGTATTATGGGCCTATCGAACCGAAAAAAAATATTGATTAAGCATGATCTAGTTTCTAGTGGGAAAGTTAGAATTCCCAAATCTATCTATATCACAAATTTCATTAAACTTAAACAGCCATTTATTATGCATATTATGCCCTATGCCACTTTATTTATTAAGTAATTAAAAGAATAGAAATACGATAAACAATCACATAATATTTAGCACGTTAAACAACATGTTTTTTAAGAAAACCCTCTTGGGGAAGATATTCCATTTTATTATCAATCCAACAGTTTTCTAACGATTGATATTCTACATCCACATCCTTTGGAAGTTTTCTATGGAGCATTTGATATTCCACATCCACAATGCCTTTCTATGGTTGAGATAAAAAAATATCAATAGTGTTATAGGCCTATCAAACTAATAAAAAAATATTGATCCATAAAAATCAAGGCATTTTAATTTTTAAAGAAATATCCATATTATTTTTGCACTAAGAGGCACATTCTTAACTTAGTATGAGGGTGATGTGTAATTCCTTCCATGCTTAACCTGGAATTGACATGTGTCTTATATATATATATATATATATATATATATATATATATATATATATATATATATATATATATATATATATATAATATCAGTTAGAACAAAAAATAAATAAATATATAAATAAACAAAATAAGAAATATTTAATACAGTTAAATTACACATAAAACATTGATCGTAAAAAATTAATCACACTCACTATGTTTGCTCCTTTAATTCATTGTGTTTTTTGTACTCTTTGGTGATTCTTAGTGACCTTTGAAACCCTAATAAAAATTCTTTCCTACCTTTAGGTACAATTCTCTTAGTTTTTCTTTTCTAAGTCTGCATTAATTCTCATCTAACATGCAGACACCTCCAAAAGTGTGATAACATTTGTTTTTATTTACATTAATCTCATCTATTAATCATATCTCAATTATTTTTGTAAATAATTACTTTTTCTAAATTACTAAATCAAAACCTATGACGACGCATCAAGTAACGTGTATGAGTGGTCTGAGGTTTCAAAACCCGGATATGTTCTTACTTCTTCTGAAGTCTGGGGTCCAAGAAGATCTAGATATTGTAACTTTTCTTGTGGGTTGAATGTCTCCTTAAGTGCTTACAAATAATCTCTTATAAAATATAAATGTCATACCTCGTTCCCTACACTTGTGAAGGTTCCTTAAATTGCAGCCATTGGAATTTACTCTTCTAACTAGTTAGCAATATATTAATTTTTTGATTAATACAAAATAAATCACACTGAAATTCTTCACAATTAAATTATGTGGAAGCTAAATAAAATGTTGGAAGTGAGAAAATAGATGCACACACATAATAAAAATGACACCAATATTTTGAACAAATAGTCCCTAAAAAATCCTCAAAGGGAAAACCGCAACAGATGAGGGTTTATTTGATTATTCAACAGCAAAAATTATGAGTACAATATATGAATGCTAGACTGGAAATCCTCCAACAAATAATATTGCTAAAATATTTAGGAGAAAATTTCTCCCTTATGCAAAATCACTTAGCCTCCCTCTAGCCTCCTCACACTGCCTCCTAATTGCTTGCACTCTTGGCCTGCATAGTTCATACGACCTCTGAAACGTCTCCAAAAATGGTCGTCTAGCCTTCTCCTACTACTAGAAAATTTTTCTCTGCCTTCTGGAATTCCTTTTTCGCCTCCGAAAAATTATCCAAACCCTTCCTGGCTATTCGCTCTACTGAATTGGCTAACTCACACCACCTAAATGGCTTTCTCTACCGAATATTTCAACCTTATTTTTGCTAGCTCTCCAACTCTAGGAAAATCCTTTTGCCTCTCTATTGCTGCTCCCTCAATCACTGATTCTCTCCTTCTTTGGATCTAACTCTTCTTTCTTGTTGAATCACTGCATTGGATAACTCGATCTACCAAGTATACTTGCTCTCCCTCTTGCTCGATGTGTCTCTCCTCATCCCATCGATATGCACTTATAATTTCTCGTTGGATCATCGATTAGCGTGATTAAATCGTTATCGATGACTAGTATCATCTTAGACTCGATCCATGTGAGCCTCTACAACTTTCTCAATCTTCCTCAAGTAGTTGTTGTTAATTAATCAATTTTCCTAAGCCGGACTTAGGCATTTTTTTAATTATTGATCAATTAACTTAATTGAGTGGTCTCTAGGTGTTTTCTCTTGAAACATTTTTTAGGTTTTGGATATCCCATGTTCTTTAGCCTCTCCAACACAAATCGAGACTAGAACACCTGTCTGGTGCTATAAAAATAACACACCCTCTTAGCAAGGAAGGTGTTATGTCTTCTTTTCACCTCCATTTTAGGCCCTTTTTTATTTTTGTTGGTGGTACCTTGAACAAGAGTGAGCCTTAGCTCCTCTTGTGTGAAAGCATTCCATGAGTGTTCCCAATTAGGAATTTTTCTTGTTTAATGATTCCCTAAACGATTTTTTCCTGTTCTTTGGTATTTCCATCTAGTGTTATTCGCACAAGTTCACTGTCCTTTGGTGTCTCACCTACTGCTACTATCTCATCATAGATGTCTCAAATTATGCTGAGATAAGGAGTCATGCCTTCAACTTTCAACATATTTGTGGTCCTTAGCTTCTCCTTGAGAATCATCTTATGATTCTCTGATGGATCCTGGTGTAACTTCACAATCGAAACTCACATCTCCTTTATTATTCCCTTCTCTGTAATATGTGGAACAATATGATCTTGAACCCCATCTAGGATCATCCTCTTAGCCTTGGCCATTTCTTTCTTATAGGTTTCCTGTTGTTGAGGATCTGTCAATATGACAATAAAACTCTCCAAAAACTCCTTTAGTCCATACTCATCCAACAAGAAAGTCATCCTATCCTTCCATACAAGAATGTTAGAGGCTTTGTCAAGTCTATCCTGATCTCTAAGACCTATTTTGGCCATTCTTGTAAAACTCAAAAAATGGGAAACAAACTGGAAATCTCTCTCTCCTACCTTACTCCGCCTTGCTCTATGTTATTCACACTCTCTTCTGGAATGTGCAGATATTCTCTTTTTGCCTCCAGATATACTTCTCCAGTCCTCACACTTCCTACAAATCCTTAATTGGGAAACTCGCTAAACCTTTTGGAAGCCCTTTTCCAGAATATGGAACATGATTCAGCAATCATCTCCAAGTTATCCCTCTCATTTTTGTCCTTTAGGGTTTCCTTTATCTTGTTTTCCAACTGCTTGAGCTTGATGTTACATATCATGTTTCTGGTTTGATAGTGATGTGCCATGTGCCTTAGTAGCTACTTATCTCTGTTGGCTTTTTCAAGAAGCTTTTCTAAGTGGTCATTTACCTTATCTAGCCAATACTCTCTATCCTCATTGATCTCCAATGCAATTTTGTCCTCCATGTCTAGTCTTCATCTAGCAGATTGTGTCCTTTCTCCTCCTTCAATGCCCTTTTGAGTCCCTTGGCCCTTGGCCTCTTTTTCCTGACTTTCATTTCAGTTTCCTCATTTTATGTAGGTTCCAACACTACTTTGCCTTTGCCACCTTGCTACAACAATTTAGTTTTCTCTTTCTCCATGATGAGTTGTCTAGCTTTAAGCTGACTGTTTTCTTGTTCAAGGAATGAGATAAAAAACCTTGCTCTTTCCATGTTGTCCATGATCTCTCTGATCTAAGAATCCTTCTCTCTGATAATCTCTTGCATGTTTGAAGGCTCACTTGTTGTTTCCAAGTCCACCAACTCAAATTCATGCTCAATCAAGTCTTCATCCTGTATATGTGATCCATGTTTTGCTGATGTAGAAGGCTTGGCCCTTTTCTCAACCTGAGAAGTAAACACAAGCCTTTTTCCTCTTTGATACATTCTAGTCACCTCAGGTGTAGGTGCCTTAGGAATCTCCTCTAACTTGCTTGATGATCCTAACTCCATCTGTTGTGTTGGTATGTTTTGATGCTAAAGTGAAACAACAGTTTCATGCCATTGCAAAGTTGTTTCTATGAATGAATCCCATGTCATGTTCTTCTTTGCAAGGTGATGGAGAACTACAATCTTTATCAAGCTATGATGAAAAATACTAGGGTAGTGTTCTTTGTCTTTCACCTCTACTTTTTCAGACATTTTAACAAGGCTTCTGCATAGATAATTACACATTTTGAGAGGTTTTTGAGTTGTAAAGTGCATTAGAAGCTGAATGTGATATGCATACAATCTAAAAACCTTCCCTCACAGGTGAAAAACTTCATAACAACCTTCATTAATGGAGCATACTTCTCCAATGGGTACCTAAATGGGATGATGTGTGTATGGGTCTCCCTGTAGGGTGTTTTCAAGAAAGACCTGTAATGTTCAAGTCCAAATTGTTGGGTTGTGTTATATTCTTTCCACGACTAGCCCATGTAGTTAACGGAGGGTTAGAGGGGGGGTAGAGCCCCCCCTTTGTTGCACCGATTGCATAGCGGGGGGGTCACAGGGGGTTGAGGGGTGTAGGTAACCCCCCTCTACGGGGTCCAAGGCAGCGCCCTGGAAAATTTTGTTTTTTGGACCCTATATTAGGTTGGGCGGACCTACCTATGGTTTTGTGCATGATTTTTGCACATGGTTTTGGATGCGATGTTTTTCGGTCCATGGTTTTGGACGTGATGTTTTTTGGTCCATGGTATTGGATGCTTCGGCATGTATAAATATGTATTGTAACATTGAAAGGAAAATAATGAAAAATCAAGCTGGTAGTCCCAGTTTTGGGATTCAGGGTAAAATCTTTGTGTATATGTGTTTTATGTGTTATGCTCTCACATTGTTTATTTTCTGTGTTTTAGAATTCGTATGCAGGTAATTTCTGTATAGGGTTAAAACCTACACAAACTCATACCTTTAAACCAGTATTCTCCATGGTCAGGTATCTCTGTAGCAAGTGAAATGGAAGCCACCGAAAATGTAAACTCAACCCTTGCTATGATGGCCCTTTCCCCTTTCAAATGAGTGGCAATCCAATCTATCAACTATTCATGAAAACATACAAAATACCAATATATTAAGGCCATACAAGGCATGGTTACCTCCCCATACAAATTAGATGCTGAAGTAAGAGCAATTTTCCATAGAGGGACGACTAATTCAAATGCCCACACCAACATTCACACATGAGCACATATAAATTGTCCATTACATCACGATTGGAGATCCGCAAGGAAATTATATACTTCGGGGACATGATCCTCCCAAGGTGCCACAACTAAAACCACCAAACAACAAAAGGAGAAACCATCATCTCCAACCTAGATACAAGTAAGCCATCCACAAAATTCATAACAGTTGTATATCAACATAAGCTTATAACAATAGATATGAAACAAAACACCATAGACTGAAAATCAGAACCATAAACAACCCTCAGAAGCACATGACTGTGACCATACTACATCGGCGTAATCCATTCACCTAAAGACCATCAAGGGGCCTTCTAAAGACAAAACCAAAAGCTTCAGGAAAGACCCAAATTGTGCCACCCACCACCCATGTTCACTAATCATTATCTTAGGATGTGATATTAGTCAAAACCCTTACGTTGGACCTAGGGGGATCCATCAGGTCCCCACCATTTGACTCACAGGCTATGTAGCTCTCCACATACACCAACCAAGCATCAATTTTATCCACATGAAACCTCAAGTTCCTAAGAATTCTCTTAACATCCTCTAGAGAGGAAAAAATATTACATTTTTCCACCTGCTTATCCCTCATAACCAAGCCCAATAAAGTCTTCATTTTCTAATGGAACGCTACTGAATTTAAAGACTATTCTTTCCTACCATTGTTGTCCCAAGGTTTTGACACCCAAACTGACATATCCTCCAATAACTCAAAGTTTGAAAGAGATTTCCTTTCCTCTCTTACTTTTATCTTGAGTTCCCAGATATTAAGACATATTTAAGGCATAATTGCATTGAAATAAGTTTTGATTTATTTAAACAATTTTTCTAGTAATCATTTTTGTTACTTTTTACTCTTTATATACCCTTGCTGGATCATATTTTCTCCATCTTATCACCCTGATGATGAACCACATTAGTTGGTTCGAAATGCAGCAACAAATAACTCTCATGTGATGGATCCTGAAGACATTTCTCAAAATAATTTTTCTCACAAAAGCCTAATTCAGATATGTTTAAGGTATAGTTGCATTGAAATAGATCGCCACTGAGTCATGGGAAAATAGATTTTCCCTACACTACCCAGGCTTGGTTGTACTGCCTCCGCCTCTCCTACTCCTCATCTTATGCGTTGGCAAAATCATAGAGTCATGGGGAGGCCACCTCAATATCGCTACAAGTGCTTCCTCTACTTGCAAAAGAGCATGACGATTGACTCGACCCACCCTAAAAAAAACTAGGATACCAACATGTAGCACCAAACATAAGACTTGACCTTAGACAAAGACCCACTAGAGAGGGTGGAGGACAACACTTCCTCAACCAAAGACTCTTCCTCGTTGACCATTGAGAAAGAAAGGTAGCACCCTAGGACCAAGATGCTTCGACACCCTAGAAACCATAAACAATTATCTAAACCCAATCTATTGCGCTTACCTAGCCACACAACTAAACCCACCTAGTCCAACCTTTGTAGAGACTTATAGCTACCCCCACAACTAGAGAGAAGAGGCTAACACAAAACCTCCAGTCAAAACATGATAAAGTGAAATATGTAACAAGGGGAAGGAATTTTCCCTACACTGCCCAGGCTGGGTTGTACCGCCACTGCCTCTCCTACTCCTCATCTTCTGCGTTGGCAGAATCGTAGAGTCATGGGGGGGCGACCTCAAAATCGCTACAAGTGCTACCTCTACTTGCAAAAGAGCATGACGATTGACTCAACCCACCCTCAAAAAAACTAGGATACCAACATGTAGCACCAGACATAAGACTTGACCTTAGATAAAGACCCACTGGAGAGGGTGGCAAAAAACTCGTCCTCAGCCAAGGACTCTTCCCCCTTGACCATTGGGAAAGAGTGCCACCCTAGCACCAAGAGGCTTCGATTCCCTAGAAACCATAAAAAATTATCTAAACCCAATCCATTGCGCTTACCTAGCCACACAACTAAACCCACCTAGTCCAACCCTTGTAGAGAATTCCATCTACCTCCACAACCAGAGAGAAGAGGCTGACACAAAACCTGACACCGAACCACTCCAGTAATCCCGACAATTTGTTTAGACCACAAGATACAAATAACACACAAGGACTGAGACTTTATATCCTTAAGACCAAAATTTCAACAAAATATTAGAGCATAGGCTTACTAAAATCCATGTAGTGAAAATATATTACTAGGATAAAATATACCAATAGTATTATGGGCCTATCGAACCGAAAAAAATATTGATTAAGCATGATCTAGTTTCTAGTGGGAAAGTTAGAATTCCCAAATCTATCTATATCACAAATTTCATTAAACTTAAACAACCATTTATTATGCATATTATGCCCTATGTCACTTTATTTATTAAGTAATTAAAAGAATAGAAATATGATAAACAATCACATAATATTTAGCACGTTAAACAACATGTTTTTTAAGAAAACCCTCTTGGGGAAGATATTCCATTTTATTATCAATCCAATAGTTTTCTAACGATTGATATTCTACATCCACATCCTTTGGAAGTTTTCTATGGAGCATTTGATATTCCACATTCACAATGCCTTTCTATGGTTGAGATAAAAAAATATCAATAGTGTTATAGGCCTATCAAACTAATAAAAAAATATTGATCCATAAAAGTCAAGGCATTTTAATTTTTAAAGAAATATCCATATTATTTTTGCACTAAGAGGCACATTCTTAACTTAGTATGAGGGTGATGTGTAATTCCTTCCATGCTTAACCTAGAATTGACTATATATAATATCAGTTAGAACAAAAAATAAATAAATATATAAATAAACAAAATAAGAAATATTTAATACAATTAAATTACACATAAAACATTTATCGTAAAAAATTAATCACACTCACTATGTTTGTTCCTTTAATTCATTTTGTTTTTTGTACTCTTTGGTGATTCTTAGTGACCTTTGAAACCCTAATAAAAATTCTTTCCTACCTTTAGGTACAATTCTCTTAGTTTTTCTTTTCTAAGTCTGCATTAATTCTCATCTAACATGTAGACACCTCCAAAAGTGTGATAACATTTGTTTTTATTTACATTAATCTCATCTATTAATCATATCTCAATTATTTTTGTAAATAATTACTTTTTCTAAATTACTAAATCAAAACCTATGACGACGCAACAAGTAAAGTGTGTGAGTGGTCTGAGGTTTCAAAACCCAGATATGTTCTTACTTCTTCTGAAGTCTAGGGTCCAAGAAGATCTAGATATTGTAACTTTTCTTGTGGGTTGAATGTCTCCTTAAGTGCTTACAAATAATCTCTTATAAAATATAAATGTCATACCTCGTTCCCTACACTTGTGAAGGTTCCTTAAATTGCAGCCATTGGAATTTACTCTTCTAACTAGTTAGCAATATATTAATTTTTTGATTAATACAAAATAAATCACACTGAAATTCTTCACAATTAAATTATGTGGAAGCTAAATAAAATGTTGGAAGTGAGAAAATAGATGCACACACATAATAAAAATGACACCAATATTTTGAACTAATAGTCCCTAAAAAATCCTCGAAGGGAAAATCGATGCAACAGATGAGAGTTTATTTGATTATTCAACAGCAAAAATTATGAGTAGAATATATGAATGCCAGACTGGAAATCCTCCAACAAATAATATTGCCAAAATATTTAGGAGAAAATTTCTCCCTTATGCAAAATCACTTAGCCTCCCTCTAGCCTCCTCACACTGCCTCCTAATTGCTTGCACTCTTGGCCTGCATAGTTCATACAACCTCTGAAACGTCTCCAAAAATGGTCGTCTAGCCTTCTCCTACTACTAGAAAATTTTGCTCTGCCTTCTGGAATTCCTTTTTCGCCTCCGACAAATGATCCAAACCCTTCCTGGCTATTCGTTCTACTGAATTGGCTAACTCACACCACTTGAATGGCTTTCTCTACAGAATAGTTCAACCTTCTTTTTGCTAGCTCTCCAAAACTAGGAAAATCCTTTTGCCTCTCTATTGTTGCTCCCTCAATCACTGATTATCTCCTTCTTTGGATCTAACTCTTCTTTCTTGTTGAATCACTGCATTGGATAACTCGATCTACCAAGGATACTTGCTCTCCCTCTTGCTCGATGTGTCTCTCCTCATCCCATCGATATGCACTTATAATTTCTCGTTGGATCATCGATTAGTGTGATTAAATCGTTATCGACAACTAATATCATCTTAGACTCGATCCATGTGAGCCTCTACAACTTTCTCAATCTTCCTCAAGTAATTGTTGTTAATTAATCAATTTTCCTAAGCCGGACTTAGGCATTTTTTAATTATTGATCAATTAACTTAATTGAGTGGTCTCTAGGTGTTTTCTCTCGAAACATTTTTGAGGTTTTGGATATCCCATGTTCTTTAGCCTCTCCAACACAAATCGAGACTAGAACACTTGTCTGGTGCTATAAAAAATAACACTCCCTCTTAGCGAGGAAGATGTTATGTCTTCTCCACTCCACTACTATACTCATTGACATGATGAATATCCTGAATTTTGTAGATGAACCACCTCATGTTGTTGATTTCTAACAAATGTGATACAACTAGATCTCACTATCCATCAACACTATGCATACTTTAATTTATCTAGTAACCATGTAGCTGAATCATCCTACATCTGCGCTACTGCTGACACTGCTCTATGCCCCCCAGCACTGTTGTCAACACTGCATGTGCTACATCTGATCTCATGCTATTGTTTTTTCTTTAACTACTACAACTAAGAAATATTCTTTAGATCTACTGTATCCCTATACTAGCTTTACAACTATCTATTGAGTCTTTGATTGCAAATATTCTTTGCATTGTCTACTGAGTAATTGTTTACGCTCATTTGTCTCTATGCCCCTCTAGTAATTGACTATAACTAGTCTTTGCACTTCTCTAAATATATGATTGCACTTTCTGACATCTCAATCCTCTTACTACTGAAAAGTGTGGACCCTTGTAGCCTAGGTAATGATCCAAAAGGAAGCACATGTCTGACATTTTCTTCCTCAGATCATGATCAATCTTGCAACTATGAAGTTATCACTCTCCTCCTCCATCTAGAGGTATAGTTTCTATCAATTCAAACTCCTCAAACCTGGATGTCAACTCATCTATCTCCGTAGAAGTTGTTTTCTGTTGCTCACCCTTCTTGTCCTTATTTTTCTTGGGACACTGGGTGTTGTAGTGACAAAACTCACCACACTTGAAGCATTTGATCTTTGAAAGATTATTCTTCTTCTTTTCACCTCCCTTTTAGGCCCTTTTTTATTTTTGTTGATGGTACCCTGAACAAGACTGAGCCTTAGCTCCTCTTGTGTGAAATCATTCCATAGGTGTTCCCAATTAGGAATTTTTCTTGTTTAATGATTCCCTAAATGAATTTTTCCCATTCTTTGGTATTTCCATCTAGTGTTATTCGCACAAGTTCACTGTCCTTTGGTGTCTCACCTACTGCTACTAGCTCATCACAGATGTCTTGCATTATGCTGAGATAAGGAGTCATACCTTCAACTTTCAACATATTTGTGGTCCTTAGCTTCTCCTTGAGAATCATCTTATGATTCTCTGATGGATCCTGGTGTAACTTCACAATGGAATCTCACATCTCCTTTATTATTCCCTTCTTTTTAATATGTGGAACAATATGATCTTGAACCCCATCTAGGATCATCCTCTTAGCCTTGGCCATTTATTTATTATAGGTTTCTTGTTGTTGAGGATCTGTCAATACGACAATAAAACTCTCCAAAAACTCCTTTAGTCCATACTCATCCAACAAGAAAGTCATCCTATCCTTCCATACGAGAATGTTAGAGGCTTTGTCAAGTCTATCCTAATCTCTAAGACCTATTGTGGCCATTCTTGTAAAACTCAAAAAATGAGAAACAAACTGGAAATCTCTCTCTCCTACCTACTCGGCCCTTCTCTATGTTATTCACACTCTCTTCTGGAATGTGCAGATATGCTCTTTTTGCCTCCAGATATACTTCTCCAGTCCTCACACTTCCTACAAATCCTTAATTGGGGAACTCGCTCAACCTTTTGGAAGTCCTTCTCCAGAATATGGAACATGATTTGCTTCTCTTGAAGCTTGCACTGGATGACTAGAAAAACTGTTATGACCTACTGCAACTAATTTCTCGAATCTCCTCCTAAAAACTGGATCTGAAAACCCTCTGAGAAATTCTGGAAATTCCTCTTCAATGTGCTTTTCTCTTCCACCCAACATTGATCTGTTGTTGCAAAACTTTGTTGCAAATCAACTATGCCTAGATCTTCTCAAAAGAATTATTGATCTATTCATTAGAATCCTCTATCCGAAAAATCCACTACCTGCAAATTTGCGTCTGAAGCTGATTAAATTTTCCTCCAACCTGGATCTGGAAATCAGACCCTCTGCCTCTACAATTCACACTTCTAGGTGGCCTGTGTAGTTCTGATAAATTCGTGGTCAGAAACCCCTCTAAACTTGCATAATTTCTCCTTCTCACTAATAAGCTTATGATATGATCAAAATTTCTCTGCTACCATGTGAAAATTCCTTAAATTGCAGCTATTGGAATTTACTCTTCTAACTCGTTAGCAGTTTATTAATTTTTTTATTAATATCAAATAAATCACACTGAAATTATTCACCAATAAATTATACAGAAGATAAATAAAATTCTAGAAATGATAAAATAGATGTACACACATAATAAAAATGAAACCAATATTTTGGACTAATAGTACCTAGAAAAAACCCGAAGGGAAAACTAATGCATCAAATGAGGATTTTTTTTATTATTCAACAACAAAAATACAGAGTATAATATCTGAATGTCAAACTGACAATCCTCCAACAAAAAAATATCGCCAAAATATTTAGGAGAAAATTCCTCCCTTCTGCAAAATCATTAAGCCTCCCCCTGGCCTACTCACACTTCCTCCTAGTTGCTTTCACTCTTTTCCTATGGAGTTCGTACGACCTATGGAAATTCTTCAAAACTAGTCATATAGCCTTCTCCTACTTCTAGAAAAATTCTCTCTACTTTCTGGAATGTTTTTTCAACCTCCGACAATTGATCCAAACCCTTCCTGGTTATTCACTCTACTGAACTGGCTAACTCGCACCTCTTGGATGGATTTCTCTACAGAATATTTGAACCTCCCTTCTGTTGGTTCTCTTGCAATAGGAAAATCCTTCGAGGCTCCTTATTATTACTCCTTCAATCAATTATTCTCTCCTTCTCTGGTTCAAACTCTTCTTACTTGCTTAATCACTACACTAGATAGCTCAAGTTGCCATGGATACTCGTTCTCCCTCTTACTCATTTTGTCTCTCCTTATCCCATCGACATGATCTTATAATCTCTTGCTGGATCACCAACGACTATGATTAAATCATTATCCATGATTAAGATCATCTTAGACTCAATCCATGTGAGTCTCTAGAGCTTTCTCGATCTTCTTCAATTAATTGTTGTTAATTAATCAATTTTCCTAGTTAGACTTAGGAATTTTTTAATTGTTGACCAATTAACTTAATTGAGTGGTCTCTAGGTGTTTTCTCCCATTTTTTTTTTGGGTTTTGGATATCTCATCTTCTTTGGCCTCTCCAATATAAATCGAGGCTACAACACCTTTTCGATGCTACAAAACCTAGCAAACCTCCACTGGGTCCCACAAGGGCTTATATAGATGTACCCAAAGGTATCTGATATCCAAAGGGCTTTAGCGAATAAAATTCTAATGTGACCCAGATCTCCTCCAACCTAGATATATAGCTCAATCTAGGGTTTTTATGATTTTAAGTGGTCGTATTTTTGAAGGTCCATAGTAGCCCAAATCCATATTTACTGCATTGGGTCCCACATCAATCGAAGGGTCTGGTTACTAATTCCTTGTGCATGTTTTGGATTCAACCAGATGAGGATTTTTTTAATCGACAGACTTCATGATGGAAGTATTCCTCACTTCGTTCATCGACAAACTTCACTTCAACACAATTCTAATCCTTGGCTTGGAATATTCTCCTTTTTCCACGAAACCGAGGAAGGCTATTACATGAGAGTCCTTGAATAAACCAATGACTGGTTAGGGGAACTAACGCTTCGATCCAAGCTTAAATCCTCAAAATTAAAACCATCTAGAATACATAATATTTACAAACCCACATGATTGATACAAAGGTTCTCAAAAGAAATCACAATGCTAGTAAATTAACAAAGATTGTTACGTTTTTTAACTTGACATTCATGAATAAATTTCCCACTTCTCTTGCTCGTGCCCCATGAAGACCACATGTTGCATGTCTTTTATTTACAAAAATGGGAAGAAATATCTGGTAACAGAAAGGGAAGGTCCTACCTTCTTCAACTTCAATGTGTTATATTAATTTCTTGTAGATATCTCTTTCCTCAAATGAGCTAGCACCATATCACCAACTTCAAAATTTACTTCTCTTTTCTTGAGATTTTCTCTTTACTTGTACTTATGGTTGTTGTCCTGAAGCTATCCTTTAACTTGTTCATGCAAATCTTTCATCATTGTAACAAATTCTTTTGCATAAACACTTTTCAATTCCTATTTTCCCAAGTTTCTAAGTTCAAAAATGCATTTGGAGTGCCTGAAATACACAATTTGAAAAGGAAATTTTCCTATGATCATGTTAGGAGAATCATTGTAGGCAAATTTAGCCTGGTGGGGCGGGGGGGGGGGAATTTATACCACTATTTATTGTGCTAAGCTTACCAAACATCTCAACAAATCTCCCAAGTTCCTATTAACCACTTCAATCTGACCATTTGTTTGAGGATGATAGGATGAGCTAAATAAAAGATTCCTACCAAGCTTCTCCCACAAACTCCTCCAAAAGTGCCTAACATATTTTGTATCTCAGTTTAAGACTATACTTATACTGGAATCCGTGGAATCACTCATTTTTTAACATAGTATAAAGTGTGTCATCTTTGAGAATCTATCAACTACTACAAAGGATGAACAATCATTCCTTTGATTTTTAGGAAAACTTAGAAAAAAATCCATACTAATGGCTTCCCATGGTCCATTTGATATGGGTAGTGGTTAATATAAACCAATATTTTATTGTTTTCATTTGGCATATTGAAAAATCCTATATTTTCCACAAATATCTTGACATCAAACCTCATTCTTGGCCAATAATAAAAATAAATTAAATGAGCTTATGTTTTATCATGGCCAAAGTGACCGGAAAGTCCTCCAAAATGCTTTTCTTTCACTAAATTATCTCTCATCGAACCCTTTGGGATGCACAATTAGTTTCCCTTGAATAAAAATCCCTCCTAAATCAGTTATTTGATCCAATGAGTTCTATATTTTAGTACTGGGTTCTTGCATGCTTCATAGGATTCTCTAAAGTCTAGGTCCTCCTTGTACATTTCTTTGAGATCTTCAAATCCCAAAGTGCCCACTTGGAATTACTACAAAATAAAACACCTTCTTCTCAAAGCATTTGTAACCTTGTTAACATTCCCACTAATATGTTTAAGAAAAAAATTGAAATTTTACTTGAACTTAGCCCATTTGGAATGATTTTGATTTAATTTCTCCTTCCTAGTTATAAAATACAAAACATGATTGTCAATATGTAAAATAAACTCCCTAGGCATGAGATAATGCCTCCATTTTTCCAGGGCTTGTATCGCTGCATAAAAATCATTGTCATAAGTGGAGTAATTCTATTTGGTTTCATTCAACTTCTCATTGAAATAACGAACAAGTACGTCTTCTTAGCTTAAAATAGCACCAATGGCCATTTCACTTTCAATACACTTAACTTGGAAAGGTTTTTGAAAATAAGGCAGAGCTAAAATCGGCTTAACTATTATCTTCTTTTTCAATGGTCGAAATGCTTTATTAGCTGTAGCAATCCATTTACATGGTTGTTGTTCCTTTTTAATGGTCCCAACTATAGGTGCACATATATGGCTGAAATTTTTAATAAACTTTTTATAAAAGTTACTATATAACCCATGCAAACTTCTTACCTCATTAATATTCCTCGAGGTAGACCATTCCTTGATATCTCTCACCTTTTTTGGGTCCATCTTCAGTCCCTCTAGAGATATTATAAAACCTAGGTAGGTTAACTCTATTTTCACAAAGGGAAATTTCTTCAAGTTTATTAAGAGTTTCTCCTACTTCAACCTCTTCAACACAAACTTCAAGAACCTCAAGTGTTCTTCCCTAGTTTTACTAAATACAAGAATGTCATTCAAATATAAAATTATAATTTTTCCAGTAAAATCCTTAAGGACTTCATTCATGAATCTCGTGAACGTACGGGGTGCATTGGTCAAGCCAAAAGGCATAACCAACCACTCATATAAACCATCACTGGCTTGAAGGAAATATTACATTCATCATCCTATCTCATCCTAATTTGGTGATATCCAATTTTCAAATATCTTTTAGAAAATAAATTTACACTACTCAAATAATCCATTAGATCATCCATACGAGGTAAAGGAAATTTGTAGCTTACTGTTTTCTTGTTTATTGCTTTGGATTTCGTACATATTCTCTAACCTCCATCTTTAGTTGGGCTCAATAGTTCTAGTACAATCAAAGGACTTAATCTTTCTAGAATTAATCCCTTGTCCAACAAATCTTAGACTTGTTTTATAATTTCTTCATTCTCCTTGGGGGTCATCCTATTGGCTGCTTTGTTTGGTAAAATTTCACTTGGAATTAGATCTATGTGGTGGTTGATGCTCCTTACAGGTGGTAAGGATTTTTTAAACTCATCCACAATGGTAGTAACAAACTCAACTAACAATGCTTGAATTTCAACAGGAAATTCACTCAAATTTGTATATGTAAGTACAACTCTAGGCTTACCAATCAAAGAAAATTGCACCTCTTCTTTCTGCTTGACTTCTTATAGCAATTCTTTCTCGGTCTTAATTAGTATGCTTGAGACTACTTCACCTTTGCCTCCCTTCTCTTCTAGAGGTAATAACACATGTCTTCAATTGTAATTTTTGAAGGTATAAGTATTTCTTCTCCCAAAATGAACAACTTCCCTATCATAATCCAAGAGCATGACATCACACAACACTTCATCTTTGTAGCCACCAATTTAGAATTCAACTCTACTTTGTTCACTTACCAAAATATCATGTCCTTTCTATAACTAGGACACTTGGTATGGGGTATGATGCACCATCCTCTGCAATCTTGATTTCTCCACCATCTTTATAGAGACTATATTGTCATTGCTACTTGCCAATGACCATTTTGAAACATTTCCCTTTAGAATTACACATTGTCTTTAACATACTTCTCCTTTGATCTAGTTCATGGGGATACTTCTCAGCTTTAACCAATATTCTCTTCAACATTAGTGAATCACCCATCTTAGGAGTATCTTATTTTACCTTTATATTTGTTGTCTCATCTTTAGCTTCTACAATATGTGCTCATCTTTGATTTTTTGACTTGTTCCCAAGACAGTTCCATGACACATGTCATGATTTCCCACATATGTAGCACCATATTTCTCTTCCTTCGCCTTTGCATCTTGAGAAAAAAGTTATGCCCCCCATTTATTCTCATCTAGGAGAAAGAATTCTAGAGCCCCCTATGTCTTCTCTTTGAGCCTGAAATCTTCCTCTGTTGGAAGGTCCTTTTCCTCTTGGTGAAATCCTTCCTTTACTCCTTTGACTTTGTTTTCTAGCCAACTTATCTTCTACTCTCAATGCTTCCTGATAGGAATCTTCCACCATCTTCAGGGGAAAGAGACCAATTTCATCATGGATATTGTACCTCAAACCATTTATGTATATGACGACCTTCTCAACATCTTCCTTGATGTGGCCTGCTTTTATGTTCAACCTATAGAATTATTTAGTGTACTCCACTATCATAGATTTTGGCCTTAAATTTTGTAGCTTCTTAAATAAATTCAACTAATAATCCTTGGGCATAACCTTGCTCTTAAACTTGGATATCATTTTGTCCCAAATCTTGATCTATACCTTTCCCTTCTTTCTTTGATCTGCTTGCAACTCATCCCACCATAGTGATGTGTGTCACCTTAGCCTGGTTATTGCATATTTGAGCTTATGTTGATCCTCTACATATTCATAGTTGAAATACTTATTTAATGAGTTGTTCCAATCGAGCAACTCTTACACATTTAAGTTTCCATAATGTACTCACACCTACATTTTTGTCCTAGACCCTACTTTGGTAACCAAATTTTTCAATTGCCTTCATTTGTTCTCTTCCTAGAGATCCTTCCATCTCCCCTTTCGAGCTTGTATCTATTATTTTTCATAGGGCTGCATTGTTCTTTTCTTTGATAATTGCATTTCTTCATTAATGCATTAGGTTCACCCTATATCATCATTACATTATTCATCAGCATATGCAATTATATATAAATAACAACATCATGATCATCAATGTAATGAAACATAAAGGAAAAATAGAAGAAAAGCATGAACACACATAGAGACTCCAAGAATGGTCTGAGACCAAGGAAAAACCCACTATGGGGAAAACCTTTGCAACTCTTCTTCTTCTTAGATCGTCATCAAATGATTCAATAAATGAGAGTACAATGATCCATAACTTTATCTAGGCAAAAAAACAACTATGATATCCAGGAAATAGATATAATCATGCTTTTACTCAAAACATTGATTCTAAGGATTGTAATGTGTTGTCACTAACTGTAGTCAACTATTGGATACTGCTCTCATTATGCTAAACACTACTAAACATTGTTGTCACTGAGTGAAATCTTCATAATACTGAAATCTCGTCTATGAGTCCTGGACACGGGGAGGAGGAGTTATGTGAGTGTCTATAAAAATCCTATACGCTCTTTGTGAACTATATGCCAACATCTATGGTAGCCCGGTCGCTCCCGAGACCATTCTATGCATGTGTCTGGGGACTAACTCACCATATCTGCTCCAAACCCCCAGACACTCTCTTCCAGTTACCGTGCGTGTGTCTGGGACAACCTGGATGCTCTTAGGGCCACTCTGAGCGATCATTTGAGGACCGACACCTCCAAATATGCCTCTGAAACCTTGAATGCTCCCATAGGCTTCTGTACCAACATCTAGGGCTCTCTCGATGCTATATTAACCATTATGTGCCAACATACAGGGACTAAAATGCCTAGCTATGTGCTAGCGTCCAGGGACTAAAATGCCCAGTTTTATGCTAGTGTCCAGGAATAAGAAATCCTTAGATCAATGTGAGCTTCATCCCTAAGATTTCAGACCCTTGTGCAAACTTTCCTTCGATAGACCTGAGCGAACCAAGACAATAAGAGAAGAGAAGATGGATTGATCAATGCATCCAAATGATATTGATGTCTCTTCTGTTTATAGGCTTTCATGAGGGTTCACCTGGGGTTAAAGCCGACCTGACCAATTTAACATGTGCTTAGGGCCGACCTAACCCAATATAATACATGAGTGAATAAATAAATTCAAAAACAAGGCTTTCATGAGGGTCCACTTGGGGTTGAAGCCGACCTGACCAATTTAACATGTGCTTAGGGCTGACCTAACCCAATATACATGAGTGAATAAATAAATTCAAAAACCAACTTTCGCTTGTCCAAATAAGGTGATCTTCAGGTCGATTTTGGTCCTATTGAAAATAGTAATCTAATGCAATGATCATCTCAGTCATCTAAGTTGTCCAAGGTGGAATTTGACCACAGTTGCAAAAATTAACGCTCCCTCTCAACTAGGGAGAATTCTACCTGCCAATATCTGTCCATCGATCAATATGCCATTCTGGTATCTTCACATATCATCATTGATCATATCTATCATGCAGTAATCATTCCATGACCACCTCAAGTATCTCATCATCAAAAATCATCAATGTACATCTCGATCTATCCCTTGCTTATTCCTGCTTATCTCTTGATTGTTCCTGCTCGTATGCTAAACATTATCGAATCTAGAAGAAGAAGAATTTGTTACCAGAGGGGAGCTTAATCTGCCACCCTATATTCATCAGGCTCCTACCTGGAATCTTTTCCACTAGGGTACTACCTGAAATATCATCATCAATCGTCATCAGAGAACATATCATCAAGGAGCAAATCTCAACCTGGAACCACATCGGGGAACACATCTCAACCCAGAATCTCATGGCGGAGCTATACATCTACAACCCCATATGGAGAAATAGGATATCTAAACACACAGGGGAGCACATATCGACCTTGGGATCACATCAGGGAGCTAAATCTCAGCCTCGAATCACATAGGGTTATCTCAACCCATCCTATTACCAACTGATCTTCCCATCGATGACCCCAAATAGTCATGTGGTAGAACACCTACATAATAATAAGCATGGGTTGTACACCCCAAGTACACTCTCAACTCATTAGCCAAACAAGGCGCAGTGTTCCTAACAAGCCCATCTTGTGGGTATGATGCCAACTGGGGTATACTCTGCAAAGACTAAATAGGGGAGAACCATTCTTCGACCGTATGAAGATAGGGGAGAAACATCTTCAACCTTATGGGTAACATATAGGGGTCATACCCTATTGTCCATAATTCCCTCAACCCCAAGAGCCCTCCATATCAATTCCTCACCCTGGGAGCTCAGACGGGGAGGAAGAGTTGGCTCAATGTCCTCGATCAATGCTACTCTCATCATACTCAAATCTGGTATCAGATTGTCTCAATAGAAGTTGTGTCTTGTTCATACAGGACATCAAATCAAATATCATGTCAGAGCATAAATAATCATATAAATCACAAAAGGATGCCATAATCATCCTTTTGTGATTTATATGATTATCATCTGTATTCAAATAATTAATATTTAGGTTTAAGGGAGAATTTTCGGCGTAAATCACAAGATATTTCATTTGTTGACGCGTTTCGAACCAACAAGTGTGGTTCATCATCAGGACAAGTTGAATGGGTAGATTAGGCTTTGCATGTTAAATAGATAAAGCAGAAACCCCAACGGCTAAGACCCAGTAACGACTATATTGACAATGGCTAGATTTGACAGGATTAGGGGAATAACCATTATTTAAATAAAAATTAACTTGGGTAGTTAAATTCTTTTAAAAGTAAATGGACCCTTTTTAAAACACTTATAAATATATCTCAAAAATAAATTATAACCTAAATTAATTTACATAAATCAAAGTTGATATATCTAAAATGTTAGAGTAATTAATAGTTAAATATAAAAATTATTAAATATATACAAACACATAAATATCTAGACATATAAGTCAAATGGACTATTCCATCTAATAATAAATATTAAAATAATTATAAACTAAATCAATTTTAAATAATAGTTAAATATAGAAGTTAAACAAATATATAAATGATAGAGTAATAAAGTAATTATGATATTATAAATATATAATATGAATAAAATATAAACTAAATTAATTTAAATAAATAGTATGCTATTCAAGTTATTAAATCTACATATTTAGAGTAGTTAATTATAAAAGTTATAAATATTAGGGTAATACATAAATAGTAAGTTATAATGTTATTTAAATTAATTAAAAACAAATTAATATTAATTCAATGGTTATATATAAAAGTTAGTTAAATATAAAAATTAGAGTAATTTAAGGGTTAAAAAAATAAAAATAAATAAATAAAATAAAATTTAATATTCAAAATAAAAGGTTAAAATAATCAAGGAATATTTGATATTAGTAGGATATTTGATAATAATAATAAGTTTAATGTTCTTAACAGGTATAGGAATTTTAAGTTTAAGAAGATTCATTATAGTTTTGATCCTCCTCCCCCTCCTTCTCATAGTAATAAGAAGGTTGTCAATTTGTCTAGTTTCTCTTTTCCCCCTTCTGTTTTTAAGGTTTTAGGCAAAGGTTTAAATTTTGCCTTGGCCCCTAAGAGGATCCCTGTTGATGACATTATTTGTGACATAGAGTTTGGGATTCATGGTTTATCGGATAGTGTTAAAAACACTATTAGGCAAGATTGTGCTGTTGTCCTTCAGAAAACTAAGCCCCCTAAGAGAAACTTGAGCAGGGACAAATTTGAAGCCCTAAAATCCTTGAATTAGAACAAAGATATTGTTGTTCTGAAGGCTGACAAAGGTGGGGCGGTTTTCATTCTTAACAAGGAATACTACCGCAATAAAATGTTGGAGCATCTTCATAATAGTGGGAGCTATAAGAAGCTTCCCAAAAACCCGTTAAAGAAGATCTCTAGGAATGTGGCCCTTGCCATCAAATGCAGTAGCTCGGTGGGTCCCCTACACAATAAACTCATTGAGAGCAATCCTATCATGCCTAAAATCTATGTTCTCCCTAAAATTCATAAGGAATGAGCTCCCCTTAGGCCCATTGTCAACACCAATGGAGGTCCTACCTATCTTTTAGCAAAGTTCCTTGCCTTGAAGCTTAAACCCTTAGTTGGTTGTACAAGGTCCTTCGTTAAAGAATCAGCCTCTTTTATAGAGGAGCTCAAGGGCATCAAGCTGGACTCTGGAGACATTCTGGTCAGTTTTGACGTGGTTTCCCTGTACACTTGCATCCCTATAAATGAGGCCATGGAAGTTATCAACGGTCTAACCGATCCTAATACCACTCGGTTAGTTGAGATCTGCCTCACTTCGACCTTTTTCTGTTTTGAAGGGGAGTTCTTTGAGCAAACCTGTGGTGTTGCCATGTGCTCACCTCTTTCTCCTGTTGTTGCGAATCTGTTTATGGAGGATTTTGAATCCAAGGCTCTTAACTCAGCCCGCTTCCTGCCTAAGCTTTGGAAAAGATATGTAGATGACACTAATGTCATCTGGTCTCATGGCCAAGAGGAGTTGGACCTCTTCTTCGATCATCTCAATAATCAATCCTCGACCATTAAGTTCACGAAGGAGCAGGAAATCGATGGCTGCCTCCCTTTCCTTGATATTCTTATCTCTAAGAATAGTGATGGTTCCCTCTCCCACCAAGTGTTTCGTAAGAAAACTCATACGAAACAATATCTTCATGCTAGTTCCCACCATTTCCTGGCTCAGAAGTTGGGGGTTCTCAACACCCTTGCTACTCGTGCCTTAAGGATCTCTAATGATAAGAGCTTCGAGGAGGAGAAATCCCATCTCCTTAATGTCTTTGTTGAGAATGGTTATAGTAGGCACTTGGGTCAGAGGGCTTTCCTCAAAGCAGCTAAGAATTCGGTGGCTAAAAGAGATAAGAAGGAGAGGATTCCTGGTGTCCATCTTCCGTTTGTTCAGGGGACTACGGATAGAATTGCGAGGATTCTTAAGAAGCATAATGTCCCCTTGACCTTTAGACCTCTCAACACCATTCACAAGTCCCTCAGATCTGTGAAGGATCCTATCGACCCCAAGGACATGAAAGGGGTTTATATTATTCCTTGTTCATGTGGGACTCCCTATATTGGTGAGACTGGTCATTCCATTAATCAAAGGATTAGTGAGCACGCAGCTGACCTCAAGCATAGAAGAGCCAAGTCTTCTGCTTTAGCAGAGCATGTGGAGAAAACCGATCATCATGTCTGCATCGAGGAGGCTAGTGTGATTGCTAGAGTGTCCCATTTCCATCACCGAAAATTTGGGGAAGCGCTTCAGATCGAAAAAAGGCCAAACAATCTCAATAAAGAGGATGGTTGGAAGATCAGTAGTTGCTGGACCCCAGCCCTCTCCTCCTCGTCGTGGTCTTCCTGCCTTCCCTTCCCTTTTTTTTTCCCTGTGGTCTTCTGGGATTTTTTTTTTGTGGCCTTTTTTCCTTGAGGTTCATATAGTCTAAGGTATTGTGTTAGCCCTTTTTTATACTTATAACATAAAGATTTTAAGCTTGTAATTATTCCTTGATTATTTTAACCTTTTATTTTGAATATTAAATTTTATTTTATTTATTTATTTTTTTTTATTTCCATAAAGATTTTTAGCTTGAAATTATTCCTTGATTATTTTAACCTTTTATTTTGAATATTACATTTTATTTTATTTATTTATTTTTTTTAACCCTTAAATTACTCTAATTTTTATATTTAACTAACTTTTATATATAACCATTGAATTAATATTAATTTGTTTTTAATTAATTTAAATAATATTATAACTTACTATTTATGTATTACGCTAATATTTATAACTTTTATAATTAACTACTCTAAATATGTGGATTTAAGTATACTATTTATTTAAATTAATTTAGTTTATATTTTATTCATATTATATATTTATAATATCATAATTACTTTATCATTTATATATTTGTTTAACTTCTATATTTAACTATTATTTAAAATTGATTTAGTTTATAATTATTTTAATATTTATTATTAGATGGAATAGTCCCTTTGACTTATATATCTAGATATTCATGTGTTTTTATATATTTAATAATTTTTATATTTAACTATTAATTACTCTAACATTTTAGATATATCAACTTTGATAACTAACTATTTATGTGAATTATGTAAAAGAATTTAACTACCCAAGTTAATTTTTATTTAAATAATGTTATTCCCCTAAACCTGGCAAATCTCGCTGTTGTCAATATAGCCGTTACTGGGTCTTAGTCGTTGGGGTTTCTGCTCTATCTATTTAACATCCAAAGCCTAATCTATTCATTCAACTTGTCTGCTCTATCTATTTAACATGCAAACCCTGATCTAGACGATGAATCACACTTGTTGGTTTGAAACTTATGGACAAATGAAATATCTTGTGATTTATGCCGAAAAATCTCTCTTAAACCTAAATATTAATTATTTTGAAATTAGAAAACCAAATACTAAATATTAATTATTTTGAAATTGACTGCCAAAACCCGGCAAATTGGAGAACAAAATTCGCTGTTGCCGGGGATCGAACCCCGGTAGGGTTGAGCAGTATGTTACACTGTCCGGGATATTAATAGAAACAAACTAAATGAAAATGCTAATCCAGGTACAATTGATTAAGCACGTGCAACCGAGGCAAGACAATGGGGGTAGAAACTGAATAATTAATTTTGAAATGGAAAAACCAAATACTAAATATTAATTATTTTGAAATTGATGGCCGGGGAAATTGGAAAACCAAATACTACATATTAATTATTTTGAAATTGATTGCCGGGGAAATTGGAAAACCAAATACTAAATATTAATTATTTTGAAATTGATTGCCGGGGAAATTGGAAAACCAAATACTAAATATTTATTATTTTGATATTGATGGCCGCAGATCGAACCTAGGTCGCCCGCGTGACAAGATGGAATACTCACCACTATATTACAACAATAAGAGATGAAAAATTCATTAATATATTTGATAACTAAAGCACGAAATTTTTTGAGACAGATCATTTGGAGTACCGGTTTCTTTTGGAGTTGTTTTAAAGAGACTTTTTGGAAGCTTTTTTGTGGGTTAATCGCAAGATTGATAACTAATTTCTGCACAATCCAAAAGTTTTTAGCTAATTTCTGCACAATCCAAAAGTTTTATGAAGGTGCTTAATCCAAAAAATCGCACTAAAGACACTTCATTTCTTTGTCTGTTTAGATTAAATCTTTAATTTATTGCCCTTTGAAAAAAAGTTTTTAGCTAATTTCTGCACAATCCAAAAGTTTTATCAAAGTGCTTAATCCAAAAAATCGCACTAAGGACACCACTAGTATAAAACATCTCTCAACTCCAGAAGATGGATTTCAATTTCCACGATTTTCCAACTCCATGGCCTCTTCCATTCAATTGTATTTGTAGTATAAGTTTATATACATCACGGTATGTATGAAGGTAAAAGCATGTGATATAATGAAGTAATAACAAATAAATAATCACAATGCCTTGCGCTTCTATTACATTACATGTTTCACTCATTAAATTGAAAAACATAACTCGAAGTGTTAATTTGCAGTTAGATTTCCTTTATTTATATTTACGGCCTTTTCTCTCTCTATCTTCCAGATAGTATTGTATTACCTAGGTTTTATTTTTTTTTTAAATTACAGAATTGAGATTTCACATATTTTGATGAATAGGAACAATTTGTAATCAACTTAAGTTTACAATAAAATCTTCACTTGTAACATATATTGCATGGTCCAATCATAGCTCCCATGCACATCAACAGTAGCAATATAAAATATGTGCTAAACCTTAGAGACCCAAAAGAAAAGAGCTGAAGATGGGTTGGAATCTTCCATCCATTCTGGCATATTAAAATGACATGTTTCTCTCAGTCACTATCCATCTTAACTCAATTGTCATTTTTAGGAATACTATGAATGAGAGCCATTTTTATGTAGATTGTATATTTTCAATGTGAAATGTAATTATATTCATTTAGATTACAAATGCCAGAATATTTCGGAATTTGATGGAGAAGAGTGAAGTTAAAAAATTGATATCATTTATGTTTTTCAAATTTTAAAATATTTCTGAGTTAAGCTAGTTATTATTTGCAAGTTAGGAATATGTAATTGAGTTAAGTTAGTCATTTTTTATGGGTTCCAAGAATATTTCAAAATCTGATAGATAAGAGCGAGGTAAAAAAAACTTTTGGAAATTTCAAAAATATTCCAAAATATCTCATAGATAAGAGTGAGCTCAAAAATTGAGCTCACATCCGCAATCAAATTGCCATCCTTCTCTAGATTGCCAATTCTAAAAATATTCTAAAATCAGACTAAAATAGTGATGTCAATTTTTTACCCAAAAACCCAAAAAAAATTAAAAAAATGGAATCTTCAGTCCAGTACGACGGATTAAAATGACATGTTCTCATTAACCTCACTCACTCAATTGTCTATTCTTGAAAACGTTATGGAGAGGCTGAAATCTTCTCCACAATGTATTTAAAAGATGCCCTACAAAATATTTCGACCTCCAGTCTTTCACTAGAGGTGAGGCAGTAAATACGAATACCACTTAGCATGATATTTCATTATTTGTTGCGATGTGTGTCTTATAGTTTAAAATTTGTGGATCGCAGATAGAGTATCTTCTGGAATATGGTTGGAACACAAATCCGCCAATACTGGAAATAAGAATGTACATTGTATATCGAGTATTTGGACAAGACACCATATTTGAGTGGGCCCATTAATTTTATTTCTATATCTTAAAAGACTACAATGTTTTTGTTTTGTTTTTTTTGTGTCTTTTTTTTTAAATGTTAATGTGTAGTTAAGTGCATAATGAATGAATTTGAATATATGTTTTTATTTTAACAAATGGTAAGTCGGGTACTGCCAAGACGGGGTGAGAAATCTATTCTTTGAGCGGCCACCACAACATATCATTGTACTCAATAAGATTTGAACTGCAGTTTCTTGAACTTCACCCAAATAGACTTACCATTAAATCACACGTTAATATAAACATTGACAATTGAGTCGGGCCATATGACATTGTTTGTCTCCCTGAAAATCTTTCCTTTTATAAGTCTGTATCCATGTCAATTTTTCAATTGATGTCTGCTACAATTTTTGGTTTAGGACGCCATATTGGATCAGCGGGAAACTATTAGAAATTGCAAAAGTGGAATTCAACATCTTTCACTCTCTACAAAAGAGAGAGTTACAATCTCTCTCGAGGTGATGAGCTGTCATTGCATATCGTCTCCAAATTAATTTGATTTGAGTCCTGAAAAATTCAAGAAAGTAAAAATATGAAGTTTATATGTATAGATGATGGAAATATTATCGGTTCACTCAAGTAACATTCCCACGACATCATCACGTAGAATACTACACTTTAGCATCTTGCATTAGAAATGATCCAAAATATTCTGCGTTCTGACTCGGATTTGCCAAAATGTCTCACATCATCACGGTTCTTAACGATATCTACGACACCTTCACAACAATGGAGGAGCTCAAAACTCTTCGCAACAACATTTAAAAAGTGATAATTTCTGGAATTTATGCTTTACCCTGTTTTTTTTGTAACATGTAGTGCAATTGCTAGTTTATATAAAATAAATAAATGATATTTTTGTTAAATATTATCATTAGACTTTTGAAAAACTTGATTGAACCTAGGCACCTATAAAATTTCACCGATCTAATCTTATCACTTTGAAAAGTGGCTGTATTTTTGATAGTTACACTATGTTGGATTGCTGAAATTTTATCCCATGGATGTTTGCTTTATTCATTTTTGAGTTTTGTTTTGTTTTTATATATTAACACAAGTATATTAATAAATATGATTGACATATGTTGACAACCAATATCAATCACATACACAACCACATTAATAATTAGAACATGTATAATAAGGATTTAATATTAATATTAATATTGATATTGATATTAATTAAATAATAATAATAATAATATGATATATGCTCTGCTATTGAGGTATATGCTCTAATATATTTGATGTGAGTGTAATAGAAGAAATATGGAGCAGATCTATACCGTAGTATTTGATGAAATTGCTTTGTCTTCACTCACTCAAATTGTATTGATTGTAGATATCTATGTGTATGCAAATGATGTCTTGATACTATAGCAGTAATGAATTAACTTTTGGTTGCTTTTCAAATTGTTTAAGGTTGTATGCATAGATATGTATGTTGTAGAGAGGATCAATAGCAAATATTGTTTTTATAGTTTGTGATATGAATGATCTATCTTTGTTGCACAATGAGTTCTATGCCCGCCGAAACATGCTAAGAGTGATCTGAATAATGAGTCTGGTGCTTTGAACCCAAATTTTAATGTTTAACATTAGGAGTATTTTAGTGATTAACATTCACATTTTCTAACTTTACGTTTGCAGAGATCTGCGATCAATGTATGAGGTCAAAATTAGTTTGAATTGTATCTTAGTGTGTTTACAGAAGTATGTTTATGCGATGACTAAATATTATATGCAAGGATATAGGACTCTTGAATATAGGAAGACATATTGTTATGGAATGGATATTTATAACATTGAGGAAGGTAGACATGTGTGCCAAGTTTACTGTTAACAAGACAATGTGCATGAGGTTTGGCGATCCTTGATTAACATGGTGAATTTGTTTGAAGCGGTGATTACTAGCTGAGTATACATATGTAGAGAGACTTTTCTTCCTTAAGGTAAATCTTGTTTTCTAGCAGATATGTGCATGGTTTTATTTATCCTCTTCCTATTTTGCAGAGTTTTATGAGGCTCCTTATGCAGGGAACATAAAGTGCTTTCAAGAGTTGAAATATAAGTAAATTTGGTTTTCTATTAACATTGAACTATATGTTGAATCTTGAACTGGTTGAATGATGAGCCTTATAGTCATATTATAAATGGTTTGATGTATTGTGCTATGTTAATGAGGGAACTTGCTTTCCTTATTATGCTAATAGTTGATTTGGCTTCTTGATGAGTATGTTATTGACTTTATAAGTAAAAGTTTGATGTGGATTATGCTACAGTAACAGAAGTGGGACAATGATCCTTTATGAACTTAATATGTTATTGCTTGCTAGAGACTTTATGTTCTTGCTAACTGACAAAAATGTTACATATTGAATAGTTTGATGAGTATTGGCTTGGAATCTGATAAGATTTATGACAAACAAAAATGAATGATATCTTGTTAATCAGTCAAGGATTGATAAGCATGAGATCTGCTTGAAGGATCTGATTTGGGACGCAATCTTAGTTATTGGTTGTGTTGATATTGACGTTTGGTCCTTATGAGCCACAATGAAAGAAGTATTGTGTTATTTGTTCTTGTCTCACATTGCCTAGTAGGAGAAATTTGATGCTTGATAATGATACTACAATTGGCTTTGATATTGGCATGGTGTAAAGTTTTGTACATTGGATTGACAAGTTCTGACTTAGTAGTTTATGGATGCGAGTTGGTTTATGCTTGGCTTGACAAGGAATCTGACAATAGTGGATGATCGATGTATGGCATTTGATAGTTAGGTTTTGATAGGTGGATCCAATATGAAAATCTTGAAATATGGTCCACGAAGGCGCTGAGGATTGTAACCTTCAGTAAGGGAGTAGGAGCTTCCTTCCGGTAGGATTTGATAAACTTGATCAAGGGGTTTTAGATCCCTTCTAGTGAGTGTTGGAAAACGAGTGGAGGTTTTATCTTTCTGCAGGTAGGAGCTTGCGTGTTGGCAAGAGTGTGCACCAGTACGAAATTGTAAGAAGAATTTTCTTTATAATAAAACAACAAGACATAACAACAACAACGGTGGTGGGTTTCCACCTAAAATATTAGTGTTCTTATGTGTCTTATGTTGATGTGCTTTTCATTCTACGGTTTCCATGTTTATGTGATTAATGTTGCTCATATTCTCAAATCTATCTCACATTATGATGGTAATAAAATAATGGATCAGATGAATTGAAAATGAAAGTATAAACTAAGCAAATTTGAATTGGGAATGAAAAATTGATTCACCCCCCCAATATTTCTAACAATTGGTATAAGAGCAGGTCTCTCCAGAAAAGGTTAATTTCTTGAGAGTAGAACAGGGAAAATGGGAAAGAAACACAAGAACAAGGAAACATAAAGGAAGAGTACAAGCTAGGAAAGCAGTGACAATGATGTATCTAATGTTGTGGCAATATTTGCATTCATAGATCAAGGGAAATTAGAAGAAGAACAAGGTAAGTAAAAAACAATGGACAATAAAGGTATGCTTATGCTTAATGATGATAATTATCAAGAATAGAAAGAAAAGATGAAGTCTATGTTAATGGATCTTGGATCTTATGTTTGGCATTTAGTATGTAATGGTTGCACTAAAAATCCTCCATCACGTGAAGAATTGCAAAAGAATGGTCAGGCATTAAATGAAATTTATGGTTTCCTATCTGAGATACAATTTGAAAAAGTTATGCATTATGAAACTGCAAAGGAGGTATGGGGTAATCTGTAGGTCATCCATGAAGGAGGAAGAAAACAAGTAAAGGAAGATTTCTCATCAGGTAAATTGATAGGTAATATTATTTCTAAGACAATAAATGAATCTAATGGTGATCATGAAACAAATTTTGTTATATTAGACGGAGTTATTGATTCAGAAGAAGATAGGTTAGAAGAATTAATAAAACGAAGAAAACTCACTTTTTCTTTGAAAAATATTAACAGTCTTGAGAATAAGTTACAGGTATATGACAAAAAATATCATGATAAATCAATAGCTATAACTGAACAAATTAACGATAGACAACAATATTGTGAAGGGCTTGAAGCTAACATCATCTCTCTAAGATCATATCTAGAAATGTCAAATAAATGAAATGAAGAGATACTCCAAGTATTTGAAGAATAACGGAATGGGCTTAAAGAAGAGATTATCGAATTAATAATACAAGTAGAAGAAGGAAGGAAGATTGAAGAAGGAATGAAGAAGCAATATATGGAACATGAAGAATAATGTCAGAAATTGAAAGTTGAGGTATGTATTCTAAAAGTAAAATTAGAAGAAAAAGGAAAATCGTTTGAAATTTCATGATAGTACCAAGATATTTGACAATATTATTAACATCCAAATGTCTCCCTCCATCAAATTTGGTCTTGGTTTTCATGAATCTATTAAAGGATAATCTAGTTCATAGGCCGATGAAAACAACTTTGAGGATAACAAAACAAACTCTAAAAAATCAATTAAATAATTAAGAATTCAACCATACTAGCAACCAAGGAAAGTGAATTCTCAAAGGAAATCGTTTGCTCCCAATAATATAAATAACAATCGATTCACTCCTTTGATTAATTATATTGAATGTTTTATCTATCATAATTATGGACACATTGTAGCTAGTGGCAGAAGGATATTTTTTAGATCTCAAGTGAAAAGTTACTCCACAATGAAGATTACTAGCTCCTAGGTACTCAAGTTTCTTTCAAGGGTATTGTTTCACATGAAATACATTTGGTCACAAATCTATTAATTGCAATAGGAGAAATATGAAGCAAACATATTATGATCCTGTTGCTCTCTTCTCTGGACATGTAAGGCGTTATACTTGTAACAAGTTTGGACATGTAGCAAAATAAATCAGGAACGAGACAATGTATTCACACAAAAAACAAGTAGACTCCCTCCTAAGCAAGCAACTAGATAAGAATATTGTCATCAAAAGACCTGAAAAAGATGGATCCACCAACACTACTCATATTTAGCAGAAGAAAGAGGAACAAGTAAGGTATGACCTTTCTCTCTATGCAATTGAAGAATAAGATCATTGGTACATAGATAGTAGATGCTCTCATAAGATGTCTAGAAATATGAGAAAAATTATCTCTCTTGAGTAAAACAAGAGTGGTATGATTATTCTTGGAAATGGTTCATCTGCAAAGGTACTAGGAATGGGTAATGCTGATATTGATGTTAAGAATAGAGAAACATCTAATGTATTATTGGTTGAAGGAATAAAGAAAAACATTTTAAGTGTAGGTCAAATAGCTGATAAATGGCATGTAATTATATTCACATCAACTGGATGCAAGATTATAGAAGAAGACACCAGAGAAGTTATAGAAAAAGGATTTAGAAATGCAGATAAACTATACGTACTAAAGAAGAATTTGTTGTCACTGCGGCAAACACTTTCCAAAATTTGGTTTACGCTTGAATTTTGTATCCTTCTGTGGATCTTGTGATCATTTTTCCATAGTCACTTTATGGTCGATTGATGCTTTGTTAAGTTTGTAAGTGTAAAATTCACTTTCTCACACATGCTTAGTACACGACAAGTCCATGAGTGCACCCTTTTATGCAAGATTGAGAAGGCATAGAACAAATCTATCAAGATAGTGCCTATGCAATGTTCAACCTATGTCGACAGTCAGTGCGCACTTTCATTGACAATATCTCACTTTTTTATTGATCGGAGAATCCACAGTTTCGACATCTTTATACCAACGTTTCAAATCAACGTTATCATGATGATTCAATAAATGATAACTTTGAAAACAAGTCTCTCTCATGTGAGCACATTCCGAATTTTGATGATGACACGGTGAACATGGGAAGACAAGGCTGTGAACGCATTCATAATTTTAATGATGGCAAGGGAAATAATGAAAGTCGAGGCTTAAGCATGAATGTTGAGAAAGTTAAAACCGCATCTTCAACAAGCACCTTGGAGTCAAGATCAAATAAAAAAGTGGTCAACCTATCCTCCCAAGAATTAGATCCTCTTGTTACAAATGTTCTCAGCAAAGGTATGGGGTTTGCAGTTGCTCCTAAAAAACTCCCCATTGAAACCATGATATGTAGCATAGAAGACGGGATTGGTTACCTTCCTCTGGAAGACAAAGAAGCATTGAGGCAAGAATTTTCTGTCATCATGAGGAAATCCAATGCTCCCAAAAGCAACCTGAGTAGGGAAGAGCAAAAAGCTTTCAAATCTTTGCGAAACAATGACAAGGTGGTGGTTCTTAAAGCAGATAAGGGAGGAGCAGCAGTCATTTTAGATAAAGAAGACTATGTGCGCAAGATGAATGATCACCTAAGCTGTGGCAGTTATAAGAAGTTGAACAGTAATCCCATTCCCAAGATCATGAAGGATGTAAAAAAGATCATCTCAAATTCTAACCTTGATGAGAAATTAAAGAAGAAATTAACCCCATCATGTGAAACCGTCCCTAGAATCTATGGATTACCTAAGTTCCATAAGGAAGGGGTCCCCCTCAGACCGATAGTCAATACTATTGGCTCCCCTACCTATGAACTTGCTAAATATGTTGCTAAAATCCTTAAACCCCTTGTCGGAAATACTGATTCCTTCATCAAAGACTCCCAAGACTTTGTGAAACTAATTAAAAATGAAAGGATGGAGCGTGACGACATTCTTGTTAGCTTTGACGTGGTATCCTTATTCACAAAGATTCCTCTTGAAGAAGCCATTCAGGTTATAAAAGGTGTTACTGATCCTGAGACTGCGAAGCTGGCTGAAATCTGCCTGAGGTCTACAGTGTTCACCTTCCAAGGAATATTTTATGAGCAGACATCAGGTGTGGCAATGGGATCACCCCTATCTCCGATCGTAGCCAACCTATACATGGAGCACTTTGAAAAGAAGGCCCTGGAATCTTATCCTTTAAAGCCGGCATGGTGGAAGCGGTTTGTCGATGACACCAACATAAAATGGACGCATGGTAGAGCTGAACTTGATAAGTTTTTCATTCACTTAAATTCCATCTCTCCAGAGATAAAATTTACAATGGAACTTGAAGAAAACAAGAGCATTCCATTTTTGGACGTTCTAATCATGAGAAAGGAAGATGGCTCTTTAGGCCACAAGGTTTTCAGAAAGTCAACACACACAGAAAGTTACCTCCATGCGGATTCCCACCATCACCCGGCCCAAAAGTTTGGTGTTCTAAATACCCTTGCCACCAGAGCCCTTCGAATTTCCGACTCAGAACACCTAAATGAAGAAAAGAATCATTTGGCTTCAGCTTTCAAGAGGATAGGCTACAAAGAGCATGAAATTAAAAAAGCCTTTGAGAGAGCTGAAAGAAAGTTGTCATCCCATGAGCATAAGACGCAAGACCAGCCTCAGGGTAAGATTTTTCTACCTTATATCCATGGTGTTACTGACAAAATCGCTAAAGTCCTAAGAAAGAAAAACATTATCACTCACTTCTCAGCCCCGGGTACCATCAGACATAGTTTGAAGTCCGTTAAAGATGATATTGACAACCTTCAACTGAAAGGAGTCTATAAAATAGACTGTTCTTGTGGAAAAAGCTACATAGGTGAAACTGGTCGGTCCCTCCAGACAAGGCTCAAAGAACATGGCGCTGATATCAGAAATGGAAGATCTCGTACCTCAGCATTGGCGGAACACTCCTTGAAGACTAATCACCATATTTGCCTAGAAAACGCATCCATTATCGCAAGAGAGGAGCATCATCAAAGACGAAAGATCAGAGAAGCTCTTGAGATTATTAAGCATCCTGAGAATCTGAACAGAGACAATGGTTTGGAAATTAGCAGAAGCTGGCTCCCCGTGATAAAAGAAATCAGAAGTCGCCAACCCATCCCCAGGTAATGCAGGTAATGCAGGTATGTTGTCCCCCTCCTTCTCCTATTCTAATTTCATCATTAAGTCTTCTTTAATAATTTAATGAATATATTTTATTATATTAATTAACCATAGATATTAACCATTTATAATTACTAATATTATTCAAATATATAAAATAAAATTAAAATTAAAATTAAAATTTAATTAATTTACTTAATAAATTTATAATTATTATATTATTTAACATATTTATTATTATACTAATTAATTAATTATTAAAATATTTATGTATTATCATTTATTCTAATTATTAATAAATTATTATTTAACATTTGATTAGTCTTATATTATTTTATTAGCTATTATATTAAATAATTTTTTGAATATTAGTTAGCCATAAATATTAATTATTAATTTGTATTAATTTATTAAGTAATTAATATGACTAAATATTATTTAGTTAATCATCATTATTTTTGTCATCTTTAGATTCTAATCTCCTATAATTTAATCTATTTAATAATTATAATTTTATTAATTCCTAATCAATATATTAATTAATCAATTAATAATTATTATTATATTTTAATCATCATTTTATGGGACAATTAATCAATAACAATTGGTCATTATTATGAATTATTATAACTATAAAATTAATTATTAATCATTAATAATAATTATTAATTTGTTTGTTATATTAATTAGTTAATATGACTTAAACATATTAATTAATTAATTATTATATTAGTCAACCCTAAGCCTAATCACCTAAAAAATTTTCTAATATAAATTAAATTTTTTTATAATAATTATATTAATATATTAATTAGTTTATTAATTAATTAATTAATTAATTATTATTATATTTAATTATTAATAATATTTAATAATAATTAATTATTTATTATACAATATTAATTAATTATTTATAATAATTGATTTCTATGAATGTAGTTTCATTCTAATTTAATTTGATTAATTAATATTTTAATTATTAATATCATCTTTGTTTAAGGAATTAGTAACTAATATGAATAACAGAAATTATGATTATGATCATTAGGTTTAATAATTAATTTATTGTAAACATATTAATTATTTATAATGATTTACATGTATAACAACAATATTATTAATATTAATTAAATATTTATTATAAAAATTAATTATTTATAATAATTAATAAGAATAAAATATAAATAAAATATATAAATATATAAATATATAAAATAAAATAAAAATATATAAAATAAAATTAAAAATTCCCAAGCCGACTCTATGTTCTCTATTATTATTCCTCCTCATTAGTATTTATTAAAAGTTTTCTGCTCTTCTTGTATCATCATTCTTCAACCCTGATGATGGATCCCATTTGGGATTTGAAACGTTGGTATAAAGATGTCGAAACTGTGGATTCTCCGATCAATAAAAATGACACAAGCCACAGATCTCTAAAATCCAAATATCTCACTTTTGGTTGCGATTATTCTTCTATTTTAGTGATTTTTTCCAATAGTCGCTTTTGTACACCTTTGATTTCGCAAGTGTCTCTTTCATGTTTATGACTATTGATTTTTGTTTTTTTCACTTTAATAAGTGTTTTTTCATGCTATCTTTGTTCTATCATGTTTCATTTTCAATGTCATTCACATTTTGCAAGTGTCATTTGCACCTTCCTCTTACTGTCGCAAGTATCATCTTTTGGGCATGGAGAGCATCACATATCACATAAATGTAGTTATGTTTCATTTCAAGGGGTAAAATTGGTATCAATGAGTCTTAATTATCATCTAGACATGTATTATATGCATTTCCAAAGTTTCAAGCAATATAGCACAAGTGTCATCGCTGTCGTCGCAAAGTGTACCTTTAGTGTCGCACTTGGGGAAAGATGTTGCATTGTCATCACATTGGGGGAATTATGTTTTTCATGTGTTTTGATCAATCAATGTTGTGTCATAAACTATTATAAGTGCATGATCATGCTCAATTTTTTTCCTTGTTCACTTTGGCCTTACTGATCCCACACTCAGCCAAATCTAGAAAAGTGTCTTCCCGAGCAACTTGACATCACTTAGCCTTCCTGAACTGCACACTACACAGTACCAACCCTCAAGATCAGATAATTCCTCTTGGAAATACAAAATGCATAATTCTTGTCTTCTAGAATTGTGCATTGCATAGTCTCAGTGCATAGTCCTAACCATTGAGCTTATGAATTGTGCAAAATTGCTTACTTGTCACCTTATTCTATGCATTGCATAGTCTCAAACATCACGCCTCCATCTTGACTCCGTTAACTACACAAATGCACAATCCCTAGGCCTCTGTCTCTCCAAAACTATGTAATGGGCAACCTCAAGCCTCAAGCCTCAATATTGTCTCCCTGAGGCTGCCCCATAACTACATAGTTGCCTTGCCTTGGCCTACCTGAACTGCACACTACACAGTCTCAAGGCTCAGTCCTAGCCCATGACCTCCTGAGTTGCACAACTGCGCAATCCTTAATTAGTCTCCTCAGCGTAGCACAAGGTTCCAACTCAGTCAATGGTTGTCATGAAGGAGTTTATCAGACTAATGACATCTTTTCATGAGTGGATTTTAGTTGCAAGTATTATATCATGTTATGATATGATGATGATGAAGGAGATGAAGAAGGAGAACATAATAGAAGACACCTTTGTAGTTGCAAAGATAAGTTGATCAACCACGAAAAGACAAAGGGACACCAGATTGCGACAACAACTCGAGATAAAGACCATGTTGAAGATCCCTACCTTCAATCCTTATGGAGGAGGAAGAAGAAGCACATGTATCATCTTTCAAGAAGACAAAAATATAGAAGCAACAATAATGACTTGACATTGCCATATCATCATGAAGTCCATGTCATCAATTTCATATCATGTATTTTCAAGGTTTTATGTCATCATTTGCCACATCATTTGTGGATTATGTAATTTCAATGTATGAGAAATGTAATGTAAAGTGGAAGTCCAAGAGTCATATATAGAATGTGAAAAATCATGAAGGAATCAAAAGGTCATAGAGAAGTAAAAAAATCATGAGGGTAGCCCAAGAGTAATAAGGGAGGTGAATAGTCACCCCATTTGTTATATATACATCTCGTGTAAAAGACTCTTCACCTTGGCTCCTCCTATCAAGAATTAGAGAGGAAGATAGTTCTTTTGGAGGAGTAAGTGATTTCTCTAATGCTCCACTATTCTAGTGATGTTCATTGTAATGATGTATCTTGGAACGTTTTCTTAATTCTCAAAGCTCGTTGAGCCAACACACTTTCATGCGTATGTTATAAATATTGTAAGACTATTCTTTGAATGTTTGTGATGTATGTTGTTTTTATCTGTACTAAGGAAATTGAACTATTTTGATGGCTTTGGTACTTATCTTGTTGAAGGTTTGTTGTATATGTTTTAACAATCATTTCTTCTATGTGAACTAATTCACTAGTTGATCAAAAAATCATTCATATGTATATGCTCATGTGCATTTACTAGATTAGTACTATTAATCTTCTTTTAAAGGCTCACTCCTATTTCCCCTCTGGTAGCAGAACCTAGATACATTTTGCAATTGAACATTCCACAAGGAGTACTCACTTGTTCATATGAAAGTACATGTACATTACTCTCTTGTGTTAAACATCGTAGCTAATGAAAATATCTAAGAACATATGGTAGTCGGGGCTTATTTTTGGAAGGGCTCACACACCATATGATGTGAAGTTTGACTGAGACTTTTCATCGGGGAGACCCCCTTGGTTGATGGATTTCCAAAACCGTAAAAAAATGGTGCTAGAAGGAGTGCTAGATGACAAGTTGTGCCCATTGAGTCTATTTTGAACCTTTTATCTTAAATGGCTCTTCCCCAAATTATACTCCCAAGTTGTTTCGCTAATAAATCTGATGGTAAACTTTCAATCCCCCATGAGTCTCTTTATAACTTGTCTCAATTGAAATTTGATGGTGAGGGTGAAATATCCATAACCGAGCACATCCCTATTTTTCTCTATTTTTGTGAATTTTATGAAGTCGAATCTGAATATGATGCTCTTATACTTTTCTTCCTCACCCTTGAAGGTCACGTTAACCGATGGTGTCATACCTTACCATCTTCTTCCATCCATTCATTTGATCACCTCATCAAGGAGCTTCATTTAGAATTTGATAAGTATGATTATCGAGATGTCCTTAAAAGAGTTAATAAACTAAGAATGAATCTTAATGAATAATTTGAGGATTTTTATAATTGATTCCTTCACCTTTTTTTATGAATTTCCTTAAGAAGATATTGATTTGGATTTCTTGAAACAAAAGTTCAATCATTTGGTTCGAATCTCTTTACATAGTGAGTCTCAACTCTATGATGATTTGACTATCCCAAGTTCTCAAATACATGAGACGCCATTAATTTCAGAGGAGGAACCTATTGTTCCATTTATTCCTTGTCCTTCTCTTTTTTTTGTGCCTTATGTTGAACCTATTCAAATCAGAAAATATGAAAATCAGATTGTGGATCCGTCTGTTCAACCTTCATCCACCTCTCATGATTCAAATCTAATGGAAGAAATAATTGAATTGTTCATTGATCCTAGGATGAAGTCTAATCCTTCCATTCATCAAGATGATATTAACATTCTCAACCTCAATCTTGAATCTAGTTCCACTGAAAGTATTACTTCTACAAGAGACATATGTCATTCTCCATCATCTACATGTCATGACTCTTTGTACCTTGATTTGCTTGATCAATCTGATCCACCAACTAGTTCTTCACATTCTCTTGATTTTCAAATTGCTAGTGAAAATTGTGATTAAGTACAAGATTGTCATATTACACAGGTACAGGAGTAGGAAGGTGAAGATACTTTTGTTATCTCTTCCCTTTTTCAAAACCCTCTATGTCAATATGTTGTCCCTTCTTTCTTGAAATATTTTCAATCTGTTAATCTTAGTAGTCAATTGACTGAAATTAGTTTGCTTAATCAATCTACAACATTGTGAAACAATCATTCTGATGATGATGACTCCATTGATGTATGTGATGATGAACTCCCAAGTGCACCAACTAATCTTTCTCAAGAATATTTTGATTTGAAATACTTAGATCTAGAATCTTATCTAGTCAAAGAATATGTTCTTATGCAAACTTCCTCTTCATCTCACTATCCCTTGTTCTCTACTATTTGTGATGTGTCTACTTACGATGAAGATACTCCATGCTCTTCAAGTTCTTCATTTGATGAGCTAACTTATAAATTGACACAAGGTAGTGAGGTTATCCACGATGAAAAAGGAAACCATCAAATCATTGAGTATCCACTCTACTCCTTATAATTTTTGGTTTTGCATAAAAGAAATTCTTCTGTCCAGATTACTCATGAGATTTGTCTAGTATATTCATCCTCACATGTGCATTTACACGAAGCTTTAGACTTAAGTAATCTAGTTTTTGAAGTTGTAAAATTTGGTCAAATCAGTGGTTTGTTACATTCATCATGCAAGGAAGATGATTCTATTATTCAGAGAATTTGCAAAATTGTTCATACTGATCTATCCTTATTGTCTTATAATCAAGAATCTTATGCTTTAATTAGTTTTTCTAATCATAATTCGTGTCTTGATAGCTGTCATTAAAATTATCATTTTCTTACTAGCATATCTGATGACAATTGTCCCACATCGTATGATATTTTTAGTTTATCATTTCCCTATTCGAATATTTGTCAAGCAGTTGAGGCACTTCAACCCTCGCTGATGGTTATGTAAGGACCTCACTACCTTGGCAAGCCCTATGAACATGATCAGATTCATTTCCCCTCCACAAGATTCTCATCCCGATCTTATACCTTTAATTGAAGATTCATCCTTTTATTTATTTCAGGGTTCTCAAGAGGATTGTTTTGAATTCCATGATCTAATCGGTGAATAATTGGAGAAATATTACCTAGCAAGCATTATCACAAATAACAAGATTCGATCTTTTCTCATGCTTGCTAAGGAGGACAATACAGATGAAGGTGCATTCACAAGAAGCTTCCAAGTTTTGTTTAATTATGGTTTTCATTGAAAAGGTAAGATTGCAAGTTGGTTAGAAGTAGTGGCCATGACATATCTTTATGCTGATAGGAAAGACCTTCAACTTGTCATGCAAGTTATTCAAGCTCTTATCTTTTCTACTGCACATTATTTTAAATCTCTTTTAATTGCTCTTTTCTTTATGTACGCGGGTTGGAAGAAGTTACAATGGCTAGATTGGAAATTTCATTATAATTGACCATAACCTTCTACTTGGTTAAGTTAGGAGTAGGTCTAGTTTCATATTGGTCTCCCCTTACACACTTATCCTACAGTCACTCTCTGTACTTTTTCTTTTGTTTTCTTACTTTTGTCTTACTTTTGTCTCGCATCTAGTTTTCGGTTTACCCTCTATTTGCTTTGTACTTTTGATTTTGTTTCCTTGTTGTGTTTTATCTATTCTTTTGTGTTCCGTTTAATAATACTTTTCATGAAGGATGTTCCCTTTAGCTCGTAAGACAATGTGGCAAAAACTAAAAAGGGAAATTGTGACAATGAATGATGCTTCACTTATGTGTTATCCTCTTCTCTATCTCAGGTTTATATTTCTTGGTCAATGATGTTTTAATGGAAAATATGATCCTTTCATGAGGAAATATTCGTGTAGAACCACGATAGACGTATCTATTTTAGAAACCTAATTTCTAAGCTCAATGTTGTAATGTTTCATTGTTTTGCATGTTGATCCAATCAAGTAGAGACGAACAAGGGGGAAATATTAACAAGCAGACTCATATCAAAGGTTTAATATATGTTTCTTTGAAGTAACAACCTCTCCTACTCTTAATAAGTTGGGATCCCTCTTCCACCCCATGAAATAAATAAGTTCCAAAGAATAACCTTATAAAAATAAATAAATAAAGGGTGAAAGAAGAGAAAGGCTTCCTTGCGTGAGGTGAAGCAAGTAACTTCGTTGGGGTACTATCTAGGCTCACTGGTAGTGAAGCAATGCTTGTGTTCCTAAAGTGACTTCGTCGGGGTACTATTTAGGCCTCCTAGCAGTGGAGCAACACTATAGATGAAAACTCATACTCAGAATATCTTGAGCTTGCGAATTACATTACCCTTCTCCTAAATCGAAAAATTATGATATGGATGGCCTTATGAATGTCTTCAACCAAGAAAGAGATGAAGGGGACTATGCCTATAATCGAGTTAAGTGGGGAAGCTAGAGTAATCTACACAAAAAATCTATACTTCCTGCTAAACTAGACCCTGTGCATAGAACAAGACTAAGGCAGAGAAGTTGGAGTTCTGCCAGTGCGTCACCAAGTGTTGTCGCTATGACAAACACTCTCAAAAATTTGGCTGACACTTGAATTTTGGAGTCTATTGTGGATATTTTGATTGTTAATCCATATTCACTTTATGGTTGATCATTCTTTGTTAAGTTTGTAAGTGTCAAAGTCACCTTCTCACAAGTCCATGAGCACATCCTTTTATGCAAGCTTGAACTGGCATAGCAAAAGTCCATCAAGACAATGCCTATGCAATTTTCAACCTTTGTCGACAGTCAATGCACACTTTCATTAACAATCTCTCACTTTTGGTTGAGCTATGTTGCAATAGTTCTTCTATTTCAGTGATTTTTTCCAACTGTTACATTTGTGCACCTTCAACTTTGCAAGTATTGCTTTCATGTTTACGATGATCACTTTTTCTTGTTTTCACTCTAATAAGTGTCATTTCATGCTCTATTCATTCTGGCATGTGTCTCTTTCAATGTTGTTTGCATTTTTCAAGTGTCATTTTCACTTTCGTCTTACTATCACAAGTGTTGTTTGCACTTTCCTCTTACTGTCACAAGTGTCATGTTTTGGGCATGGAGAGCATCGCATATCGCATAAATGTAGTTATGGTTCATTTCAAGGGGTAAATTTGGTATCAATGAGTCTTAATTATCATCTAGACATGTATTATATTCATTCCAAAAGTTTTAAGCATTGTAGCACGAGTGTTGTCTCTGTCATCGTAAAGTGTACCTTTAGTTTCACACTTGGGGAAAGTTATCACATTATCGTTGCATTAGGGGAATTATGTTGTTCATGTCTTCTAAGTGATCAGTGTTGTGTCATAAAATTCTATAAGTTTGTGATAATTCTCAATTTTTATCCTTCTTCACTTTGGCCTTACTGATCCCACACATAGCCAAATCCAAAAAGGTGTATTCCCGAGAAACTTGACCTCAGTCAGACTTCCTAAACTGCACATTGCACAGTCTCAGCCCTCAAGCTCAGACCTTGCCTCTTAGAACTATGTAATGCACAGTTCCTTCGTTCCAAAATTGTGCACTATGCAGTCTCAGTGCTCAGTCCTCACCCTTGAGCTCCAAAAATGCACAACCTTGCTTTCACGTCACCTTCTTCTATGCATTGTGTAGTCTCAAGCATCAAGCCTCTAGCCTAACTCCTTGAAATATGCAACTGCGCAAGCCCTAAGCCTCTGTATTTCTAGAACTGCGTAGTGGGAAACCTCAAAACTCAAGCCTCAAGCCTGTTTCCCTTAGCCCCTCAACTGCAGAGTTACCTTGCCCTGTCCTGCCTGAACTATGCACTTCACAGTCTCAAGGCTCAATCCTAACCCCTAACCTCCTGTGTTGTGCAAATGTGCAATCCTTGAGTTAGTCTCTCAACCTAGGATCTGGTTCCAGCTCAGTGAATGGTTGTCATGAAGCATTTTAGACTAGGGGTTTATTGGACTGATGTTGTCTTGTCTTGACTGGATTTTAGTTTCAGGTATTATATCATGTTATGGAAAGATGATGATGAAGGAGATGAAAAAGGAGACCCTGCTAGAAGACACCTTTGTAGCTAGAAATACAAGTTGATTAATCAAGCAAAGACAAATGGATGCCAAATTGTGACAATGGCTAGAGATCAAGACCATATTGAAGACTCCCTACAAGCCTGATGGAGGAGGAATAAGAAGAACATGTACCATCTTTCAATAAGACACAAAGATAACAGCAACATGAATGTATTGACATTGCCATATCATCTTGCAGTCCATGTCATCAATGTCATATCATGGCTTTTCAATGTGTCATGTCATAATTTTCCACATCATTTGTGAATTATGTAATTTCAATGTATGAGAAATCTAATGTAAAGTGGAAGTCCAAGAGTCATCTATAGAATGTGAAAAGTTGAGAAGGAGTCCAAAGGTCATAGAGAAGTCAAAAAGTCATGAGGGTAGTAGCCCAAGAGTCACAAGGGAGGTGAATGGTCACCCCATTTGTTATATATACACACTCATAGCTCATGCAAAGGACTCTTCACCTTGGCTCCTCCTACCAGGGATTAGAGAGGAAGATAGGTTTTTTGGAGGAGCAAGTGGTTACCCGAACACTCCACTGATGGAGCTAGTGGTGTTTACTGTATTGATGTATCTTGGAACTTTTGCTTAATTCTCGAAGCTCGTTGAGCCAAAAAACTTTCATTCTTATGTCGTAAATATTGCACAATTACTCTTTGAATGCTTGAAATGTATGTTGTTTTCAGCTCTACTAAGGAAATTGAACTATTTCGGTGGCTTTGGTACTTATCTTGTTGAAGGTGCATTGTATATGTTTTAAAAATCATTGCTTCTATATGAACTACTTCACTAGTTGATCAACGATTCATTCATATGTATATGTTAGTGTGTCTTAACTATATTAGTACTATTACTCTTCTTTTAAATGCTCACTCTTATTTCACCTCCAGTAGAAGAACCTAGATACATTATGCAACTGAACATTCCGCAAGGTATTCTCACTTGTTCATCCGAAAGTACATTTACGTTACTCTCTTGTGTTGACCATCGTAGCCAAGGAAAATATTCAAGAACATATGGTAGCTGAGCATTCTTTCCAAAAGGGATCCCATACGAAACAATGTGAAGTCTATTTGGGACTTTTCATTGGGGGGACCCCTTGGTTAATGGATTTCCAACACCATCAACATAATCTAAGCAAAAAAAATAGGGCTAGCTTCTCTTCTTCAAATTTAGGGTAAAGAAAAATAGTCCACATTGTCGTCTATTGTAACTGATGCTATTTCTGAAAGGACTGCCTAAATACAGACGAAGAAATAAGGTCCACAAGATCTTTGGTTCATGTTCTCACGGGGGGCCTTGCGTTGATGATGATCTCATATGTTGTTTGATTATTCTTTTGATGACGTATGCTTCTAATGTTGCATCTATGATGAACAAGATAAGATATGACATGTTCAAGGGAACTACTCATTTGCTACTCATTGTTGGCATTATGCTACTAACATTGATTTATTGTAGATTATTGAATTGATGTTTGGGTGTGATGTGTTATTCATCTATTATGTATTGGTGATGAAGAATTGACACAGGTTCAGGGGGATATTCTCTTATGCTTCCAATGGTTCATGATTGGTTCATCTGATATAATCTATGGTTATTGATGTTGTGATCATTCTTCTTATATTAATACATTGTTTTCTATTGAAAGAAAATATATTGTTGTCATTGTTGATTGATTATTGTTGATGATCGGTCTTCTTGCATCTCTTAATGGTGATTGGAAAATGAGTTTTTGTTTTGATGTTGATGCTATATTTCATGGGCATGGTTATTTCAAAGTGCATATCTTGGTTAATGATTAGTTGTTACAACACTTCACATATGTTGCTTCACATGCTATTGTTGATGGATATGGGTTGGTATTGAAATACTACTTATTGATGGATGCATGGTAATATTGCTTTAGGAGATGAATGGTTGTGTTAGTCATGCTTATGTTACGTAAAGGATCCAATATATGCTCATGAGGAGTTATTCTCTTGGTTCATTTTATCCCTTTTCACTTGATGTCAAAGGGGCAGAGAGACTTGATGTGTTGCAGAACTTGCCATCAAGTCCAAAGGGGGAGATTGTTGGCATTATGGCTCTGGTGTTGTCCTTGATGGAAACCTACTCTAATCTTGATGTTTGATCCTTTCATGATAATGAAATATTGATGTACTTGATCATAGTAGGATTGTATGGCTGATGGAATATGTCCTATCAGTATGTTTTCAAGGAGAATTATTTGACTCATCTATTGTTTATATGCATGCTTGATGGTCAACATTTGTCTAATGAATGATTGGTGTGTCAAAACACCAACATAGATCCATTTTAAGTATAGATATAATATGAGCCGAGAGGGATGAAATTTTTCATGTACAAACTTCTTTGGAGTGCAAAATACAATATGTTATTTTTCATTGTTTAAATTGTATTTTTGAATGCTATATAGAGTATATATAGGACCAAATACATGTTTTAACCATAATTTTTTTTTCATGGTATATACATAAAATTTTTAAAATGATATATAATATATACATAATTGACATTAAAATATTTTACATAACATGTACATCGAGACATTTTATAGTGCAAATTAAAATGGTTTTTTTATTATTAATATATTTTTACGTATATGTCAATATTAATTCGTATTAAAATATTTTATTGATAACCCACATTGAATTTTTTTATATACAACATTAAATATTTTATTTTAACTATTTTTTTTCTATATATATATATATATATATATATATATATATATAAAGTTGATATCAAGATAAATTAGTTAACATAAATCTTCACACAGTGTATTTAAATCTTCTATTGAAATATTTTTGAAAAGTATAAGATTTAAACATTTTACTCACATTTTTTTTACTTATAATTAGTTTATAGAATATTCATTTTTTATTATAGTTGATATTATTTTTCTATCTAGAGAATATTTTTATTACTTACACATCCCATCATATAGATGGACAATCTTACACATCCCCTCATACTAGGTTGTAGAATGAGCCTCTCAACTCAAAAATTGATGTACAAGGATGGTATGAATACTTAAAGTTGGATGAGCTTTGGATTGATTCTATAGAAGATTTAGAGATGTATACAGGTTCCAAAGGGCATGAGGAAGAAGTGGGAAAATTTTGGATTGAGAAAAGAGTGTTTTTCCATAGCCTAAGCCCCAGCCGCACGGGGGGAGGCTTAGTAGTGCGGCTAGAAGGCTTGAACCGCATGGTGAAATGCCTATGAGGATGGTTGGAACTGTTTTAGCCAAAAATTATCTTCATCGTGGGTGTGGCTAGGCTTATAGGTAAAGAAAAAAAAAACAACTACCTGCGAGGCTGGATTGATTTGGTCAATGGATCACCATGGTATTAGACTTGCTTGTGGTATCTTGAAAACATTAGTTTTGGCCTAAGGTATTGGAGGATCATAAATACTATAGTAATGGAGCAAGGAGAAGCATTCTATGGGTGTGAAATTAATGAATTCTTTGTGTGGTGCGCACTAGAGAAAGTGGAGGCCCAAATATGTCTTCCATTGAGATATATGCTCTAATATATTTGATGCCGGCATAATAGAAGAAATATGGAGAAAATCTATACAATAATATTTGATGAAATTGATTTGTCTTCACTCGCTCCGATCATATTGATTGCAGAGATCTATGTGTATGCAGATGTTATCTTAATACTATGGTAGTAATGACCTAACTTTTGGTTGCTTTGAAAAATGATTAAGGTTGTATGAAGAGATATGTATGTTTTAGAGATTGATTTTATAGTTTTTTATTTGAATGATCTATCTTTATTGCACAATGAGTTGTATTCCTTCCCAAACATGCTAAGAGTGATCTAAATAATGAGTCTGGTGCTTTGAATGTAGATTTTAATGTTTTACATTAGGAGTATTTAGTGATTGGCACTCCCCTTGTTTAACTTTATGTTTGCAGAGATCCATGATCAATGTATGAGATCAAACCGATTTGTTTGAATGGTTTCTTCGTGTGTTTACATAAGTATGTTTATGTAGTGAATGAATTTAAATATACAGGGACAAAGGACTCTTGAATGAGGAAAAATCTTGTTATACAATGAATACTTATAGCATTGAGGAAGGTAGACATGTGTGTCAAGTTTACTATTAACAAGACAATGTGCATGAGGTTAGGGTGAACCTTGATTAAGAACATGAATTTATTTGAAGTGGTGATGAATAGCTGAGTATACATATGCAGAGAGACTTTTCTTCCTTATGGTGAATCTCGTTTGCTAGAGGATATGTGCATGGTTTTGTTTATCCTCTTCCTAGTTTGCAAAGATTTATTAGGCTCCTTATGCAGAGAACAGAAAGTCCTTTGAAGATTCGAAACCTAAGTAAATTTATTTTCTATTAACAGTGAACTATATTTTGAATCTTGACCTGGTTGAATGATGAGCCTTATAGTATTATATAAAGGGTTTGATGTATTGAGCTATGTTAATGAGGGAACTTTCTTTTCTCATTATGCTAATAGTTGATTTGGCTTCTTGATGAGTATGTTATTGACTTGATAAGAAAAATGTTGATGTGTATTATGCTACAGTAACATTAGTGGGACAGTAATACTTTATGAACTTAATATGATACTACTTTCTAGAGACTTTATGTTCTTGCTAACTGTCAGAAATGCTACATATTGAATGGTTTGATGAGTATTGGCTTAGAAATTGATAAGATTTATGACAGACAAAAATGAATGGTATCTTCCTAAGTAGTCAAGGATTGATAAGCATAAGATCTACTTGAAGGATTTGATTTAGGACATGATCTTAGTTATTGGTTGTGTTTATATTTATGATTGGTACTTATGAGCCACAATGAAAGAAGTATGATGTTGTTTGTTCTTGTCTCACATTTCCTAGTAGGAGAAATTTGATGCTTGGTTGTGACACTACAATTTGCTTTGATATTGGCATGATGCAATTTTTTGTACATTGGCTTGAAAATGATCCATAAACTGCCATGGATATTCCACTGGACTGTTCATCACAACAAATATGATAATAATATATTAAAATACCAAATTTTTACACTATTACAACTTTATTTAAATTCTAGATAACTAGATTTTACTGTAATTAGTGTATGCATGGAAATTATGCATAAAAGTAGAGAATGGAAAAATAATCTCACGCACACACAAGACACAATGTATGATATCTGGGAAACCCTTTCGCGAGAAAACCTAATTGGAAGGTGAGGCTGCTTCACTCTCTTTCTCTGTCTGGATATATGGTTGCAGGTACAAAGAAGTAATGGGTGTGGCCCATGTGATGCTACAATGCACATATCCTTTCTATGTAATCTACCTCCTATCTCTCTAGGCTATCTTTTCTCAGCTATGGAACAAAATGCTCTCAAAAGAATGGAATACCTCTTCAACCTAGTGGCCCAGCTATAACACAACTTGATAGCCTACTAGTGGTTAATTTTTACTACATCAACTCTTAAATAGAGTTACAAAATAAAATCTTCTATAGTATTTTACATCAAAAACACATGGCTATCCCATTTTCCATGAATAATGGGTTGATGCGACATCCTTCCAAATTATAGGTGTGAAAATAAGAAGGTCAACTTCTGAGTGGCATAACTTTTGCATACAGATTTCGATTGACATGATTATTGCACCATTGGAAAGATCTCCATGTGTAGAATAGAATGAAACAATGATGAGATAAAGCAACAAATTTTTACCCCCCAAAAATGTTGTTTGATGCCTCAAAATTCTCCCGGAAGGTTTCAAACATCGTTTCACCAACCTGGGTCCCACCGGTAAAAACGGTCCCATGAGCTAATTCCTCCACTTTTACCGCTCCAAATGCATTGATATGGATGACAAAAAATATAATGAACCAATTCGGATAAGAAAAGTTGTGACTTATTAGTTTATGGATGAGATTTAGTCTATGTTTAGCTTGACAAGGAATGTGACAACGATGGATGGTTGATGTATGAAATATGACAGTTAGGGTTTGACATGGGTCTTGATTGATAGCTGAAAGGATTGGTTCTTGATTTGGATTAGTATGGCAATGTTTTGGATTAAACTTGCATAGTATTTATTTGTTTAAGGATTGGTATATTGGTTGGTCAGTATTTAGTGATCTAGTGATTGCCATATTCAATTTTAATACTCAATGATTTAATATTAGCAGTATTGGTATATTTGCTTAATCTGGTTGCAGTGGTTCAATGGGAATTCAATGATTGATTTGCTTCAGTGATTCAGTTGGTATTCAGTGATTTTCACAGTGGTATTCAGTATTAGTATTGGTATTCAGAAATTTAGTTTTTGGTATCTTGGTATATGGTGAGTGTGGGTGGTGGCTTACAAGTTGTCTAATGGTTGATTTACAAGTGGATCCAATATGAAAATTTTGAAATGTGTTCCATGAAGGCATTGAGAGTTGTATCCTTCAATAAGGGAGCAGGAGCATCCTTTTGGTAGGAGTTGGTAAAATTGATAAAAGGGGTTGTAGCTCCCTTCCATTGGGTGCTGGATAATGAGTGGAGGTTGTAGCTTCCTATATGTAGGAGCTTTCATGATGGCAAGAGTCTACTCTAGTATAAAATTGTAAGAAGAATTATGATCTTTACAATAAAATAAGAAGACAAAACGACTGCAACAATGATTTTCTCCCACATTGGTTTCCATCTAAAATCACGGTGTTCTTATGTGTATTATGTTGATGTGCTTGGAATTCTGTGGTTTCTACGTTTATGTGATTAATGTTGCTCATATTCTCAAATCTATATCACATTATGATGGTAATAAATTTAAGGATTAGACGAATTGAAAATGAAAAGTATAAACTAAGTGAATTAAAATTGGGAATGAAATACTGATTCAAGCCTCCTCTTAGTATTTCTAACATCACCATCACCATTTGTGCTTTTTAAATCCTCGCTTGGAGGAAATTCATCATAATACTTTGTGCCTTTCAAATCATTTCCTAGAGGAAATCCTTCACCATCCTAATCTGTGCTTTTGAAATCCTCGCTTGGAGAAAATTCATCATCATCATGAGCGCCTTTGAAATCATGACTCAGAGAAAATGCATTATCCTCATTTGTGCCTCTAAAATTATCATTTGGAGGAAATTATTCATCCTCCCCTTTGTTAGTGGTTCTCTCATAATCCTCAGGATTAGGACTAAGTGGGAAATTTGACTCTCTATTCATAGTGAAATAATTCTTGTTATATTCATCAATATGAATAGAGTTGTTACGTGAGGAAGATGTTGATGCTACAAAAAGAGAAACTTCACTATTATAAGAATCCATGACCTTTCAGAAAATATGTTGAATAATACAAATGCACTCTTTCCCAATGACAATTTATAAATTAAAGAATGCAAATTTCCTTCCAAAGTTATCCCCCGAAAATTTAACTCAAAAAAATCACTCCAAAGATCCCCTCCCCCCCAAAAAAAAAATAAAAATTGTTAAATATTTTCCCTCCAAAAATTTCATTTGCAATATTTCCTTCCAAAATTTATTTGAAAACATTCTACTAAAATTATGTCTTTAAAATTTTGACCCTACTTTCTATTCACATTTTCCATATAATTTTTCTTTTAAAGTTTTCCTTCAAAAATAAAATAAATCTTTTACTTAAATTATCTAACATTAACTAGGTAGTTAAGTTAATTTTTATAATTTATATTTTTTATGAGAGATTCTTCCTGATTTACACCGAAGAATCTCTCATAAATTTGATATGGATCACAGAAGCCTCAATCCAACAATTTATATTTTATTTTTCATCCTGCACTTAACAAAAGTTAATTTAAACCTATAATATTAACTATATATTATTTTTTCTTAATTTTAATTCTAATCCCACATTTAAGAAACGATAAAGTAATCCCACAATATTTGTTATATAATAAATTTCATTGTTTCCATTCCTTACATCACATCATTTCTTTTGGAGCATTCATTAAAAAGCTTGGAGCGATTTTGCGGTAGAGCTACATTATCATCAAGAAGACATTCAACAAGATATTTTTGCATTTCAAAGGTTTGTTTTCCTTCTATTTTGACCATTTAAATAGGAATATGGGGAAAATATGTTGTTTTATTCTCTCTCTCTCTCTCTCTCTCTCTCTCTCTCTCTCTCTCTCTCTATATATATATATATATATTGTTTTTCTTTTTTTTTCGAAGATTTTTTTAATATCATATTTGAGGGGAAAGACCACATAAAAATATTACATTTTTTAGAATTTTTTTAGAGAAGAATACCCAAAAAAAACTTGTATTTGTAGGATTTTTAGGAGAAAAAATAAGAAAAATCATATATTTAAGGGCTTTGAAATGGAAAAACCAGTTTTCAATTTTTTTTCAAATTTTTTTATTCGTCCCAAGGGGCAATGTTGAAATGAGTATCTAGGCTCGGTCTTCATAATGTCTAGTGTAATCATGAATTTATGTATTTGATGAAAAGAGAAATAGAAATTTATTACTTTCATTCTTGATGCATGGGTTTCATGTTGAAGGTAAATTTATTTGTAGGTCAAGCACCCATTAAGTGCTTCTAGGTTTGTCATAGAATTATGAAGTCAAAAGATTCATTGTCACACATGGATACCCTCTTTGAGAATCTTGTATTATGTAAAATAAATTTATTTGAGTCATAAAAGACCCTTCAAGAACTTGTCAACAAGCTGCAACAAGTTGGTCTACATGAAAGATCAAGTCAGCCTCATGAAGGCAATTCATACCCCTAGAAAGCCTATATATAAGAGGCATTTGACCTCATTTGGAGCATACATCCAAGCCATATGAAGAAGCAAGAAAAAGAGTTTGATCTTAAAAGGAAGAATTCCTAAGGCAAACGAAGTTCAAGGAGGAAGCTTAAGTAGATTTTTTTGGTCTCTCTCTCTCTCTTAAGTCCAACGAAATTTTGAAGTTTTTGGAAGTCAAAGTTGCTGGAAAGTTGTTGGAGGTCGAAGTTGCTGGGGTTCGAAGTTGCTAGAAATTTTGTGGGGGTCGAAGTTGCTGGAAGAGTTGTTGGGGTCAAAGTTGTTGGAAATTTTGTTGGGGTCGAAGTTGTTGGAAAAATTGTTGGGGTCAAAGTTGCTAGAGAATTTGTTGGGGTCGAAGTTGTTGTTAGAAGGTAAAATTTTGTTGTTGGAATCTATGTAAGGAAATATCATCAAGAAGGAAGGTTGACTTGGCCTTGGAGGTGTCTTTGTCAAGGGTCTTAGGTCTTGGAATTCATCATTTGAAGATTCTATAAGAAGAGAAGAATTCTTGTATGTTTTCCTTTCAAGAGGAGAGGTTTTGGCCCTCACTAGCAACCTAAATTTTATGTCCTCTTGTCTCTTTGATCTTCATTTTTTGGTAGTTGTTTTATGATATAAAACACAATAATAATCATGTTAAATAAGAAGTTAATCAAGATAAGTAAAAATACATTGCAAGCAATTACCAAAGTAAGAGAAAACACCTAATCTAGTTGCCCTAGATTTCTCAACATGGTATCAGAGTTAAGGTGAAAATTCAAGAAGATGCATCTTGAAGATCACATTATTGAATAACGATACATAATGACCAAGCAAGAAGTAGTAAGGAGGAGTACTCATCTCAAGGATCACATCATATCTAGGAGAAGAAGACCTCAAGGACCCTACCTCTACTCAAAGAAATAAGATCGTCAAGGAAGAAAAATCATAAAAAAGGCATCAAGTTGAATATTTCATCATCTAGGAGAATCTTCACTTGAAAAGTAAGTATCTTTATATTTATGTCTAAATCTACTATCAACATGACTTCATTCTGCAAGGAGAGCAACAAATTGGTTAGGTCATCAAATTTCCTTGCATGGAAGAAGAGGATAGATTTTATCCTCATAGAGAATAAAGTTATTAGACATGTTAAGGGTTCAATATCTAAATCATTACAAGAGGAAGCTCAAGCACTATCGGAGTATATGAAAGGGAAAATAAGAGCTCAAAGAATCTTCATAGAATCAATCAAGGATTCACTCATCCCATATGTAGCAAAGTTGGAGGAATCGAAAGAAATCTATGATAAGCTAGCATAACTATTTTCCATAAGCATTGCAAGAGAACTTATATCATTGAGAACCATACTATACAAAATGAAGGTATCAAAGGAATAAGGGATAGCCTCATACCTTATGAGGGTATCAAAATAAGAGATCAACTACAAGAACTAAGAGAAATAATGTCTGATAAAGAGATGATCACCGTTGTGCTCAATACACTACCTGATGAATGGGGCAACTTTGTATCAAGTATCTATGGAAAGAAGGAAGCCACTCCAATCAATGAACTTTGGTCATTATGTAAGATTGAAGAAACTAAGTTGAAAGCAAAGAGCGATGTCGGTTCAAATGAATAAGTTCAAGCATATGTTGCCATGCCTAGGAGAAAATGAAAGTTTGGAAACTTTGATCCTCAGAAAAATAAGAAGATCAATATGTCAAAGACGCAATGTTATGAATGTAACGAATATGGGAACTTTAAAAGGAATTTTCCCAAACTCAATAAGGACAATAAGAAGAGAAAGGAAAGAAATGAAGCCCATGTTACCAAAGAAGTGGAAGAATCGTAAAAGAAGAAATCAAAGAAGGAGGAAGTGAAATATCTCTACTATGACTGAGATAATCTCATTCACTTAGTTCTTTTCAATTATTGAAGAGAATAGAAAGAATCACAAGTATGATAAGATACATTATAGCAAGATAGAGATGACATCATTGTAGAGGCATAAAAGGATAGCTTAAGTAGAATTCTACATGGTTGTAGCAGTCATCATGATAGAAAGAAAGTAACTCATGACATATCCATTAGAAGCATATAAGGACAACCGTAGTAGAAATATGTATGGTTGGAGAAAAGTCATCTAGAAAGATAGAAGATAAATAAATAATCATACATCATCATCATTAGGAAGGAGCATTTTCTGGCTGAGGATAATCACGATCCTCCATTAGGATATTCATTAGAAAGTTAACCTCTACTAAGAAGAAGCAAGTGCCTCACATATAGTTCACATTCCACCTTGTGTGGGATCCACTAGTAAGGTATGGTGACAAAGATGTGCAACATGTTGAGTTGGTTGAAGTACTTTTATCTTCAAGCAAGTAAAGGAAGCTACTAGAAGGAAGTATAGATGACCAAAATAATCAAAATGTATGTATATATTTAATAGATAAAGTCATATGTAAAAATATTTGTTGACGTGTTTCGAACCAACTTGTCCTAACGATGAACCACACTGGTTGGTTCGAAATGCGTCGACAAATGTTTCTACACGTGATTTACGCCGAAACACTTTTCTCATAAACTTGATATGGGTCACAGAAGCCTCAATTCAACAAATAAATTCATGTCATCATATAGTTGTAGATAGAATGGTTGAATTCTCTATCTCATGAGCATGATCGAGGAAGAAGGATCTCTTCCATTAGAATGATGCATGAAGGCATGTAAACAATGTGCATTGAACTCTTCTACATATTGATCAAATGAAATCAACATAATATGACCTCATATGGAATATGAGCTGGTTGATAATCATGGTTCCTATGTTGACAGAACCATGATCCTAAGGAAAGCAATATGTGAAGAAAATGAAAGAAGAGTTCGTGAAACATGCAACTATAGTCATGTAAGATAAGATAAGCAATCAACATCTGATAAATAGAAGAATTAGCTATGCCATCTCCATGGATAAGGTATAAATATCCTCATAAAGTCTGAAAAATAAGGAGACCCTTGATATTGAATGTCTCAGAGATGGAGTCATTCATGTGCAAGATGTTGATGTTGCTAGGGAAAAATTTAAGGATGAAAATTTATCATAAAGCTTAGAAACCTTGGCAAATATCATTAGTCCCTAATATGCATATTGTAAAATGTTTGGAAATATTTTTGTAAAAATATTCAAATTCCTGATTATTTTATATAGTCTCTATAAAATTTAGGCAATTTTTAACATAAAACGGTTTTATACTATAAACTTTTGGCGAATTTATTTTTGAAAAAAATGGAAATTGGAGAATCTTTTTTTTTTCAAAATAGCGTGGAAAATTAGCCCACCTGTGAATATTAGCCCATAAAATTTTCCCTGGATGTTGCATGAAGCTGATTTCCTCATGAAAGGTTATCATAATTAAAATGGTAATTTCGATTTGATGTTCATTTTGATTTTTGAAATCATTTGGTTGGGTTGAAATAGGGCTACCAAAAGAGAGTTGTAGATGTCACCTACAACTCGTACTCATGTGATTTGATGGAAGATCCTGAAAGAAACATGACTTGGAAGAGGTAGTTGTATGAAGAAAATCCAAATGTGGACTAGAAGATCACTTTCTGATGAAGAGAAGGGTGACACGACTATTGGTTCAACACTATGGTTCATTGAAGGAAAGTGATGAAGAAAATGGCCAATACCCTACGAAGAAGATCTGGAAGAAGAAGGCTCCATGATGAAGAAGTTGAAGTTCATGACTTAGAAAGAGGAGTCCTACAAGCAGTTGATAGTAACATGATATCCACCAAAGATTTGATAGTTGTTGTTGGACATAAGTCCCTAGTTGAGAGGGAGCATGGGAAAGTCCCTAGTTAAGAGGGATCTTGGGTATATTCCTTGTATAGGAATGATTAGATCCTCCCTGGTTATGAGGGAGTGAGGGATATGGTTCTCTACTTCATGTGTCATGCAATAGACTAGGACTAACAACCGTAAGTTTTAGTGAAGGCCACGAAGAAGAGGACACATCATTCCTATCTTCATGTTATGAAGAAAGAATGGAGGATTGCATAAGCATCTAGTTTCTGATACTCTTCGAGGATGTGGTAGGGAATCTAATAGGTAAGAGTAGTTGAAGAGGAAATTCTTGAGGATGTGTTATTCCAAGATAGGAATTGTCCTAGAAGGACATACCTTGTGAACATACGGGTGGGGTATGTGCCTTAAGAGATAATGATGATGGTGTTTATCAATTAGTGTTTCACCATCATTGTGCTCTGATCTTGTGGAAAGATAGAGTTGTTAGTCAAGGCCTTGCTATGTGACAATATTGGTTGATATGATGAGATGCAATGATATAAGCTAAAATAATAGCTTATGAGATGGCTTACCAATTTGACTCTTCTTATGAGAATTCTTCAGTATAAGAATGTCCAAGTATCATGTATGGATTATGAATACCTATGTAGTTAAGAGGGAGTACTGAAATGTGTAAATAGGTTCGGTATTCGTAATGTCTATTGTAATAATGACTTTATCTATTTGATGAAAAAATAATTTTTTTATTATTATTTTCATTCTTGATGCATGGGTTTCATGCTCAAGGTAAATTTATTTGTAGGTCAAACACCCATTGAGTGCTTCTAGGTTTGTCATAGAATTATGAAGTCAAAATAGTGATTGTCATACATGTAAGACCCCTTTGGGCATCTTATATTATGTAAAAGAAAATTATTTGAGTTATAAAAGACCCTCCAATACCTCGTCAATGATCTAAAACAAGTCAACCTACATGAAATATCAACTCGGCCCCATGAAGGCAATTCATACCCCTTGAAAACCTATATATAAGAGGCATTTGACCTCATTTGGAGCATACATCCAAGACATATGAAGAAGCAAGAAAAATAGTTCGATCTTAAAGGGAAGAAGTCCTAAGGCAAGAGAATTTCAAGAAGGAAGCTAAAGTCAAAGTTTTTGGGCCTCTCTCTCTCTTTAAGTGCGACGAAATTCCGATGTTGTTGGAAAGTTGCTGGAAAGTTGTTGGAGGTTGAAGTTGTTGGAAAGTTGTTGGAAAGTTGTTGGGGTTACAAGTTGTTGGAAAGTTGTTGGGGTTTGAAGTTGTTGGAAAAGTTGTTGGGGTCAAAGTTGCTGGAAAAGTTGTTGGGATCAAAGTTGTTGGGGTCAAAGTTGCTGGAAAAGTTGTTGGGGTCTAAGTTGTTGCTGGAAGGTCAAAGTTTGAGTCTATAACCTGTGTAAGGAAATATCATCAAGAAGGAAGGTTGACTCGGTCTTGGAGGGGTCTTTATCAAGGGTCTTAGGTCTTGGAATTTTTCATTTGAAGATTCTATAAGAAGAGAATAATTGTTGTGGGTTTTCCTCTTAAGAGGAGAGGTTTTGGCTCTGGCTAGCAACCTATATTTTGTGTCCTCTCGTCTCTTTGATCTTCATTGTTCAGTATTTCTTTGATGATAGAAAACACAATAATAATCAAGTTAAAGAAGAAGCTAATCAATTTAAGTAAAAAGACATCACAAACAATTATCAAAGTAAGAGAAATCATCTAATCTAGTTGCCCTATATTTCTCAGCAACTCAATTCGTTAATTCAAAATTTGTGAAATTGTTCAAACTTTATATAAAATATTTGAAAAAAAATAGAATAAATATTGCCAGCCAATTGCAACACAACACCCACAACCTTGCGACCATCTAGCACGTAGGGGGGGATTCCCGTAATCGACCTCCACCTACCAAAGGGTCGTAGAGTCATGGGCACCTAGCAAATGGGCACATTCACTGGGTACCTGTGGCCCCTTTCCTACTAGGGGGCCACAGGGCTATGGGTGCCCAGCGGGCGGGCGTGGAGGGCCGATGGATGGAGTCAACCCTCCATTTTTTTTTAAATTAAAATATAATTGATATATTTAGTTTTTAATTTTTTTTTTTGTTTTGCTTTTAATTTATAAACTTATCTTATAGTTTTGTATATATATATATATATATTTTTTTTTTTTAAGTTTTTAATTTTTGTTTGTTATTTTTTAATTTTTATTCATATTGATGTTGTTTTTTTTATTATAGTTTTTTTTTTTTTTCAAGTTTTTGTTTTTGTTTTATTTCTTTTTATGTTGTATCCATTTTTTTCTTGCATTTTCTTGGATATTATAATGTTTTATTGTTAAATTTTCTTTAAAATTTTTACAAACATGATTAAATTTTTTAAAATTCATGATGTAAAAAATTATATTTATTTTTTGATATAACAATACTAGAATTCCCTATGATAATAAAATCTAAACTTATATTTTTTCTTATTAGGAAAATGACAACAATGAAGATATTTGTGAATATTTCTGGATCAAGACTAGCAATTACAACATCTAAAGTTGCAGTTGGACCCTCTATGAGTACTACTAAACGTAACCAAATTGAGACACATGGTAAAAGTCAAGCAACTAGCCCCTCAAATTCATCGACTATTGTTTCAAACTGGAAGATGACACGAGAAATAAATAAAATGAAATTTACATGGTATGTTAAAGATAGACAAAGCAATGAAGGTGTACAAATATATCTATATTATGGTAAAATTCAATATGGTGAAAATCATGGGGTGATGGGAAACATACGAGACATATGTTTACTGTCAAATACATATCCTATTTATGTTCTTGTAAAACTTCCCAAGACATGTGACAAGGTTAGATATCATTTCTTAAAGATCAAATATAACACATTAAAATATTCTACAAAGATGTGTAATGCAATCGCAATCGACATTGCAAATAACATTGTAAGTTTACTTATTTATATTTATGTGTTATACATTATTGTAAATGTCACTATATTTTTTATAATGATATTATCATTGACATATTATATTTTGTTTAATAGGATTTTGCTAAGAGTCTTTCAATTATATTGGAGGGACTATATTATACAAAGACAAATATTATGATTATGATTGACAATTTCCACACAAAGATAACAAAAGTAGTTTGGAAAAAGAAGCAAAAAACAATAGTCTTGACACTACAAGATTACATACAGGAGGATCTGGAAGAATGACTAAAATGCATCAATCTAGTAAAGCTAGACATGTTACTTTTGAATATGTGGAAGCTGAAGCTGAAGAATATGTTGCCATTAGTGACAATGAGATTAGAACTCCTGTTGAAAAGGAGAAAATCTATAAAAGACAAAAAAAGAAGAATGTCCATGGATGTCTCTCTTCCAGTTGATGATGAGGATATTGTTTATTTGGAATAAAATTTGTTAAATGATAGGAGGAAGAAATCAAAAGTTGGTCATTTTGAAAAAATCACGGGTACCAATGAAGATCATAGTGAAAGCTTTAAAGGCAACAGGGAAATCATAACACCATGTGGTGATTTAGAGGATGGCATTATTAAAAAAAATAAAAATGTCATTCAAAATCAGTTAAAAAAGAGAAACTTGGTTGATGACAATCGTACATTTTAGCTTAATGTTAGCCAATTATATAAGCCAAATGAAGGACAATCTAAATATCAAATTAGAAATCCACACCACCTGCATGTTCATAACTTGAAAATATTTATTAGGTACAATCCATATGCACGTGGTTCATTATGTGGTTCTTGTTGATCCAATTGAAGTTCCCAACAAATAGGCATTTGATAGGTCAAGATGTTTTGATTACAAATATTATGTACTTGGGGGGAACCATTCTACAAAGGATATAATACAATTGATGGAGGAATATTTCAATAACTCACTTTTTTTAATAGTGAAATGCATCATTTATGTTGGTTTAACAGATACAGAAGAAAAGTTATTGGCATGGGATCATAATACAGATAATGAGTATATGATTTCTATGACTTTAATCCAAAGGGTCAGATTTATTCATAGTGAATTTGAAGAATATTGTGGTGGGGATAAGGCAAATGTTACTCTAAATTTTTGGAAGTCATATTGTATGGAAATAAGTTATCAAATAGAGGAAAAAATCAATGTAAAAGGTGGCAAGGTAAATTCAAATATATTCATAAGTATGGATAACATTTTCTAGTTGGAATTTAGAACTGGGGAAATATGAGATTTGATTGATAAGTTTTTCAACATGCGGGAGAATATTCACATAAAATATTAGAAGGTTAAAAAGTCTAAACCCTTAATATGTACCAGCAGTAAGACAAGTCCTGAAATTAAAAATCTTCTAGATGATATGACTATCACACCTTGGAGAGAAATTCAAGGAGTGAGGGATAATAATATAATTATCAAATCGATATTATCTCATGTGAAGTCAAGTGAATTATCATTGGATGAAATGTGTGAGGAGTTTAAAAGTAAGTTTGTTGAAATATTTTTACTTAATTTTGAATTATAATTTTCTTTTAAATATAACATATCATTGTTGGTAGTATTTGTTATACATATCACTATATTAACATTTTTTTACTTTATTTATTCAGTCATAAGGTTTATATGAAAATACAAGAACATATGGTTAAAATGTTGAATGTAGAGAGTTTGGGTGATGTTGTACACAACTACCTGTATTCAAATACTACAAGAACACTAATTTTTTTTTTTTATCTTGCATTCAAAAAGGTATGTTGATTTATACATTCATTATGTAAATTATTTTATTTTATTACTTATACATATATTTGTTTATTTCATTAAACATGTTGAAGAATGATGCAAATGTAGTATTGAATAGTTTCAAAACCTTTATTGAAAAAAATAAGTTGGAAAGGTAGAGAAAGCAACGTATTCAAAATGTTGAATTTGATCCTTGCCTTAATCATTACATTTGGAATGGGCTCGAAATTGTCCAATATCAAATAATACTAGGTGATTGTGAAGACATTGTAAATCTCATACCTAAAAGGGAACATTCCCCAGTTATTATAGATATTCCTCATGGTTTCAATTTCCAAAACATTGGATATGATGGTGAGCGTTATAGTTATCAAGATTTTAACAAAGTGGTTACGAGATCCCAAGAAGTCACAACATTACCACTTCGGAGATTTATGACATTTCATTTGGACACACAATTTGCAATGATATTATCAAGCTTCAAGGGAAAAACAAAATTAATGATGCAACTTAGATGGTAAGACATTGAAATTGTATGTTTGATTAATTAATGTTAAAAAAAATATTTATGTATAAGTTAATTGAATTTTTACTGTTTCATGTTATAGGAAAAAGTCAAATCTTATTGGTTGTGGAGATCAACAAATTATAAGTGTTTGTGAATTTATTCATGTTGAATCTTGGACAAAAGATGATAGTTATAAGCCTTTTCTTCTGAATCTAGTAGATGAAAAGAGTCATAGCCAAGTATTGGTTCATGATGTTGTTGTAAGAAAACTAACATATGAGGATAAAGATGCAAAAGTAGAGATAGTTAACATTTATAAAAAACCACAAGCATTGATTAACTATCTTATAGATTTATGTTCAAATGAAGGAGATTGAGTTTCAGATTTGTTCTCAGGTTTAGATAGGTTTTATTATATAAAATTGAACTTCAATATTTTATTTTTTATATGTCTATACTAATTTACTTAATTATTTCTTTTGTACTTGATGATTAGGTACAACACTAGCATGTTGCCTACAAAAAGGAAGAAATTGCATAGTCATTGAAAAAGCCTCACTAAAATGAAGTTTTATTTAGTAAAGAGTTAATGTTATTCAGTTTATTCCAAATGCAATGCAAGAAGTTGGTTTGAGGAAGTAGGATTTTAATGAATCATGTGTGGAAAAAAAAGACAAAGGAACCCCAGTCACTGTTAGATGGAATGATTGGAAAGGGATGCTTTGGGAGATTTGCAAACATCAAAGATCCATCAGAAGAGGAAAGTGACCAAATTGAAGCACATAATAGCATGGAAGAACACAATAATGAAGCTCTACCAGATGATGAGCATGGACTATATGATATTGTTGATTGTATTTAAGTTATCCTTGCGAATCAAGCTCAATTTTGAGAACTATTCATTAGTTATACTTGTAATGTTTTGACTTTGAGATTTTATAATAAGAATAAGTATTCAATTATTGTTGTTATATGTTCAATATCCGCATTATCTTATTTTCACTTTATTTTTTATGCAAATCATTATTTTTGACAAAAAAACTGTGAATATTATTATTTTTTGACATAAAAATCATAAAAAATGTTATTTTTTAAACTTTTTTGTTGAAATTTTCCCATAAATATCATTTATTTGACATGTCACTCTTAGCAAAAAATCTCAAAATATGTATCTTTTTTATTATATTTATATTCAAAATGTCTATTTTTTTGTCAAATGTTTAAAATTATTGCTTTTTTAGTGACAATTATTTGATGTACATTGAAATATTAATTAAAGATACTTAAATATATAGAAAATCCTAACTTTAAAATATTGACGTTTTTTTTAAACTATGCAAAAAAACAAAGTTTTCATTACAAAAAAAATTGAAAAGAAAAACAAAAATCACAAGCTTGAAAAACACTTAAAAAAACATCTTAGGGAAGTAGAAGAAAAAGAAGAAGATTACTTTAAAAATTGCTAAATTTAAAAAATAATTATCAATACTTAATGCATTAGAAAATTTAAAGTGTAAAAATAAGCCGCCCAAAAAAGGGGGTTGATTTCGCGTCAATGCTTTTTGAAATCAACATGAAAAGCACTAACATTTAAAAAAAATTGTTCATTAAGAAAATTTAAAGTGTTAAAAATATGCTCCTAAAAAAGGTGTATTCTGAATCAACACCTTTCAAAATTGGATGATTTTTTGCTACCTCTAAAAAAGTGAGAACTCAGTGAAGTTCTCATTTGATTGGAAACTGTGTTTTGTCCAATTTGACACACAAAAATAATTGGATTTTGTCTTAAATGAAAGACCATGGTTTTGGGGTAATGTCGGATTATCAATTACTCATTGGTTTCCTAGATTTGATGCAACATCCATGGTGGTTACTTCCATGCCATTTTGGGTAACACTACCAAACCTTCCCCTTCCCTTATGACATCATCAAGTTCTCAGAAGCATTGGGAATAAACTTGGAAAATTTTAAAAAATGGGTATGGAGAGAGCAAAAAAAAGGAATTTTTACATTTGCTAGGATATTTTGGATACACATCTTAACAAAGGATTACCATAATACATCACTTTGAAACATAACAATTTTTAGTGGACTCAAATTTTAGATTATGAGAACATGACTTTTAGAGGTCGTGTATGTTTTCAAACAGGTCATCTTGAGAACACCTACCCTCAGGAAAAGAAAATCCCCCAAAAGAAAAAGAAGCATCCAAACAGACCAAAATGATGGTTGTTTAATGCATCTCCTCACTCGAAAGATGAGGAGGAGGAAAACCAAGAGGCACAACTTGAACAATCTAAGGACAAAATGGAAGGTGAGGCTATGGTTCAAGATGTTTTAGTCTCTCTTCCCACGTCAAGTCCGAATATAGGAAATCAACAACCTTTGGTAGGTCTAGGAGGCACTAAACATGCACATGTTTCAGAATCATCATATATAGACGAAGAGTCTCCTAATCTAGACGGGGGCTAAGAACTTGCCTTAGTTTTGATTGATCCATATCATGAAGGATGGAAAAATGTGCAACAAAGGAAATGAAAAAAAGAAAAATGTCAACACTAATGGTCATCCATAACATTTATTTTCATCTTTGTTTTTTCAGCATATGTTTGGCATGTTGTATTTTATTGTCATGTTGTACATATTTTCTGCTCACTCATGTAATGTTTAGTCTTTTCCGTGTCTCCTAGTGCATACACATTGTGTCTACAAAGTGTATTTTTTATTTAAATTAATAGAAAGCACAATTTTTTTTTTGAAAATATTAATAAAATATATCTTCTTTATTAACAACATAATTATTTATATTTTCTTAAGCAATACTTTTTCCTTGTTGATTGTATATAATGTTTGTCAAACTAAAGGACTATCACTGTTTTGGTTTTTAAGTTAATTTACTTTATACATAAATATAAAATATCAAACAATGTAAACTAGCATAACCATATTAATAAATGTGGTTGATATATGCTAATAGGCGTATATGAAGCACATGCACAATCACATTAGTAAGTGTGGTTGATATAGGTAAAAACATACAATAACTAAAAAAAAAAAAAAAAAACTAAAAAAAAAATTAAACCAAAATATTTGATAAATAATTACCATGAAGTTCATAAGACTGAAATAATTAATTGCACAAGGCACAGAAGATTAAAATAATTGATAGATTCTATTTATCAAATATTGAGGATATCACATGCATTTTTCATAATGTTATTGATTCAACCATTCTCATTTGCGAACGATAAATAATGTCATAATGTTATTGATTCAAATTTTTCATTTGCTTGGCCGATAAGATCACATACATTAAAATTTGTTTAGTTATCACAAAACAATATCTTGTTCGTAATCAAACAAGAGAAAAAGTAGTGAAAGTTTGAATATATTGTAGCAAATAAAATTTCCCAAGAAATAATGATCAATTATAAATAATTAAATTAAATTCCAAAAAAAAAAAAAAAAAAACACATGCAATTAAGCATAAACTTCTTGTGCTAAGAACAAAGAAAAATAAATTAAAAAGGACAAAATTTGATTCATGAGGTCCCTTGAAACTTATTAAAAACCACATGTGATCAAATTCAACCATGACTAATCTTGTACAATCATAACTTAATTTGATGAAATTAATGCAATTACAATGTGGCAAACCTTCATTTAAACCAAAAACATTTTGAATCGACCAATGTAATGTATTGTAGAATCTATTGAAAAGTGTAGACATCAATAAAAACAAGTCATTTCTTCTCGGAAACCTTTGTAGGTTTTATTCATATATTTTTTTGTCCTTTAAGTACAAACAAAAATTAAAGAGTGTAGAAAATCCTTGAAACATTGCAACTGCTAATGAGAGCTAACTGATCTGCAAAAGACACAAGATTTCTCTACCAAATTTATGCAGAAAGAAAACAATGAATAGAAACACAAACACTCATAAAACACACCATATATTCGGGGAACCCAATTGGGAAAAACCCCTCTTGCTTGTATTATCAACATATAAATCTAATCTATGACATAGAAATTGCTTCAAGCCTGAAACTTTACTACAATACTAATAAACTCTACACAAGACTTGCCCAACACTTAGCCAAATAAGGCTTGCTAGGAGCTCTTATTTCCTAGCACAAATATACTCCTAAAAATAGGAATTTCTCCTATTTCCTTGCACAATTCCCATGAGAAATTGCTCTGCTCAATCCTGAAGCCTTGCTCTTGCTCTGCTTGCTTCTCAAGCTCCTATGTGCAAATAATTGTGTACGATGAATAAATAGATTTGTGCCTTCATCCAGTCTCAATAGGAAATTCGAATTGCATGACCTACAAGGGCTAAATTTAGTAGCTGCAACTAGTTAACTAAGATTCAGTTGGGTTAAAAAAAGTAAAACCACTCAACTGAACTCAAGAACTCAAGTTTATCTCTATTCTAGAGCTAGAGAACAGTTAACTAACAAAAACTAGTAGTTAACTCCACTAGATAGCTAAATTTTAGCTATCAACTAGTACACAACTCACTGAAATCCATCTAAGTCGAATTAACTAACAATAAACTAGTGATAGGCCACATCACACATGTTAACTGAAAACTAACTCAAGTATCTACGAAATTGAATTTGAATTAGCATCTTTGACTAAGGCACAAGTCAAAGAAGTCATTCCTTGCTACAATTTCAACACTCCCTCTTAGCGAGGAAGGGCTTCTTGGAAGAACCTCATTCATTTGGATATATCTTCACCTCTCCCAAGTTCTATGCTATTGCAGTTTCTCCCTCTAAACTAGAAAGTGCCATGTACCCTGTGTATCTAGGTGTTTGCTTCTTGATGCTTGGAGACTCAACTTTCATTTGAGCTCCCTTAAACAAATCCTCTGCCCACTTAGCTCAAACTCTCATTATACTGGAAGTATTTGACTGGTCCTCATCCTAATCTTGTTAGTCATCCCAACTACCAACACACTTAGACTAAAACTGAGATATTGGCTAAGGATCCATCTTGAGAGATCTATCCTACTCTCGCTCAACCACCAAATCTCTATTATGAGATCTCTTTTCCTTGCTACTCAAGGTAGTACATGCATCAACCTCCAATTTGTAGAGGCTCTCGATCCCGACGCCAATCTATTTGAACTGACCTGAAGCAAAATGCTTGAGGTAGGCCTTCCCATTACTAAATACTACATCATACCCTTTGTCTTCAATCCTCAATTTGTTCATCAAAACAAGTTTTCTAGAATCACTATTGCTTTCAAACATATCAGTAAGGGACTTCCACATCTAGAATGATGTATCCTTTCCATGCAACTTTGGAACAATATGGTCTCTAACTCCTTCTAGGATCATCCTCCAAGTTTTGGCAGCGTCCTTTTTCCATTGAGTCAGTTTCTATGCATCTGATGTGGGAGGTTTAGGAATATCAGTCTTGATGTATTCTGAAACCCCATTATCATCTAACAACCTCCATGTTATCCTTCCATGCACAAAAGTTCAAAGTCCCTTCTAGGGCATGCTTTGTCCTCAAACCATAGGATGACATGATTCCTGCGCTTGTAGAATTCCTGCACTAACTAATCTTCTCTCCAATGCACTTTGAATTTGATCAAGGAACTTGGTCTCTATATTATTTCCTACTTTGATACCATGTAGAAAATCCTTGAAACCTTGCAACTTCTAATGAGAGCAAATTGATCTGTAAAAGATATAAGATTTATCTACCAAAATTCTACAGAAAGAAAATAATGAATAGAAACACAAGCACTCATAGAACACACAATATATCTGGGGAACCCAATTGGGAAAACCCCCTCTTGATTGTATTATCAATTGAGAAATATAATCTATTACATAGAAATTGATCCAAGCATGAAGCTTTGTTATAATATTGATCAATTGTACATAAGACTTGCCCAATAATTAGGCAAATAAGGCTTGCTAGGAGCTCCTATTTCCTAGCGCAAATCTACCCCTTAAAATTAGGAATTTATCACATTTCCTTGCATAATTCCCAAGAGAAATTACTCTGTTCAATCCTCAAGCCATGCCCTTGCTATGCTTGCTTCTCAAGCTCCTACACACAAAATCATGTGTAAAATGAATAAATATATTTGTGCCTTCATCCAGTCTCAATAGGCAATTCAAATTGCATGACCTACTAGGGATAAATTTAGTAGCTACAACTAGTTAACTGAGAGTCAGTTGAGTTAACAAAATTCAAACTACTCAACTAAACTTAAGAACTCAAGTCTATCTCTATTCTAGAACTAGAGATCAGTTAACTGACATATACTAGTAGTTAACTCCACTAGATAGATAAATTTTAGCTATCAACTAGTACACAACTCACTGAAATCACAACTCACTGAAATCCATCTAAGTCAAATTAACTGACAATAAACTAGCGATAGGCCACATCACACATGTTAACTGAAAACTAACTCAAGTATCTATGAAATTGAATTCGAATTAGAATCTTTGACTAAGGCACAAGTCAAAGAAGTCATTCCTTGCTACAATTTCAACACTCCCTCTTAGCAAGGAAGGGCTTCTTAGAAGAACCTCATCCATCTGGATCTATCTTCACCTCTCCCAAGTTCTATGCTACTGCAGTTTCTCCCTCTAAACTAGAAAGTGCCATGTACCCTATGTATCTAGGTGTCTTCTTCTTGATGCTTGGAGACTCAACTTTCATTTGAGCTCCCTTAAACAAATCCTCTGCCCACTTAGCTCAAACTCTCATTATACTGGAAGTATTTGACTGGTCCTCATCCTAATATTGTTAGTCATCCCAACTACCAACACGCTTAGACTAAAACTGAGATATTGGCTAAGGATCCATCTTGAGAGATCTATCCTACTCTCACTCAACCACCAAATCTCTATTATGAGATCTCTTTTCCTTGCTACTCAAGGTAGCACATGCATCAACCTCCAATTTTTAGAGGCTCTCGATCTCGACGCCAATTTGTTTGACCTGACCTGAAGCAAAATGCTTGAGGTAGGCCTTCCCATTACTAAATACTACATCATACCCTTTGTCTTCAATCCTCAATTTGTTCATCAAAACAAGTTTTCTAGAATCACTATTACTTTCAAACATATCAGTAAGGGCCTTCCACATCTAGAATGATGTATCCTTTCCATGCAACTTTGGAACAATATGGTCTCTAACTCCTTCTAGGATCATCCTCCTAGTTTTGGCAGTGTCCTTCTTCCATTGAGTCAGTTTCTATGCATCTGATGCAGGAAGTTTAGGAATATCAGTCTTGATGTATTCTGAAACCCCATTATCATCTAACACAACCTCCATTTTATCCTTCCATGCACAAAAGTTCAAAGTCCCTTCTAGGGCATGCTTTGTCCTCAAACCATAGGATGACATGATTCCTGCACTTGTATAATTCCTGCACTAACTGATCTTCTCTCCAATGCACTTTGAATTTGATCAAGGAACTTGGTCTCTATCTTGTTTCCTACTTTGATACCATGTAGAAAATCCTTGAAACCTTGCAACTTCTAATGAGAGCAAATTGATTTGCAAAAAACATAAGATTTCTCTACCAAAATTCTACAGAAAGAAAATAATGAATAGAAACACAAGCACTCATAGAACACACGATATATCTAGGGAACCCAACTGGGAAAACCTCCTTTTGATTGTATTATCAATTGAGCAATCTAATCTATTACATAGAAATTGATCCAAGCCTGAAGCTCTGCTATAATATTGATCAATTGTACACAAGACTTGCCTGATAATTAGGCAAATAAGGCTTGCTAGGAGCTCCTATTTCCCAGCACAAATCTACCCCTTAAAATTAGGAATTTATCATATTTCCTTGCATAATTCCCAAGAGAAATTACTCTGCTCAATCCTCAAGCCTTGCTCTTTCTATGCTTGCTTCTCAAGCTCCTACACACAAAATCAAGTGTAAAATGAATAAATATATTTGTGCCTTCATCCAGTCTCAATAGGAAATTCATATTTCATGGCCTACTAGGGCTAAATTTAGTAGCTGCAACTAGTTAACTGAGAGTCAGTTAAGCTAACAAAAGTCAAACTACTCAACTAAACTCAAGAACTCAAGTCTATCTCTATTCTAGAACTAGAGATCAGTTAAATGACATATACTAGTAGTTAACTCCACTAGATAGCTAAATTTTAGCTATCAACTAGTACACAACTCACTGGAAGCCATCTATCTCGAATGAACTAACAATAAACTAGTGATATGCCACATCACACATGTTAACTGACATCTAACTCAAGTATATATGAGGCTGAATTCAAACTAGCATCTTTGACTAAGGCACAAGTGATGCAGGAGCATGAGGCTTAAAGACAAAAGACTTTGTATTATTCCAAAAATCCAAAAAAAGTTACAAGCAAAGGAGTGGGGTCCTTTAGCTATCAGTTTTCAACACTTTCTAGATAGGATTTAGACTGGAATCTAGGATATAGATTATCATGTAATAAATTCAAGTAGTTAGATGTAGTGGAGATTCTCGAGGAGAATATCATGCAGATTAGATAGGATTAGTTAGTTCGATCCTTTGATTTAGGATCTAGTTGTTAATTGAAACAGTACTTATGTAAGTTTCAAATCATAATAAGGGGATTTTGACTGATTCGACTTGTTTTACGATATATAGGATTTAGTTGCAGAAAATATCTCTCTGTGTCTTTCTGTGTAGATTTGGTTAATCCTGGAGGTGTTGCATTCCTCTGTAATATCACTGTGTTTTGTTGAATCCCTGTTTAATTCTAAAAGTTCAAGTATTGTGTAATCGAGTTTAATCTCTTTCGCATGTATTATGAACTGCGGAGTTTGAAGGTATACGAGTTCCTTGTTCGGCTTGAAGGACTGCATTCATCCTAAGCCGTTGATCTTAATTTCAATGCCTTACGGTCAGTCCACAGTGGGGTTAGTCTGGTGTTAACTCGCATTTTATTAGAACTCTTTGCAAGTCGGAGGACCCAGTGGCCATCGTTATCCGACGGATATCAGCTAAAGAATTGGGCAGACGTTAACTCCTAAACTGGACCCGACATCAAATATATTACAGTCCATAAACCCCATCGGGTCCATCCTAAGAAATTGAGCACGTGGAAAAATCCGGACCCGAACTTCTATAAGCCGTGTATTTATAAACCTCATCGGGTCTGTGTCGCCGATTAAAGGCCACGCCTACTGTCGAGCAACGAGACGATGATCGCTGGATCACTAAGGTTGTCGACCGTTCGATCAACCTCGCATTGCTTTAGTCAAAAGTAAGTAAAACTTGCCTAATAGTCTTGCGATTGCGATTTTGCGATGTTTGAAGAGATTTAAAAGGATCATTATGTTGGGGAAATTTGAAGCGGTTCCTCTAAGTTAGTGGAATAGATAATTTTAGAGATAGATGAGTGATACTCCACGGGAAACTGAAGAAGGGGTCCATCCTGAATTAGAAGAGATTGTGTCTGGTTTTGAACGTTTGTCATTAACGCCTACACCCCGGCAACCATTTGTGATATCAGAGCCACTTAAAGACACTGAACAAGGTCTCAGGGGTCAGAGAAGAAAATCCGCTATGGCTTTTAGAGTTGGAAGAGGACGTGGTAGAAGAGGAAGGCCTGTTGCAAATGCTGAAGTGATGGAAGCTATGAAACTGATGCACGCTAGACTAGAAGCAACGGAAATAGGGAGAGATGCAGATGCTGGAGATGTCAATGATCCTGAAGTGGAGGCTACAGAAGAGGAGTAACCTATAGAAGTTAATCCTGAGATGAGATTCTTTCAGTCAGTGTTGAGATCCACATCTAGACCCAAAACTGAAGTTTCAATTTATGCCGGAGGATCAAATCCTGAGGAGCTGATAGACTAGATTAATGACATGGAGAAATTCTTCGATTATGAAGAAACAAAGGATGAAAGGAAGGTAAGGTTTTCTATCACAAAGTTGAAAGGATATGCAGCACTTTGGTGGGATGGAGTGAAGGAAAAAAGAAGAAGACTTGGCAAACAAACAATTAAGAGTTGGAATAGAATGGTGGAAAAACTGAAAAGTAAGTTTCTGCCAAGTAACTATCAGCAAACATTATTCAGACAAATGCAGAATCTTAGACAAAGGTCTATGACAGTAAAGGAATACACATAGGAATTCTACAAAGTGAGTATAAGAGCAGGATAAGTCCAAGATACAGATGAGAAAGTTGCCAGATATGTAAATGGCCTTAGAATGGACATTCAAGATGAGATAAGTGTATTGTCTCCTAAAACAGTGGAATAGGCTTATCAGATGGTACTAAAAGCCGAAGAAAAAATCTTGAGGAAACAATATGCCAGAAATAGAGGTGCTTTTCGAGGAAGGGGAAGACAAGGTGGTAGAGGAAGATCTACAACACCTGGAGATGGAGCTAGCGGCAACTCAAGTCAGCATACACCCACAGGAGATGATGCAAGTGGCAAAGGGAGTTTTTCCAAAGGAAGAGGAGGCAGAGGCAGAGGAAGAGAAGTTAGATGTTACAGATGTAACAAGTTGGGACACCGAGCTTATGAGTGCCCAGAAAATATAGGAATACCTCATAGAAATGAAATTGTTGCATAGACTGAAGAGGAAGCAACAACGGTGGCAGAAGAAGAAAATGTACCAGAGAGAGGAGAATCTTTGGTAGTTAACAAAATATTGCTAAAGCCAGAAAAGGAAGTTTTTGAACCAACACAAAGGAAGACCTTGTTCAGGACTGTGTGCAAGGTTCAAGGGAAATGTTGTCAGATGATAATTGATAGTGGCAACACTAATAATTTGGTCTCTACAGAAGTGGTGGAGAAATTGAAATTGAAAACAAAGAAACATCCAACACCTTACAAGGTATCATGGTTATAAAAGGGACATCAATTGTTAGTAAATGAACAATGTGAAGTAGACTTGCAGTTGGGCAAGTATAAAGATAAAATTTTGTGTGATGTGATGCCTATGGATGTGTGTCATATATTGTTGGGTAGACCATGGCAGTATGATAGAGGAGCTATGCATGATGGAAAGAAGAACACCTACAAATTCAGGAATAAGAAGATACATCGAAAAAACCTGAAGCAAAGACCCTTTTGCTGAGTGGAAAGGAGTACTTATAGTAGATGGAGGAAGATGTGGTAAGTTTTGCATTGGTTTGTAAACCCAAGGTAATAATTACTTCCACAAAAGTTTCTGATTTACCAATTGAGATTCAAGAGATGCTGGAGAATTATTGTGATATCATTGTAGATGACTTGCCTAATGAGTTACCACCCACTAGAAAAATTAGTCATCATATAGATTTGATTCTAGGAGAAAATCTACCAAATAAATCAGCTTACAGGATGACTCCCACAGAGAATGAAGAAGTCAGAAAATAGGTGCAGGAACTGTTAGATAAAGGACTGATTAGAGAGAGTTTGAGTCCTTGTGCAGTGCCAATAGTGTTGAGCCCAAAGAAAGATGGAGGCTGGAGAATGTGCACTGATTCAAGAGAAATCAATAAAATAACCATCAGGTACAAATTTCCTTTACCTAGAATTGAAGATTTGATGGATTGTCTGAGTGGAGCAAGATATTTTACAAAGCTAGATTTAAAGAGTGGGTATCATCAAATAAGGATTAGAGAAGGGGATGAATGGAAAACTGCTTTTAAAACAAATGAAGGGTAGTATGAATGGATGGTAATGCCTTTTGGGTTGTCGAATGCACCTAGTACATTCATGAGGCTCATGAATGAAGTTTTGAAGGAATTTATTGGTAAATTTGTAATAGTATATCTGGACGATATATTAGTTTATGGCAGGTCTAAGGGGGAACACATGAGACATTTGAATTATGTCTTACAAAGGTTGCAACAAGAGAAGCTACTGATAAACTTCAAGAAGTGTTCATTCATGGAGGAAGAATTGGTGTATTTGGGTTTTGTTGTTTTTGCTGATGGATTAAAGATGGATCCAGAGAAGATCAAGGCAATCACAGAGTGGCCTTCGCCAAAAAGTGTTTTTGAGGTAAGAAGTTTTCATGGTCTTGCTAGTTTTTACAAAAAATTCATAAGGGATTTTAGTAAGGTCAATGCTTCTATTATCGACACTATAAAGAAAGATAGACATCCATTTAAGTGGAATGCTAAAGCAAAAAGGAACTTTTAGCTGTTGAAAAGAAAGATCACTAAAAAACCTATTTTGATTTTTCCTGATTTTAATAAACCTTTCCAAGTGAAATACGATGCCAGTGGAGAAGCCATTGGAGGTGTTTTAAGTGAGGAGGACAGACCTGTAGCTTGTTTCAGTGAGAAACTGAATGATTCAAAGAAGAAGTATTCTTCTTATGATAAAGAGTTTTATGTAGTTGTGTAGTCATTGAAGAAGTGGAGACATTACCTGATGTCTAAAGAGTTTATACATTATTCAGACAACCATGCATTGCAGTACATTATGCAACAACCAAAGCTTAACTAGAAACATGCAAAATGGGTAGAGTATCTTCAAGGTTTTAATTTTATCTTGAAGCATATAAATGACCAATCAAATAAAGTAGCAGATGCCTTAAGTAGAAGAAACATACTACTTCAAGAAAGTCAAATTCGAGTATTGGATTTTGATTTTCTTAAGGAATTGTATGAAAAATACTTAGATTTTAAAGGGGCATTTGAAGCTTGTAAAAATCCTGTTTTATTAGACAGAAGTAAGTGGCTTGATTATTCCTTGCAAGATGGCTTGTTGTTTAAAAGAAATCAGTTGTGCATACCAAATTGTTCTATGAGAGAAAATTTAATCAAGGAGAAACATAGTGGTGGACTTGCAGGACATTTTGGTGCAGATAAGACTTATGAGCAGTTGAACAAGTTTTATTTATGGCCGAAGATGAGGACTGAAGTGGAAAAGTATGTGAAGAATTGTAAAGTCTATTAGTATGCAAAAGGAAGAATCCAAAACACAGGTTTGTATGTTCCATTACCTATTTCAGATAGACCTTGGGATATGGTAAGCATGGATTTTGTTTTGGGCTTGTCAAAAACTCAAAGAGGAAATGATTCAATTTATGTTGTAGTTGACAAATTTTCAAAATGGCACATTTTATTCCATGTTATAAAACCAGTGATGATACTCACATTGCTAACCTGTTTTTTAAAGAGATAGTAATATTGCATGGGTTACCTAAGAGTATTGTTTCAGATAGAGACTTCAAATTTGTTGGATATTTTTGGAGGACATTGTGGAAGAATCTTGGAACCAAACTGAGTTTCAGTTCTGCTTATCATCCTTAGACAAATGGACAGATTGAAGTTGTAAATAGAAGCTTAGGTAATCTTCTAAGAATTCTTACAGGTGAACATCCAAAACAATGGGATCAAGTATTGGTATAGGAAGAATATGCATATAATGACTCTCCTAACAAAGTACAGGGAAAAGTCCATTCCACATAGTTTATCGAATGCAACCAAGGGGAGTGTCTGAATTAAGAAATCTGGGAAAAGCTAAGATGAGAAGTGCTGGATGGGAAGAATTTGCTTCAGAAATGCAAGCAATACATGAACATGTAAAACAACAGTTACAGGACAACAACATAAAGTACAAACGCAAAGCAGACACGAGAAGGATAGAAGTTAACTTTGAAGTTGGAGATTTGGTTCTAGCACACCTGAGGAAGGAAAGATTTCCAAAAAGAGAGTATAACAAGTTAAATTTCAAAAAAATTGGACCATGCAGAGTATTGGAGAATTTTTTTTGCAAATGCATATGAAATTGAATTACCCTTTGATATTGGAATATCTCCAATTTGCAATGTTGCTTATTTGTGCATATATGAAGGTGAAAATGCAGATGATACAACAGAAGACCAAGAGAAATAAGAAATTGATTGGGTAAAACAGTTATCTACAGCCCAACAATTGCAGCCAGAGAGGATTTTAGAAAAGAAATTATTGAAGAAGACAAGGGGACAGGAGTATTTCTAGTATTTGGTCAAGTGGAAAGATCAGCCAATTGCTGAAGCTACCTGGGTAACAGATGCTACACTACAGAAATTGGGCAATTCTGTAGAAGGGCTCATGGACAGGAGCCCATGAAGAATTTTGTCCTCCGGAGTCTGATGCAGGAGAATGAGGCTTAAAGACAAAAGACTTCGTATTATTCCAAAAATCCAAAAAAAGTTACAAGCAAAGGAGTGGGGTCCTTTAGCTGTCAATTTTCAACGCTTTCTAGATAGGATTTAGACTAAAATCTATGATATATATTATCATGTAATAAATTCAAGTAGTTAGATGTAGTGGAGATTCTCAAGGAGAATATCATGCAGATTAGATATGATTAGTTAGTTTGGTCCTTTGATTTAGGATCTGGTTGTTAATTGAAACAGTACTTATGTAAGTTATGAATCATAATAAGGGGATTTTGATTGATTCGACTTGTTTTACGGTATATAAGATTTAGTTGTAGAAAATATCTCTCTGTGTCTTTCTGTGTAGATTTGGTCAATCCCAGAGGTGTTGCATTCCTCTGTAATATCATTGTGTTTTGTTGAATTCTTGTTTAATTCTAAAAGTTCGAGTTTTGTGTAATCAAGTTTAATCTCTTTCACGTGTATTATGGACTGCGGAGTTTGAAGGTATATGGGTTCCTTGTTCGGATTGAAGGACTACATTCATCCTAAGCCGTTGATCTTAATTTCAATGCCTTATGGTCAGTCCACAGCGGGGTTAGCTTGGTGTTAACTTGTGTTTTAGTAGAAGTCTTTGCAAGTCGGAGGACCCAGTGGCAATCGTTATCCGACAGATATCAGCTAAAGAATTGGGCAGAAGTTAACTCCTGAACCGGACCCGACATCAAATATATTACTGTCCATAAACCCCATCGGGTCCGTCCTAAGTAATTGAGCACGTGGAAAAAGTCGGACCCAAACTTCTATAAGTTGTATATTTCTAAACCTCATCGGGTCCATGTGGCTAGTTAAAGGCCACGCAAACTGTCGAGCGATGGGATGGTGACCGTTGGATCACTAAGGTTGCCGACCGTTTGATCAACCTCACATCACTTTAGTCAAAAGTAAGTAAACCTTGCCTAATAGTCTTGTGATTGCAATTTTGTGATGTTTGAATAGATTTAAAAGGCTCATTCTGTTGGGGAAATTTGAAGCGGTTTCGCTAAGTTAGTGGAATAGATAACTTTAGAGATAGATGAGCAATACTCCGCGGGAAACTGAAGAAGGGGTCTAGGGTGAATTAGAAGAGATTGTGTCTGGTTTTGAACGTTTTTCATTAACGCCTGCACCCTGGCCACCAACAAGTCAAAGAACTCATTCCTTGCTACAATTTCAATAGAGAGACATCATTATTGCTTTAGCAAAGCGTTGTAAGGGAGACTTCTTTTGCACAATCTCATTGTTATCAAAACTCATTGAATATGATGCAAATGCAAATTTAACAATGTTCCTTTCTATATGTCATGGTGACCTAATTTCAATTCGGTAAAATTTATTTTATTTTTGTCATACATTCCCAATTCAAATAATGATATTTCTTATAATGTATTTGGGCCTATATTATTTGTACACATCCTTCATCAGAGAAATTTTGAAGTCTAAAATGGGTCTTAAAACAAAAATGTACAACCAAAATCAACTTTATAAGAACTGATATGATTCTAGATGATGATGTCAACCACGAGGATGATTCACCATTTTTGGAGTAAAAAAGTAAAAAAATATTTTTTCAACTAGTATTTTCAACAAATCTCCCTACGGTTTTACTCAAATTTTGAGCAGATGAAGAAATGAATTTCTCATCCAAGGAGTACCCATGTTGCATACTTTTGATGGACCTTGCTACTTTCGATGGACCATGTTGCAATCACATTTTTTCATGTATTTCTCATTTTTCATGCAAGAGGGTCCATCGAAAGTATGCAACATGGGTACTCCTTGGATGTGGAATTCATTTCTTCATCCAACCAGTGCTCTTTCTCGAATTTGGGAGACAAGTTGAAAATACTAGTTGGAAAAATAGTTTTTCTTTTTTCTCTCTAAAATTTGATGATGTAATGTAATCTTATTTTATTATTTCCACTATTATTTTATAATATTCCTTAGAAGGCCCATTTTAGACCTCAAAATTTCTGTAATGAATGTATTAATAAAAGGGTTATCATAATTCTGGTGGAATTGATTATGGAATTATGATCAATAATAAATAATTAAATTAAATTCCAAAAAAATTTCAAGAAAATAATTTAAAAAGTCACACATATGCAATTAAGCATAAACTTCTTATGCTAAGAACAAAGCAAAATAAATAAAAATAACCCTATAAAAATAAAATAAAATAAAAAATAAAAATGGCTCATGGCATTGCCCATGGTATTGAGAACCCATATTAGAATGATGAAATCTCTTTTCACTCTAAAAGAGATTTGAACCCTCTAAGTGCTTGCTAGATCTGGAATTAAGATGGATCTAGGTTGGTTTAGTTTCCCCCTTAAAATAAGCTACATTTCACATAAATACCATGGGTCAATACAATGGGTTCTCAATAACATGAGTCAATACCATGGGCTATTTTTATTTTTATTTTTATTTTATTTTTATAGGTTTATTTTTAAATGGGTTTAGGTGATGTTTTCATATCAAGAGATTTGATCTCACTCAGTGCTGGGTAGATCTGGAGTTAAGATGGATCTAGGTTGGTTTAATTTCCCCCTTCAAATAGGCTACATTCCACATAAATACCATGGGTCAATACAATGGGTTCTCAATACCATAAATCAATACCATGGGCCATTTTTATTTTTATAAGGTTATTTTATTTCGTTATTTTTATTTTATTCTATTTTGACCAAGCTAAAATATTTATATTACATTACATTAATCTTTTTATTTAATATTATTTTTAAAATTTTGTTTTATTTTAATTTTTATGTAATTTGACTTAGTCAAAATGTTAAACTTTACATTACAATATCTCTACCGCCCTCCTATAAACTCATCAACAAAAAAAGATTTATGAGTTCCCTTAAAATATATTAAAAACGATATGCAATCAACTTTAACCGCGAGTAATGTTGATCAATCCTAGCTTAGTTTAATGAAATGAATGCAATTGCAATATGACCACACTTAATTTAAACTAATGACCTTCTGAATCGATAAATGTAATGCACGTAAAAGCTATTGAAAAGTGCAGACATCAATAACCCATCCTCTCTTTCCTGTGCAAATGATGTTTTCCATCGTATTCTTTCTGCGCAAATGACCCAGAACCCTAAAGTAGTTAAACCAAACCATACAATTTTATTGATTACTAAATTTTAATAATTACAATTCACAACCTTAGCCACTTTCAATGCAGGTCTCATACATTATCTGCTTTGAGAATAATGTGAATGCAAAGAGGTTGGGCACGCCATTTTATAAGTCCAGTCTTAAATTTGACGTTTCACAAGCCAAGTCTTAAATTTAATAATTTATGTTTTAAATTTAATTCATAAATACCTATATGCCATTTGTGTTATTAAACATTTAATTTCATCTATTACATCATTTATAAGACAGGATATTCTTGGATTACTAAATCAAGACTATTCATAATTTATTATATTGTAAAGATTGAAAATTTATAAAGTACAATTCTAATATAGGCCACACCTTCAAATTTTCTCTATCTTACAAAGGGGTAATATTTAGTTTCTCGTCAAGTATGCATATTCTAAGCAAGGTTTCTTAACTATTAACTAATATTTATTTTTTATTTTTTATTTTTTATGCTTTTGCACTTTTACAAGGTCAATAACATTTTCCATCACCAATATTAAGAAGCCTAAAATCACCCATAGATGATATTTTATTACTATTTATAGGTGTAGAACGATCACATTCATTAATATCAATATTTACAACGATATTCAAGGATTTTTTAATTTATTCATCTATTTAAGTTAACTAATTGCATGCACCACCTCTTAACTCAGGCTTATTTGACATTGTTTTCTATTTTAACAAATTATTCAATCCATACATCAATACTAACAATCATAAAATCTCATATGTAGAGAATTCAAATGATATTTATAAATTTTAACTAAATTAAAATAACAATTATGGGGAGAATAATGAGTTTTACAATAGTGAAAGTAATAATTTTTATTGTTCCTGATTCCAACTCTTTACATAAAAGATATGAGTTCTTTTTCATGACTATATATATCATAACTTGGAATAATGCTTACATTAGAATGTGGGCAGATTTTGCTTGTCATTGATTAGAGTATGTTGAGAGATTTTCTCAACAGTATTCTCCTGTCTTAGAAATTGTTGGATCTCATGAGCACTATTTGTGTGGCTTGTAATTTGGCTTTGATCACAATAGACGAATATTTTTGTGTGTAATTTGTCCACCATGTATGAATATTTTTGTGTGTAATCTGTCCACCATGTATGCTCCTCCATTTTTCTTGTTGGTATCAGAGTGTATATGGGTTTGACTCCCTCATGGGAAAGCCTGTGAAAATGGAAGAAATATGAGTATCGATCCTTTGTACATAGATTAGTTAGTGAGAGTGATTGTTCTTCGATTATTATAGTGCTAAATTTTATATTAGTTTTTTCTATCTCACTCAGTGTGATTGGAAGGAGCAACAAGAGTGTAGTTGTTATTGCAAGTTCGTGCGCATGTGTGCGTATGTAGATCCACAACTCAGTATGTGGAGGCATATCAATACGTGGAGCATATTTATGTTGCGTTGAATAAGATAAGGACCAGTTTACAACACATAGACCCATTTGCGTGTGGAGTCTTGCCATGGTTTTGAAGCCAAAGTTCATGACCGTGATTGAACAAGATGCAAACGTTGTATGGAGTCTTGTATCCTAGTTCGAATTTGATGATAATCCTTTGCAACTGGTGGATGGATTAATGGATCTTTTAAGCAATTCGTTAAATATTATTTCGGTTCATTCATTAGTTGGGGACACTAAGGATTGATACTTCATTCAACATTCTTCTGCTTCCTATAACTCTGTTCAGGTAAATAGTTCTTACTAAGTCAAGGGATATGGGAATATTCATGCGAGATATGTTGAAAAAGTGTAACTAGGTTCGGTCTTCATAATGACATGTAATTGTGATTTTATGTAAGAGATGTAAAGAAGAAAAATAAAATTATTGCAATGCTTGCATCATGGGTTTCATGAGCAAGAAATTTTATTTTAGTATAGGCTCCCATTGAGATCCCTTAGGAATTTTGTCATCTAGTCATAAAGGTATAAAGAGTCATTGTCATGTAATGAAGACATGTTACACATTGTAAAGAGTCACACTTGTCTATGTAAAGTCATCCTCCAAGAGCTTGTCACTAGCCCTCTTCAAGTCAGCCTACAACGAAGAGAGAAATCTCGAAGATGATGTCGACCCTCCTTCAAGTGATCATGTCGGCCTAAAGGACATGGGAAAACATGTATATATACAGGTACTCAACCTCATTTGGAAGCAAGCATTTTTCGGTCAAGAAAATCTACAAGGAAGTGCGAAAAACATACTCAAAGGAGCCTTTATCTCAACGAAGCAAGAAAGAAAGAAAGCGAAGCTCATAGGGGATTGTTTTGGGGTAGTATATCCTCCCATGTGCGAAGGCAGAAGATACGAAGGTGCCAGAAGAAGGTTGAGGAACTTGCAGCTACATTAAGGTGATCTTGTTTGGGTAAAATATATCTTGAAGAGACTAATTAAGGAATGAAAGTGTTCTAGGTTTTTTTAAATAGGGTTGCAGATCTACATAAGGAGACTGAGATTCTCAAGGAAGACGAGAAGAGGAAGAAGAAGAGTGGTGTAGGAAAGGACGCTAGTGACTTGGTCTTGGGAGGATTGTAGAGTCAAGGGTCGTTGTCATGGTCTTGGTGTTCGTCAATTAAATATCTATAAGAATAATTTCGTTGGGTTTTCCTCTCGAAGAGTGAGAGGTTTTGTCCCTGACTGACAAACCTATATACTATGTTTCTTGTCTTTCTATTTGTTCATGATATGGTAATTGTCTTGATGAAAAGAACACAATAATAATTACAAGAAAGAGAAGATCATAATCAAAAAGCAAAATTCTATCACAAAAAATTATCATAAGTAGAGAAATCACCTAATTATTGTGCCCTAGATTTCTCAACAAGATCTACCAAGGAATTTAATAAATTTTGTTTTATTTATAAAATACATTAAGTACACTAGCTCTGTGCATGTGTTTTGGATTTTTGGCATCACAATGAGTGTCACAGTAATCCCCGCACACATGAGTTGCCAAATATCACCATCCAGAAACCGATTCAAAAGACGAGGGATCAATCATTAGGCACTCGTGGTTTCAGAAGGTGAAGCGATTGAATTTCAGGGCAGATTTCATGAACGGGTACTCTTAGAATTTGAGGTTTAAGGTATGGAACAACGTTAAAGGCTCATTCGATCAGCATGTAATAACACTGGATCAAGGGGATTTGCCTGGATTGATTGATTGACTGTTGGTGTCAAGTTTGTGAACATGCCTCTAGTTGAGTTCGTTGTGTTGAACATTGTGTGGAGATATTGTTGAACCAGACCTGCATTTATCTGAACTGTGGCAAAGGCGTAATGCATATTGGTCACTTGAACCCATTTTATGGGCTTCTCTAGCTTTTCGGTGCTGTTCTTGTTGGTTTTGATTGGCATGTTAGTGTGGTTACATTATTTTCAATGGAAAAAGGGATTTTTGTTATGAGTGGTTGTGAAATTAAAATTATATGATTTTAATTATGTTTGCAAAAAGGTGCAAAACCAATTAATGAACGAAGGAATATAATTAAACTAGTGGTTCTCTTCATTCTTCGGTGCTGAGAGAACGTGTCGCTAAGTTAATTGTGTGAATATGTTATATACTGATGGATCTTGTTGTTCTTCGGGCTTCAAGAGCGTCAGTTACAGGTTATGTAATGAGATCCATGTGTGTAGAAAGGTCAAATGCATAATTGACTGTTGGATACAGTCCAATATCGAGTTTGTCTTTCGAGAGATCGAGAAGCGTCAATTATACAGAGTTCATCAAAGATGGTCAGAGGCGATTATGTCTTAAATGAGTTGAATTGGAAGCTCGAATATTGTGGTGGTGAAAAGAGTGTTGTTCGGGAGACTTTAGAATGGGGATAAGTGCCGAGGAAGACCAGTGAGACAGATGAGACATGTGAATTGTAATTTGTAATTTTTTGTATTAATATTTGTGATGATGTAAATGTAAGCATTAAAGGGGGGCACTTGGAAATAATGATTACATTAGTAAATTGATAGATTAAGTTGGTTGGTTGTTGGAACTTGTTGAGAGATTTTCTCAACAAGCAATTCCTTGTCTGGAATCTGTTAGATCTCATGAGAACTATTTATGTGGCTTGTAATTTGGCTTTAATATGAATAGACAAATATTTTTGTGTGTAATCTTTCCACCATGTTTTCTCCTCCATAATTTATTATATTGTAAAGATTGGAAATTCATAAAGTCCAATTCTAATATAGACCACACCTTCAAGTTTTCTCCATCTTACAAAGGGGTAATATTTGGTTTCCCTTCCAAGTGTGCATATTCTAAGCAATGTTTCTTAACTATTAACTAGATAATTCTTTTCTTTTTTATGCCTTTGCACTTTTACAAGGGCAATAACATTTCCCATCACCAATATTAAGAAGCCTAAAATCACTCATAGATGATATCTTATGACTACTTATAGGTGTAGAACAAACACATTCACTAAGATCAATATTTACATGATATTCAAGGATTCTTTAATTTATTCATCTATATAAGCTAACTAGTTGCATGCACCACCTCTTAACTCAGGGTTACTTGGCATTGTTTTCTATTTCAACAAATTATTCAATCTATACAACAATCATAAAATCTCATATATAGAGAATTTAAATGGTATTTATAAACTTTAACTAAATTAAAATCTCGATTATGAGGAGATAATGAGTTTTAAAATAGTCAAAGTACCCAAATTTATTGTTTTTTATTCCAACTCTTTACATAAAAAATATAAGTGCGCACTTGCTTTCTTTATTTCTTTCTTTCTCTAAATTACCTTAACCAAATCAAATTTGATTATTTTCAAATCGCATGGATCTTGATTCCAACTTTTTACCTAAAAAATATAAGCATTCCTTCTCTCCTTCCTTCTCTCCCTCCCTCCCTCCTTTACCTTAACCCAGTCCAATTTGATTATTTTCAGAGCGCATGGACTATCCAATACATTGTTACGAAAACATCAATACATCATGTGAAGTTAAAAAAAAGAAGGAAAAGATTTCATAAATTTTCGTTCTTTTTGACATTAAGATTAATTACTACCGTATATGATAATAAATGACAAAAACCCTTGTGATTTTGAATTTATAATAAAAAATCACCATTACAATGGTTCATTTCTCTTTTTAAATGAAAAATAAAACATCCATTTTCTTTTAATGGTATTAAATCAATAAAGCTTCAAAAATATTCCTTACGTTCACGTACTCTCATTGTGAAGTGCTCTTCGTACTTAGAAAGTGGACTGCACAACATTTTCTTAACAATTTCAAAAAATAATTATAAAAAAGGGAAAACCAAAATTTAATGATAAGTATTTTCACAAAGTATAATATAAAGATTTTTATATCAATTTCTCTTGTATAGGAGTATTATTTTATCTTATATAGGAGTATTATTTTAGATTGATCTTAATTCCAGATTTATCAAGTATTGAGAGGGATTAGATCTTTCGTGGTGCAAATTTCTTTTTTGAGTGTAAAACTTGAGGAAATGTTTGCATATTGAGAGATTTGATACCTCGAGACATTTCATAGATCTGAAGTTAAGATGGATCTAGACTGGTTTCAATTGTGCATAGTGGCACAAAATTTGTTGAACATCTAATTATTAATCATTTTAAATATGCTAAATATGTTTAAGATTAATATGGTCATTTTAATTTTAAATTTTCTCATAACCTAAGTTTATTGAGATGATAGTGATTAATAACTTGAATGATGAAAAATGATGAAGTAAAACTTTTGAATGCAAAGTGACATTGTAATACTGTTGAATGATAGAAAATGTGAATAACAAGAATGTAGTCAATGTACAAATAATCTTCATTGTGATCGATCTCAAACTTTTCTATTGTCACACCTATTAGTTTTACCATCTTTTCATATTGATCATATGAAAAGGGCAGTTGAAATCATAGACAATTCAAATATTTAACTCGAACTGTTGTAGTAAACATCACACATTGTCTCTCTTGCTCTCCAATATTAATAGTAGCTTTCTCCAAAGTCAATCATTGTGACTTATGAAGTGTTAAACCCCAAGTAAGTTTCAGTAGTAGTGGTTTTCTTTTATCTCTTTTGAACACAAAGTGACTAGCAATGTTGAATGATGGAAAATGAGAATAATAAGAACATAGTCAATTACAAACAATTTGTGGTTTCAAGAAGCAAACATTTCATGTATGTGAACATTTTATTTAGGATGAAAATTCAAGTATTTTATTTATGGTTGAATTAATGTAACACGTAAATCAACTCACATCATCAATAATTGTGGTGTGCTTACACTAAAATCAATGGATGCTATTAATCTAATCACGTATTCTAATAGTAGATGAAATGACCTTTTTCGGGGCATTTTTTCTGGTTAATTTTAACCAAAATTGGGTAGAGATTTTTAAAAACTTGAGTTTAAGTTGTTTAATTTATAGAATTTGAGTGTTTTTAGGGTTTTTCAAGGTCTTACATCCATTTATGCATTCAAAAATGTATTTTAAGCAACAAAGAATAATAATCTTGCTTGAAATTGTATCGTCAGATTCCGGTGATAAAGATAATTTTGTCTATAAGTTAGACTATTACTTTGAAATTAATATACATCATACATTTAGTTACATAAATCAGAGATCAACGTTTACACTGAAATCAATGCATCTAGTGCAAAAAATAAAATAGGATTAGAAATCAACATCTACACTGAAATCAATGCATCTAGTGCAAAAAATCAAATAGGATTAGAAATCAACATCTACATTGAATTTAATGCATCTAGTGCATGAAATCAAATAGGATTAACAATCAACATCTACACCAAAATCAATGCATCTAGTGCAAACAATCAAATAGGATTAGAAATCAACATCTACGCCGAAATCAATGCATCTAGTGGAAGTAATCATATAAGATTACAAATTAATAACTACATTGAAATCAATGCATTCAGCTCAATCAATCAAATAGGATCAAGACTCAACGTCTACACTGAAATCAATGCATATATTTCAGTGAATAATAATGTTCAATATTATATAATATTTATAATGTATGTATTTGTCTCTATGTGTCTCTTTCTTCTTCCCTCTCTCTCCCTCCTCCATCTCTGTGTCTATCTCCCTTCTTCTCTCTTCTTCCTTCTCTCTCTCCCCGCCATCTATATCTATATCTCCCTCCATCTCTCCTTCTTTGTCTCTCTATCTCACCCCCCAAACACACACACTGTCTCTCTCCATATTTATCTATCTCTCCCTCTCTTTGTCTCCCTCTCTTCTTCCCTCTCTCCCCCCTCCATCTATATATCTATATCCTTTCCTCTCTCCTCTGTCACTCTATCTCGCCCTCCAAACATACACATTGTCTCTCTATCTCTCTCTCTCTGTCTCTCTTCCTTCTTGCTCTCCTATCTCCCTGGCTCTCTCCCTTGTCACTCCCTCTCTCTCTCTCTACCTTTCTCTCTCTATATATTTCTTCTTCCCTCCATCTCTCTCAATTAAAATATAGTGAAATCAATGCAATCGAACAATATTCACTAAAATCAACGCAATCAGTTAATTCAATCACACTTAAACTAAAGCATTAATTGAAAATTAAAATCATTATTTTCTATACATTTTAATAATATAACACTCACTATAAAATACATATATAAGTCCTTCCATATTCAACATAATAGTAACATGTAACACACTAAAAACAATATCAAAATATAACCGAAATTATAGCTCTAAAAATTTAATTAATTTAAAAATATAATATATTAAAAATTAAAATTTTACAAATTATAAATCTAAGTTTATTTTTAACTTTATAATATAATACCATTTATTTAAATTTGAAAAATTAAAAATTCATGATCTATTTTCTATACATTTAAGAAAATAATTATTCGACAAAAAATAATATGTTTTTGAGTTACTAGGCTCATGGATTTCAACATATATAAATTCTAAAATGGATCACCATGATTATTTATATTTTAATTTAAATTTTACAAATTACATATATATATAATTTTCTAGTTAAAATTTAATGTATTTATGATCTTATTAATATATGATTTTTATTTTTTTTTAATTTATGTTTTAAGCAAAGTCTTTAAGTAAAAATTATAGAAGAGAAATTTTTGACCAATGCGTTTTGAATCAACAAGTATAATTCATCATTAAAACATCTAAATAATTGAAATACATTTTTATATTTATATCTTTAACAAAATATAATCACATATATTTTAAAGACAAAAGTGCACAACATCACTAAAGCACACGAAGTCTCCCATATTTTCAAACAATCCACGCAAGCACGCTAATGATAAAAATTTTACTGCGTAGTTTTTGAAGTGTATGTGGGTAATTAAAATTATTTCTCTTTGGGACATCACACAGATCCCATCTGTTTTCTTTTATGAGTCTATAGTTACGGTATTTCAACATCCTATATATATGCCTATTATTGGCAACACATCTTAAATGTCAAGGGATAAGAGAGAGGAGGAGACCGAGCGGAGAAGCACTGCGATAGTGACCATCCAATCGCTTACAGGTGCGTAACCATACATAATCTATTTTGCATACAGAGCTTTCCATTTCTAAACCTCTCCCCTTTTCTGCATGGCCTTTTCTACACTCGCTCACCATGTATCTCCCCGGACAACTGCCTCCTTTCTGAGTGTTTTGCTTGCTCCTCATTCTACAGGTGGTAGCTAAGGACTACACTATTGTTCGTCTGTTTTGAAAACCTCCCGGTTTGGAAACTCTTTGCCCCGAGCTCCTTGGTGAGGGAAGTCTGTATCTCCTACCAATTTTATTTTTCTTCCCTTAGTTTTTCTCAGAGAGCCTAGTTTTTCTTTCCTGTTCCCGGGGCTGTTTTTATTTTAGCGAACGTTACTTGCACTTCTCTTGGATTCGAGACCTCTGGACACTATCGCGACACTTCATCTCCATCAGCTCTCGCTCTGTCTTGAAGGTTAGTATATTTGCCATGATACAATATATATAGATTTGAACATGTGTTTTTATAATTTCAGTTGTTGTGATTTTCTTTCAATGGTTTTGATATAGTGCAGAATATGAATTTTCATATATGATGCAGAAGTCTGTGAATTGTGAAATTTTCAAGATATTTTCTTCTGGTTTTTTTCTATGATTCAACAATGTGAGGGATTATCTGATAATTTCCATTTCGGGTTTTAACATAGACAAAGCGTTGTAACTCTTTCCCCTCCGATGCCCTGGTCTGATTTTGTTGAACGTCTATGGTCGTCTTCGAATTTCATCTCAAAACACTTTATGGTTGTTAGACCTTGCACTGACGTCCGCCTGAAGATTGGCCACTGGTAGTGCATTTTCGGGTTTGTCTGCTGTTGCTTCGTCTGTCCGGAGGCCTCCTCATGACTGTATTTTTCTGGTTTCAAACCTTGGCTGGTTTTCTGTTGCCGGTCTTCCACTTCCAATCTTTTTCCGTCGACCGGCCGTGGCTTTGATAAGCTGTTTTTTGATTTTCTGGCTGTCATATGTGCTTCCTTTACTCTATCTTCCTACCATTCTGGTCGAAAGGACAACCTTTACCACCTCCCCCATACCTATTATTTACTTCTTTTGGTCCTTGCCTTAGATTTTTTGCCACTTTCTAATTAAGCCTGGAGAATTCCAGGCTTCCCCGTACTACTTTTCGAAATTTGTTTGTACCTCTGGGCCTCTTTGTAGATTTTTTCCTCCTTTCAGAGCACTATTAGATCCGAGGTGGCTTTGTTCGGACAAGATTATTAACTCGGCATGTTTTGACCGTGCATCATCCCATTCCTTTGTCCTCGTTCCGGCTGACCTGTCTTTGCTGTATGGATATCCTCCACGCGGAATCTGACACGTCAGATTTGGTCAAGGCAGCTTTGGAAGCTGAAGCCAAATATCACGGCACTTCGACGGCACCTGAATGGCATTCCAGACTGGCGGAGCATATCCAGGCTTCCCTTCCTGCTCCTGATTTGAATTTGGATCCGCCCTCTGCTCCTCGCCGCAAGCACAAACTCTGCCCTGCCAAAATTTCTCCCCCAACCTCAACCATTTGTTTGGATGGTGCGAAGCTAACTGACCGTATAGCCAGCTTACAGTCCCGGGCCCTGGTTGGAAAGTGGTACTTACCAGATATGGACGATGGCCAGATTCGGAAATGGCTGGGTGCTCGATGGGGTCCTCTCATTGGGTACACGCCCACAATTGTCCGTTTAATGCACGACTGGTATAGCTTTCATTTTTTGAAGGCCAAAGACCTCAACATCATTTGGAAACTCCCTTGGGTTCATGGACGAAGTTACTTGGCGCTGCACAGGTGGTACATAGGCTTCGACCCCCTTCGCAACACCCCTCAGAATAATTTCATTTGGGTAAAATTACCCACGCTGCCTATCGAGCTGTGGACAAAGGAATCCCTTTCCACCATTGGCAATGCAATTGGGAGATTTGTCTACGCCGATCCTGGTTTCCTTGGAGCAAAAGATAAGAGGGTCGCCTGACTGTTGATTGAAAAGGATTACAGGGGCAGTTTTCCGAACTGCATCGATCTCATTTGGGGCAAATTATCCGCTTGTCAAAGGCTGGACTACTGGGGCGTACCTTTTAGGTGCGCACAGTGCCACAAAACGGGACATTTAAAGGAAAAATGTCCTCAGATGTCTCAAGGCAAGGCTTGGAAAAAAGTCTATAAGGCGGAAAACATTGCTAAAGACTCTGATGAATCTCCCTATTTTGAAAACAGAGTTTTTCAGTCCTACAAAAATGTTTCACCCTCTGTTGATTTTCCCTCTCAATCATGCTTTCAAATTTTCCCGACCTCTCCTATTCAAAGGGGGGACCTGAACCATCGCCCTTCTCTTTCGCCCGAGCCTCAAAAATCTACCTGCATTCCTATTTTGAGGTCGAATTCCATGGGAAATTTTAATGTGGTTTGTGACTTTTCTCCCCTGCTTCCCCCTACTGAACCTCCGCTCGATTCCCCAATTGCCTCTCTCCCTCCTATGCCTAAGGACTGCTCCCCTCCCCTAAAGGAAGGAAACTTCCTCGTCATCCGCTCATCTTCCCCGTCACCTAAGAGACCTGAACATTCCCCTATCGATATTGAGAATTCTCCCCCCATTCCCTCCTCTCTGAACCACTCGGCTTCCAAAGGCAAAGCCCCCATGAGCTATGTATCCCCCCCTTTCTCACCTCTTCCATCCCCTACCAACTCCATTGGAAGCGACCTCGACATGCTGCTCCAGAAAAATTCTCTCCACTTACTTCCCTTGACTATCCATAAGCCCCAAAGATCTTCTTCCCCTATCATCAATCCTAATTCTGCTAAAAATATTACTGTCTGCCAGAAAAACAATAGGGGAAGTAGACATTTTAGGGGCCGCAAAGGATCTCGGAGCCTAGACTTTCAAGATTCCCCCCTTATTGATATTCCCATCTCCCACTTCTCTGGACCCGGGCCTCTTAGAGCAGAATTTCCCGAGAACTGTAGCAAATGATGAATATGCTCTCCATCAACATAAGGGGGCTAGGAGCAAACCCCAAATATATTGCTCTAAAAAAGTTATTTTTCTCATCTTCATACAAGTTGATATTAATTCAGGAAATAATGCACACAAGTTAAGACACTATCTCTTACTTCAGAAGAATGTTTCCTTCGTGGTATATAGCGGCAACGGAGGCGTCAGGGCTTTCTGGAGGACTAGCGGTGATTTGGGATCCGAGATGGATCTCTGCTAGAACATACAGATGCCTTGGGGGAATCTTGATCTCTGCTAAATTTAGAGGATGTGCCGACAGGATTCATATATTAAATGTCTATGCTCCTTGTAAGGACCGTGCTTCCTATTGGGAATATTTCATTGCATCTGGTATCTTGGAGAATGAAGCGCTCCTCATCGCGGGAGATCTCAACTGCACAATGGGACCAGACGAAGTTTGGGGGAAGGGGAAAAAGGCTGATGCTATTGGGGAAAAAATTAAAGAAGCAATGTTGCAATACAACTATGTAGACATCTGTCCGAAAACTTTGTTCACCACTTGGGACAATGGTCGCTCGGGTGATGCCTATATTGCTAAAAGGTTGGACAGAATTATCATGCATGAAACGCTGATGGAAAAACATGGTATCCCGAACTCTCACACTCTCCCTATTTTTATTTCGGACCATAGGCCAGTCTCCCTTCAATGGATGAGCTCTAAAGCACGGAAAGGTTACCCATTCAAATTTAACAGATATTGGCTAGAAGACGAAGCATTTAACAACATGGTTCAGGATTTTTGGATGGCAAACAGTTTGACAACTGAAACCTCCCCATCAGAGTACTTGATTAGCAAATTGGGCACTCTTAAAACCAAGGTGAAGAAATGGAAAATTCAGAAAAAACGATCAAATTGTGCTGAGGTGAAGAAAATTGAAAAAGAACTAGCTGATATTGCAGATGCTATGACTTCCCATTCCATTCCATGGAGCACTCGGGCAAGGATATGGGAACTTGGAAACAGAAAATAGAGTATTCTAAAGATTGAAGAGATCTCTTGGTGGCTCAAAAGTCGAGCTACTTGGCTGATGGAGGGTGATAAGAACACAAAGTTCTTTCACCGTTTCGCAAGCAAAAGAAGAGCCACAAATTCTATTTGGCAAATCAAAAATGAAGAAGGAGACCTCCTATTCTCCCAAGAAGACATATCCAAAGAAGTTGTCAATCATTTTAAAAAAGCTTATAAACGAGAGACTAGCAAGGATATAAATGATATCCTATGGGGCTTAGATCCTTTTCCAAGAATGTTCAATGATGAAGATAATGAAAGAATATTTGTTGTTGTATCGAAGGAGGAATTACTCTCTGTTATGAGGTCATTCAACAAGGACAAATGTCCCGGCCTAGATGACTGGACCATAGACATCTTCATCCACTTCTTTGATATTATGAAAAAGGACATCTTGGGTATGGTGGAAGAAACCAGAATACAAGGGAGAATAAATCCATATATTTCTTCCACCTACATAGCACAAATTCCAAAAAAAAAGGACTCCTCTTCTTTTGCTAACTTCAGGCCGATTTCTTTATGCAATGCCATCTATAAAATCATTTCTAAAATTATAGCAGAGAGAATCAGAGGCAACTTATCAGTTCATATCACAAAAGAGCAGCATGGGTTCCTAAGTGGCAGGAACATTCTTGATGCTGTGGCCATAACTCAGGAAGCCTTGCACTTTATGCAAACAAAAAATATTAGGGCTGCTATCCTTAAAATTGATTTAAAAAAGGAATTCGACAGTCTCGACTGGAGCTACCTCAGATGTTTACTTATTAAAATCGGCTTGAATGACCTATGCACAAAATGGATCATGACGTGCGTGCAAGGTGTCAATTTCGCAATTCTCATTAATGGATTCCCTACAACTTTTTTTCGGGCTGAAAAGGGTCTCTGTTAGGGGTGCTCATTATCTCCAATTTTATTCATCTTGGCCATGGATACCCTTAGTCTCCACATCAAAAGAGCAGTTGCTGCCGGAAAAATTGGCCCCCTTGCCATCTCCAGAGGTAACTTTCACACGCACAACTTCTTTGTGGATGACGTTCTTCTGTTTGCTAGGCTTTGTAGACATACTTGGCAGATAATGCATGAGATAATTCATTTATTTCAAAAGGTGACTGTCCTATTCGTCAACGAAGGTAAATCCACTTTCCACTTTGGTAACGTGAAAGAAGAGGAGATGGAATATATCACTCAGCTTTTTAACATACAGGCTATCTCCATAAAAGAGGGGCTAAAATATTTGGGATTTCATCTTAAACCCTCGAGATATAATATTTCGGACTAGTCATGGATAACTGACAGATTCTATAAGAGAATATCAGGGTGGGAATTTAAATGCTTATCGCTTGTTGGCAAAATGATCTTAACACAGTCGGTCCTTGCGCAAATCAGTGTATATTGGACACATTTGTTTTACATCCCATCGGCTATAGTCAAGAAATTGAATAGCTTAATGGCAACCTTCATCTGGGGGGGGGGGGGGACAAGGAAAAGAGAAAATTTCATCTTGCTAAACTGGAAAACATCTCCTCCCAAAAAAGAAAGGTGGCTGGGGCATCGTGAATCTGCGCCTCTTTGGCAGGGCTCTACTGTGAAAATCATTGTGGCGGGCGGTTTTTGGAAACTGCTTATGGAGTCAAGCTATTAAAATGAAATACCTTGGGAACAATGATATTTACTATTGGTACAGGAACACTTTTAAATGGCCCTCTCAGGGTTCGGGGATCTAGAAAAGTTTTCAAAGGATTCTTCCTTTTTTCTGCAAGAACTTCATTTGGGCATTTCAAACTGGTAACAACATCCTTATAGGTGTTAATGCCATCAAGGGAGTTGATATGGATCCAATCTCCCCTCAGCTTCTTTTGCTCCTCCACTGGAAAGGGCTTTTCTTCTGGGCACAAATTATTGAAGGATGGAAGAACGCCATTCCGCAATGGAAAACTTGCAGAGAACTGGGCCTCGATTGAGTAATGGCTACTCAATGGAATAGAATTATCTGCAATATGAGGAATGCAGGGTTTTACAAATCTGAGGACAGAGACTGCATAGAATGGCAGGCTAAGAAAGGTAGACCCCTTATATTAGTTAGAGACATATATCTCTCTTTGATAGAACTGCAAAGAGGATCCTCCCGAAAAATCTTTCCTCCCTCTCTATGGAAGGTAAGTTGCCCGCTAAAAATCATTTTGTTTTCATGGCTAGTATTTCATAATAAAAATCTCACTTGGACAAATTTACAGAAAAGGTGGTGGCAGGGTCCAGCGATATGCATGATCTGTCTTGCCAACTCTGAAGATAACTTGCACATTTTTTTAAATTGCCCTCAATCTCTGTGTGGAGGCAATTAGCTTCATATTTTGGCTTTCCTGCAATTTCACATCCTTCCATTACAGAAGCATATGAATGGTGGGGTGCACAAAAATCTAACTGGCGTCCCATTCCATTAATCGTTTTCTGGTTCATATGGAAGTGGAGAAACAAAAGAATCTTCCATAACAACAAGGAGTCTTTCAGTCGTATAATGGATAAGGTTATTCCTTATTACTTCTCCATTCTACAAAACATGCCCCTTTAGAAAAATCATCAGATGGCTGCCTCTGACGACTAGCAACTCTCATTCCCAAGGGCCCACTTTGACGGTGCGACAAAGAATGGCATTTGTGCTTGTGGTGTTTTCATTGCTATTTCAAATGACCTCCAATTCTCCTTATATTGGAACGGTGGCAAAGGGTCAAATAACAAGGCAGAGGCCATGGCCCTGCATGGTCTGCTTTTATTCTGCACTTTCATGGATATAGGGCCTATTAATGTATATGGTGACTCGAAAATTATCATAGATCATGTGAAAGGCAATCATGCAATACAGATCGACAGCCTTACAGGTTGGCTAGCAAGGATAGCATCTCTATGGAAGCCTGCAACTTTCCCTATCTCTCATATATAGCGCAATCAAAATGAGCACGCTGATGTTCTGTCAAGGAAAGGAATGCACACTCCATTCGGTAAGTGGCACCTGTTTATCACTTTTGACCCCTGTACATATGTCATACAGCCCTTCTCTATGCCCGGCATATAAAGTCAACAATAACAGGTATGCTATAAGAGCCATATTTTCTGGAAATATCTCAGATCTGCTGGCATTCTACATATACCGGATAGTTAAATAATTTTGCTATGATGATTTGAAAACAAGATTCCCAAAAATATTGTAATGTATAAATGAAAAATGTCTGTTGAAATGCGCTGGAAAAGACGCCAATTCCGGGACTAATGCCCGCTTTTTTTTGTATTTTTCAAAACTGTTTTTTGAACATAATATAATACTATACTGCTTTTTTTTCTTACGGGAAAAAAGAAAAAATAAAAATTAAAACTATTCGATGCTAAACTTAACTCCATATCTGCCTCGAGTTGCGGTAATGCATTAATATGTTTAAGACGAGCGTTGGTTTCACTCCAACGAGAAGGGTTTCGTGACGCTTAGTGTTTGAGAAATGTACATTTTGAAAAATAATATAAATTAGTGTTTTTTCATCTGAAAAAAACAAAATATGGTTTTGTGACGGTTTTAGTATAATATTTATTTGATATTTTTATTTATTTTTATTTCAAAGTGGTGTTAGCACTAAGAAATCTTGAAAATAGAATAAATTCTAGCCGGACTAATTATTTAATGCAAAAATAAATTGTAATTGTTGTATTAATTAATTTTTTGTTGCTGTTGTTTTCTTTTAATTGGTTATTTTTTTTTTGAAAATAGAGTAAATTTTAGTTGAATTAATTAGCTAATATAAAAATGAATTGTAATGGTTGTATTAATTAATTTTTAGTATTTTATTTATATGGTTATTTTTATAATATATTTTTATTTTTTATTATTCTATTGAACATGTGTTAATTTCACATCAAATATGGATAAAATTACACATAGCTTTTCTATTGGGTTGTAGAATGCACCTCTTAGCACAACAACTATGCATAATTATTTGACAGAGAAAAAGTCGGTAAACAAAAAAAGAGGCACATGAAATGTATAAATCATTGGATTAATCTAAGTGAAAATAAGTTAGAAAACTCAGATGCCAAATGAACTAGACGTAGTAGTCTATGCTTCCATTAGTGTTGGAAAGGAATTACATTGATAAATATGTAATCATATTCTTTATTTTAGAAAGGAATTACATTGATAAATATGTAAGCATATTCTTTATTTTAATAGGAGCATTTGTGCATATCCTTCAATTTATAAATTAGTTATAATCATGTCTTTCTCTATCAATATATGGATATTATGTAAAATTAAATTTTTTACTATTCTCAATCATATATATGATTTTTGTTTTCATAATTTCTTGATTTTGAGTGTAACATGTGTAAAAACAACTAATTATACACCCTTTTTTTCACCATTTTTAAGTAAGAATGTGAGAATGGTGTGTTGTTAGATTCTGAGGTTTGAGTGTTAGGTTGTATTATGCAAAGACTTGCGTCCTTTGAATGGCTACAAGGCCTATATAATATCTTAAATAATGACCCATTGTTGTATCGTAAAACCTTATAAAAAAACCAATGTTAGAAAAGTAACAAAAGCTTTTTCAAATCTTTATGAAGCTTAAAAAAAATTAAAAAGCAATCAAAGTTATGAAACAAACAAAAGATTTCTCAACTCTTCATGAATAAAAATAAAATGTAGATTGCAAGGGTTTTTCATAAGCATCTATTCTCAACTCACAACTTCAACCACCACAAAATGATTATTCATGCATCCTACCTTTGAAAACTCTGGTCCTTCCAACAATATATTGTGGCAATTAAAAAAAAATTCTCCTACCCACATTCTTGAAAGATATATGGTTGTTGTAGCCTTCAAGTAGTGGAAACCTTCTACTCACTAGAAGAATTCTTAAACCAATAAGGGTTCAATTATGCCATATATCTCTTTGTAACATTCCTTATATTAGAAGCACAAAACATGCAACAAATGTTTAGGTGGCACCATTCCCAACTAAGTCCATCATTCTATATGAACTCAAGTTACTTTAGTTGTAGACTTTGCATCTCATATCTTGGATGAGAGTTCTAGTTTAGATTGTAAGTGTAGCTCCCACAAAGCTATTGATTTTCTCTTGTTGTTAGCATATAACGCTTCTCTTGTCAACAATTTACTGGAAAATCTAGAATTTCACCAATTTGTTATTTTTTCTAAATATTAGAACACTAAAGAACTTCAGGCTTCGGTTTCATTTCGAATTGAAAGAAGTCCAAAACTATACATAGCTATGATTTATTACACGACATTAGCTTTCAATATTTCAACATTTGTTTTGCAAAATGATCAACTAGCCTTTACAAATTTAGCATTTGGTCCTCTAACAAACAAGTATGTTATGTACAAGATGTCGAAGAATCTCTTTAGTCAAAATGGTAATGTCTTCAATTGGTTTTCATTAACATCCTCTCACATAAGTCAAATCCTCTTCAAAATTCATAGACATTCTATCTTTGTTATGAATGAAAACCATGTCAAATTACTGTGATGGTAATCAATTTTGACTTAGTTAACCAATTGTTTTGACAAACTTCTCTACTCAATCCATTTCTTCATTCATATATGAAATCGTTCTTCTTCACCAAAATATGATTCATTTAACTCATGGTTGTTAAATATTCTTAGTTGTTCCTCACATCAAGTTGAGGGGAATCATCTATTCTAATTAACTAATATGAATTCAATGTGATTTCTCTTCACTCAAATTGATAGGGACAGATTAATTCCCTTCTATGATGCCCAAGTATCTAGTCATGCAAATCTACATAGAAAGAGGTAACCCTAGTAAGGAATATACACCCTATACAACCTTTAACTTAGCTCTAGTAGATGCAAATAACCTTGAGGGAGGGCATAGGTGCAATATATCACTTTGAAGGTGGATCTAGGTAGCTTAGAATCCTTAAGGGAAAACAAGAAACCTTTGGCATCCATGGAAAAGCAAGGAAAACATTGTGTCTTCTCTAACAATCAATAAATCTTAGAAACCCAAATGGTAAAACCATCTTCGAACATTGGATGCTTCATCTCTAACCTCTAGTTACAATTCTATGCATGGATATTTATCCATCCTTATTTTCTTTGCAAAAAGACCCATTTAAAATGAAAATTAAAAAAGATATAGGGAGATTTAGAGTAGCATACCCAACCCCATAAGTAACATTAAGGAGGTGGAATATTTGAAAATTTCCCTTTTATAGAAAATTTTAAGGTCACTTTTGAACTAATTAAGAGATTATGTTCATTAAGAGCTTTCCAACGACTATAATCTTGCTCAATTATAAGCTCTCAACACAAAGTTATGGCCCTTTAAATTTTCTTCAAGATTTCTCTCTCTTTTCATGTCATCATCCATGCATGGATACATTATCATCATGTGTATTATAGCCTTAAAAATCTCCCCTATGTACCTTATTGGATCTCATCTCATTTTACACTACGACACTGTATCATTTCCCCTAGATGGACGAGAGAGTGATGGAGATGCACCGCACAGTGTATACTTAACCAAATCAACCACGTCCTGCACACAATCAAAATATTAACTAATTTATCCTAACTGTTAATGAAACCAATGAACAGCAGCTTTATTCCTAAAGAGAACCATGTACAGCACTTAAGTAAAGAAACATTCCAAAAGATCTGAACGCATGACTAACTCCTACAAATGAAAACATTGCACCAAAGATTGCATGGGTAAGCAACCTAGTGTTTTTGTTGGGCAGCACTGTCGGCAATTCCAGCCCCTAGGAAGAGGTGAAAATGAGAGTGCAGGCAACCCTTTTCTGGAGCTCTTATCAATTCTTATCTCATTACTCTATTCTAGACATCTGAAGCAACTCTATTTTTCAACAATGACCTACTTAACCACACAACGAAATCTAACTCAACAAACTGCGTTTCAAATGCATACAAGGAAAATCATAATGCTGAAAGGAAAGATATCAATACAAAGAAGGAGGCCCTAGGCTCTCAGGTTGGGCCCAACCCCGAGAGCTATGGCTCCTCTAGAAACTCAGAGCTGAGATCAAATCTGACTGCTTCCCATTAAAAAATAATAATCATAAGTCAAGAGTCATGCCAATAATGGCTACAAAAGAACAAAACAGAGCTGGCAGCTTGTAGTGCAGAATGTGCAAAAGTTTTTCAAAAGTCCTCTTCGAAGGCTGAAGCCTTATCATTTATACACCACGAGGCCCAAGCTGGCCTCCTAAATCTATGGGACTTGGCTGACCAAACTGGGAGTGAACAGTTGCTTCCACAAAATCTGTTTGGCTGCCTTCTAGATCCGGTTTTGGTAGCCTTTGGAGCTCGGAGTTGGGGGTGAAGATCCCGAGGAAGGCTATTTAATGCCATAGACAACCCCCCTACGATTCCTCAACCCCAGCTTGGCTGTCTCCTAGCCCTTGTCTGCTCGGTTTTGCTCCAACATGTGTCAAAAAATCCTGAAATGAGCACGTGTTAGCCACCTAGGAATAGTGACTACCCTTATTCGTACAAATGACATAAACATACTAAAAAAATGATGCATAAGTTATGAAAAATGAAGGATTGAGCAAGGGTAGTTAGGCCAAATGAGCCCAAAATGTTACCAAATTTGGGGCTCATCATCACCCCCCTGCTAAAATGATTGCTCATCCCTGAGCAACTAATCCAGCTCCTCGTCCTTCATTGCTTTCACCGCCACTCTCACATCCCAGGCTTCTGAAGTAGTATCCTCCTCACTGACATGGAACCCAGCCTTCCTTTCCACCTCTTCCCACTGCTTATGCTCTTCTTTCTCTGTGCTGCCTTCCATCAATCCCAAAAGCAAAGGTGGGCTTAGCTTGAGGCCAATCCAGCTGGCTTGGAGGTTCTGTATGGACTTCTTGTAGAGGGGCACCCGTACTAGAGCTTCCCTCATTCGAGTTGGAGTGTGATATTCCCTGATTTTGAGGCTGTGGGACAAGGTGTTCCACCAGCGGGTGCAAGCATGAACACAATTGTCCCCTAATAATCGCTCCATATCCTCGAAATGTGCTATGGCCTGAGCCTGCTGATCCATGTATTTCAATAAAGCCTGAGAGTCGGTTGCTAAGTGTTGGTGGGCTGATATCAATGTAGTGGGGTCCCCTGGCTCTGCTCTAATTAGCAGTGGTTCATGTAACTCTCGGTTCATGACCTCTTTGACCTCTGCTGCTCTCTTTTCTTCATGGTTCAACCATGAGGCAAATGCCATCAACTGCATATCTCCCACGACTGTGTTGGGATCCCATGAAGTCACATTAGGAAGGGCCAAATTATGGAGATAGAACTCCGATAGCTTGGCCTTGTCCTCTGTTGAACTGCTATTGCATAAATCTGTGAACTGCTGGGGGTCTTGGATTTGGGAGATACCCCTCTGTGCCAATGCATTAATTTGGAATTGCAGCCACTGGTCCCGTAGGTATAGGCCATAAGATTTGGCCGGTTGTCTACATTGTAGAGCATCCATGGCCCAACTGGCCATGCAGGCCAGTTGTGCCTCTTTTTGTTGCAACTGCTGTTTGAGAGCTTGTATCTCGATTTGTGCTTGCAATTCCCTTTCCTGTAGATGCTGGTTTAGTTCCCCAAGACCAACTTGCAGTCCTTCTTTGCCTTGAGGTTCTGCTGTAGTGTCCTCTGATGCTGTGCCCCTTTCTTTCCTCTGTTCCTGTAGTTGCAGTTTGAGTTTCTCATTCTCTTCCTGTAGGAATACCCGCTGGCAGTTTCCCACGTGTTTGGCCATAGCTAATTCTCTTTGTGCCTCCTTGAGTTGTTCCTCCAAGGGGCCTATATCTGCTACTCCTTTAGATTTAGCTATCCTCATCCACGTGTGGGTTCTCACTCTTTCTTCCTCCAACGCAAAGAAAAGCGGCACTGTGAATTTCTGTGGGATAATTTTTCCAGCCTCCAAAAAGTTATAATACGAGCTCAAGCTTGGCTGGGGACTAGGTTCTGGAATGTGCTCTACCTCTTCTTCCCTCCGTGGCTCTCCTCCGTCTTCCCTTGGTGGTGATGTGGCTGCCTCTCCCTCCATTCTTTCGGTCTCCTTGAGCCTGGCCAATGTTTCCTGTAGAACGGCCTCAGCATCCTGTAGCGGGGTTTTTGAAGCCAACCTTTCCATTCTCTCCTTCCAGGCAGTTGTCTTTGGGCTCCCCCGCTCATAAGTGACTGATATTTTTGAGGGGGACCTCTCCCTTGGCGAGGTAGGGGTGTCTTCTATGGTAATTGGGTCGCTGGATGGAGGTTGGGGCCTGCCTGTTTTGATTCTTACACTTCTCCTTGCTTTGAAATACAGAGGGGTCTCCCTCTTTCGTTTTTCCTTTGGCTTGGGAGGGGTACTTAGGGTGGCCAGCACAGCTGCTGCCTCCCTAGCAAGGATTTCGGCCGTCTTCCCCTTCTGTGTTCCTTTCTCAGGACTTCCTGTAGAAAGCCCTGTAGCGGCTGATTTCTGGCTTCCTGTAGAAGCCGTTTTTGATTTTCCTGTAGAAACAGGTGGCACCGTTTTAGCCTGCTTGGCTGAGGGTGCTTTGTCTTTTGACTTTGCTGAGGCTGCCTTAGAGGTGCCTTCACTGACGTGGACTTGTTCAGTCCTTTCCACCCTGCTCTGTAACCTTTTCTCCCTGGGTGTTAATGTGGGTTTGTCATCCTCTGTTTTGGCAGCCTGGTGTTTCTCTTGTTTCCCCTTGTGTTCTTTCTTTGGTGCTTTGGCCATGGTTTCTTGGCCTTTTCCTTTCTTCTCTGTTTGAATTGGTTCCTTCTCCTCGCTGCTGGAGGAGGTGAGCTCCTCAGCCAACATTTTGATGTCATCATCCTTAGTCAAGTTTCGAAAGGCTTCCCACGAGAGAGGGACGGTGTATGTGTGGAGTGCATCCTCCACGAGGAGCTTAATGAGCCCATGATGGGCTACCTGGTCTGGCATTCCCTCTCGTAATTTGGTGGCACATTCAGTCATGGACTGCAGGAGGAAGTAAGGAATACTCAACTTGTTTTCTGAGGGTAGGTCCATTTGGTGCCTAAGTTCTGTGAGCAACCGGAAATGGTATCCATACACGATGCTGAATCGCCCCTCGCACGTGATATACTTCATAATTTGGAGGCTGACCTCACTCCAGAGCGGCTGTAGGCTGGCTCTTCGAACTCCGTTCTTGTCCTCTGAGAATTTCTCCTCCGGCAGAAAGAACTCCTTCTTAGCCTTCTGGCCCAGTTTTCTTTCCTCCTTATCCCAAGGTACCCCCATCGGGAGATCAGTGACTCTGCTGATGAACTGTGGGGTGAGTCTGAGGTTCAAACCTCTGAAATTGACAACGGCCAGCGTTTTTGATTTTGGCTTCAAATCTTGCAGGAATTCTTCTGCCACCTCGTCATTGTAACCTTGAAGCTTGTCGCAGAACGACATCCACCGTGCACGAGAAAACAGGTCTACCACCTCAGGGTTTTCCCGTAGCTTCTTTGAGTCTGTCGGCTCTTTCCTAATGAACCCACCCGGCATGGTGAAAGCTTGTTGTGTTAGCCGGAGCTGGCTGGCGCGTATAAAAAGATGGACCTTTGGGATTTCCTTAGACAGAGCGCGGAATTACGCCTCTGGCATGCACACAGTTTGTAAATTCACGACTGTCTACAGGTGAGCCTTGACAGTGGCTCAATTATGAACCAAACCCTGTAGAAAAACCCCGCATACACACTACGACGACAATTCTCATGCAGAAGTAAGACGACGCTTGCAAATTCATGCACAGACTGTAATTCTACTCTTTTAGGACGTCGACTTCACCACCCTTCGAACCAATTGCATGGGAGGACTATGTTCAGGCTTACCTCGTTCCAACTTGCCACCTTTGACGTGAATAGTTTAATTTCCTCCGTAGCGGTGAGCTTCCTGTAGCGCAGCTTCCTGTAGAAGTCGTGCACGGGTTCTGGAGAGCGCGTCAGTGGTTCTGGGCCTTCTGTGCAACCACCGGACGTTTGAACAGGCCAAGGACTCGGAGTAACAGTCTTCAGGAAATTTTGGATGCTTACTCGACTGCAAAGCGGTTGAGGATAAATGAGTGGAGTGCCATACGCGATCTAGCCGGTGGATTTGAATCCCTGCGGAACTCGTGGCGCGGGGGTGAGCTGTCCCTGCCGACCCGTTGGACGACGTCACCTGCTATCATTCCACTGTAAGTCTGCCTGACCGCCGAATCATTCCCTGCATATCTACCGCCGCCATTTTCTGTTAGATCGCCGCTTCTCTCCGACTGGACGCTTCCCACGTGTCCATTTCCTGTCTTGTTTGACACAACCAACGCTTTCCGGATCGGACGAGACCATCGGACTGGTCGTGGTGGCCAGTTGAATGGCTACCCGACTTGCTCAACCCATTCATTTTCATACTCGCACACATTTTAGAGCATTGTTCATGTAATTTGACGAAACAGGGTGAGGCACTTACCTGTGCGGCCGCGACGTTATTTTCATGCTTCAGGACGAGGGTGACGGATCCGCTTGCTGCTGCTTCATGCACAGGCACGGGAGTTCCTTCTTGCCAACTGCTGCTGGTTACGAGACCGGTTGCCTGGCTGCGGATGGTGCATGCGCCAGCTTTATGAGTTGCAGGTGCCTTCATGGTGTATGCTCTAGCTGGATCAACTGCTACAGGATTCCTGTAGGATATCCTGTAGCCGTTTCTCCTCCTAGGGTGCATGCCGAAACGGTGGAATCACGGTCACAGTTGCAGGGTCCTCGGATTGCCTTGATAAGTAGCGCATTGGGCCTTTGCATACTTTATTCCATTTGAGAATTGTTTCTTCTGAGAATCCAACGTTCTGATTTGACTGTGCAGGTATTTCCATTGTATGGCAGCAGGGGTGGTAGAAGGAGGCGACAACAGTGGGTGATGGAGAAAAACATTGGTTGCATGCCTCCTTATTGGACTTCGGGCTTCAAATTCTTCCACACAGTCGGTCCTAGGCCGTCCAAAGATTCTACAGGAAGTTTCCTGTAGAAATACAGAACTTCCTGTAGAAAGTCCTGTAGCTTCCTGTAGAAGGCTAAACTGTGATCAAATCGTGCCCAGACCTTGGAAGAGATGAGTGTTTCTGGAGGGAGTGCTGGTGAGGTCACCTGGTAGCATAGTAGGGACCTTTGTCCTTGAGTTGAGAGGCCTCCTTTCCAGCATGGAATACCTGCAACCTGCATGAATTTTCAAATCCTGAGCCTGTTTTCCTGTTTCTGCCCCCTTCTTTTTCTGTTTTCTTTTTTCTTGGTTTTTTTCTTTTTTTTTTTTTTTTTTTTTAGGAGACAGCAGGGGCGCCTCAGTGAGGTTTTCACCCCTACCATCTGCCTTGGGCGCCTCAGGGAGGTTTTCACCCAAGGGTCTTTTTTATTCAAAAATTTTCAGAGAGACAGCAGGGGCGCCTCAATGAGGTTTTCACCCCTACCATCTGCCTTGGGAGCCTCAGAAAGGTTTTCACCCAAGGATCTTTATTTTTTCTTCTTTTTTTTTTTTTTTTTTTGATGTTCAGGGTATGCCCAAAACAGAGGCAGAACCCTTCTCTATGACCAGCACTGATTTTTCCACAGTTTTGATGAATTCGTGCCTCGAAAGAGGTTTCCTGTAGATCTTTAGTCGATGCCCATTGACGAGCATGGGGATGGCTTCCTCATCAATGGTCCGAATAAGAACAGACCCATTGTCGTTACACTTCTCCACTGCATATGGTCCCAACCATCTTGTTCTCAGCTTCCCCTTAAAATCCTTATGTCTGGAATCGTACAACAGTGCCCAATCTCCCGGCTGGAATTGCTTGTCATTGAGGTGCCGGTCATGCCATACCTTCCTCTAAAGTTGAACCACCTCTGAGTGGAGAAGGGCCTGCATTCGGTGTTCATCCAGCCCATTCAGCTGCAATAACCTTTCTTGTTGGGGCATGGCTGAGATCTAGGTCCAGCTGAGATGCCATCCTCAAGGTGTTGTACTCGAACTCAATTGTCAGCAAAGCTCTCTTCCCATAGACCAGCTCATAAGGTGTGAAGCCGGTTGTGGTCTTCCAAGTGGTGTTGTAAGCCCAAGTGGCCTCAACCAGGCGATCTGCCCAATCTTTTCTACTGCTGCTCACCACCTTAGTCAAGATCCCTTCTAATGCTCTATTAGTGACTTCCACCTGCCCATTTGCTTGAGGATGATAGGGGGTGGAAGTCCTATGCTTGATTTTGTGATGAGCGAGTAGGTCTTCAATTAAGTTGGAGGTGAACTGGCTTCCTTGATCGGTGACTAGCTCTCTTGGGTAGCCAAATTTGTAGAAGATGTTTTCTCTTAAAAACTCAGCCACCTTTTCTTCTGTCGCTGCTTTGATTGCCTTGGTTTCTGCCCACTTTGTCAGATAGTCTGTGCACACAATGATGTAAGACCTTTGCCTTGAAGGAGGATTGATAGGACCCACAAAATCCATACCCCACTTCTCAAATGGCTCAAGAGTCACTTGAGGTTGGAGAGGCATTTCGTCCCTTGGAGTCGGTTTCCCCATCCTTTGGCATCGGTCACATTGGCTAATATATCTTCTGACATCTTGATGAAGCGTGGGCCAATAGTAGCCTGCCTGTAGAATTTTGAAGGCAGTTCTTTTGGCTGCAAAATGTCCTCCACAAGGCCCGTCATGACAGGTTAGGAGGATGTCAAAGACTTCCTCCTCCCTTACACAACGCCTTAAGATTTGATCGGGGCCAAGCTTGAACAGGTTGCCCCCGATCCAAGTGAATGAGGCACTCTTCTTTACAATTCTGCTCTTCTCTTTTGAGGATAGGTGCGGAGGGAACTGTGCTGAGACAAGGTAATTTGCTATATCAGCAAACCATGGAGAGAGTACTGAGATAGCAAACAGATGTTCATTTGGCATCTGGTCATCCACTGTTCCATCCTCACCTGCAGGTAAATCCAATCTAGACAAGAAGTCAGCAACAACATTTTCTTTACTTGGTTTGTCAACAATAGTCAAATCAAACTGCTGCAACAGAAGTAACCATCTAATAATACGAGCATTCACATCCGGTTTATTCATTAAATATCTAATTGCAGCATGATCAGTATGTACAAATGTTTGATAGCCAGTGATGTAATGTCGGAACTTGTTCAGTGCATGGACCACGGCCAAGAATTCTTTCTTAGTTACAGTATAATTCAGTTTTGCCTTGGATAAGTTTTTGCTGACAAAGTATATGGAGTATGGAAGTTTTTGTTCAACTTGTCCTAAGGCTGCCCCTATGGCTTTGTTCGAGGCATCAGTGTGGATGTGGAAAGGTAGGGCCCAATTTGGACCTCTCAAGATTGGGGCAGACACCAACTTATCCTTTAATTCATTCAGAGCCCTCTAACAATCATCAGTCCATTTAAACTAAACATCTTTTGCTAAGAGGTCAAACAATGGCGAGGCTAGCTTACTGAAGTCTTTAATGAATCTCCTATAATACCCTGCTAAACCTAAGAAACTTCGAACATCTCTTACCTTCTGAGGAGGTGGAACCTTTTTTATGAGAGCAATTTTGTTAGGATCCACCTGTAACCCTTGGCGAGAAATGGTATGTCCTAGCACGGTCCCTTCAGTCATCAAGAACTCACATTTTTCAGGACTAAGGGACAGGTTCATCTCAATGCACTTGGTTAGGACTTTTCCCAATTGGACAATGCTTCCTGGAAGTTGGACCCATAATGAGTGAAGTCATCCATATAGATTTCCACCGAGTCATGGACTAGCTCATAAAAGATGCTCAAGACGGCTCTTTGGAAGGTGGCAGGAGCGTTGCATAGCCCAAAGGGAAGAACTCGGTAAGCAAAGGTACCTCAAGGACAAGTGAAGGTGGTCTTATCTTGGTCTTCCGGGTTGATTTGGATCTGATTATACCCGCTAAACCCATCTAGGAAAGAGAAAAACTTCTTTCCTGCCAGTCCATCCAACACTTGATCTATGAAGGGCAGAGGAAAGTGGTCTTTCTTGGTGGCTTTGTTCAGTTCTCGGTAGTCCACACAGATTCTCCACTTCCCGTTTTTCTTGGGAACCAACACCAGAGGGGACACCCACTCGCTATCCGAGATGGGGTAAATGAATCCTGCATCCAACAGTTTTTGCAATTCTTCTTTGACAATGTCCTTAAGGGCTGGATTCATTCTCCTTTGGGGTTGCCTGACCGGTTTACAATCTTCTTTGATGTAGATGTGATGGGTACAGACCGAAGGATGGACTCCTTTCATCTCCTTATAGCTCCAAGCAAAAGCATCTAGATGACTGGCCAACAGACTACACAGCTCCTTTTCCTGGGAAGGAGATAGGGAGGAGCTGATCTTTAACGTTCTCTCGGGGCCAAACTCCACATTTTTGACTCTGGGAGTGATTGGATTGGTCACACAAAGGTCCACTAAGGTGCTGGCTTGGGTATCCTCCACCAATTTCTCTAAGGACAATGCACTGGGAGGTGGATTCTGAATCAAGGTCTCAATCAAATCATCCTCGGTTTGAGGACCTCCCCTGGTGGTTTCTAAGGTGCACAAGGGTGCAGAGTACACCTCATCCTCTTCTCCTTCTCCCAACCAAAGTGGTAAGTCATGCTCTAATAGAGGTTGGGCAGGAGGGTATAGGACTAGCTGCTTGGACATAGGACCATTTTTGATGGTCATGTTTCCTGCACGGCAGCTTATGTAAGCATCCGCAGTGGCTAACCAAGGCCTTCCCAAAATAAGGGGGTATCCAGTAAGCTTTGCCTTTGGTTGAAGAACCAAGAAGTCTGCAGGGTACTCCCAAGAGTCAACAGAGACCAAGACATCCTCCACAATCCCTTCGGGAGTCACGGTGGAGCGATCTGCTAGCTGCAGGACTGTCGAGGTCTTTCTTAAGGAACCCTGAAGGTTGAGTTTGAGCATGGTATCTCTGGTCATCACATTAATGGCAGCCCCTAAATCAATCAAAGTGTGGGGTATGATGGTGCCATTGATGTGGACATCAACTACAGGACTCCCAGGATCCAAATACTTTGGGCAGATTACTTGCCCCAACATAAGATCGGACAGTTGTCCTATGACATTGATGGTTGAGGCATCTCTTTTTCGCCTTCCTGGGTGTCTGAAACACTTTTCCTTAACCAGTTTGTTGTATATCGGTACATCTTTGATGGCTTGGAGAAGTGGTATTTTCACACACAACTGTTTGAGTTCTCCCAGAAGCTCATCCTCCTCTGGGTTGGGTTGTGTGGTTGCTGTTAGTCTCTCAGGAAAGGGTGGAATGGCTTTTGGTTCACTTTCCTGTTTATCTTCCTCGTCCTCTGGGGGAGGAGGTTGGCGATCCGGAAGAGTCTTTCCAGATCGCAGGTTGATCTCCTGGATCTCCACAGCATAGGTAGGGCATGTTGTTTCCCCAGTATATACCTGTTGGGCCTGTCAGTTGTTGGGGTTCGGGTTCGGTTGAGCAGGCATTTGGGGTTGTCTTGGAGGAGCAGGAGGTAATGGTTGTGGTTGAGCTGGTGGTGGAGGCAAAATGGCGGGAGGAGTGTTGTACTGGGGCCTCCACCCCGGTTGAGGTGCATTCCACTGAGGCTGCGGCTGGACATGTGAGTGAAATGAATGAGTAGTGGGCTGAGTATGGTATTGAGGTGGGTAAGACCATGGAGGGGGCACAGACCAGGAAGGATGAGCAGGGGGACCCCAAGAAGGCATAGGAGCAGATTGGGTGGGGCTATAATAAGCTTGGGATGTCCCTTGCATCCCCTGCTGGTAAGGTCTAGGTCCATGTGGCCTCCTTTGGTTGAGGAAATAGAGAGGTTCAGTGGGTGCCTCCGTTCCTTGGTACATGGCTTTAAGCCCAGGTAAGGTTGGGCATTGGTTTGTGGGGTGGTCCTCCTCACAAACGAAACATACCTCTACCGAATGTAATGGGCACTCGTTCTTAGGGTGCTTCCTTGTACACCTAGGGCAGAAGATAGCCAAAGCCCTCTCAGCTTCCTCTTTCTTCTGCTGGATTCGGAATGTATCAAGTTGCATGGCAATGGTTTGTCTCACCTCACTCTTGAGGTCCTCTAACTGATTTGCATACTCATGTTTGGAGAAAAGAATACTAGCTGAGAGGGGGTTTCCTCTACCTCTTTTCCGGGCTGCCCTAGAGTGGTTTCTAAACACAGTCTTTATATCCTCATAAGGTAGTTGGTAAATATCTCCTCCATCTAGCATGTGAAGGATATCTAGAAGGTCTTCAGGAACTCCTCGGAGCAGGAACAACTTGAGAGATTCAGGGTCAAGTGTGCACCTGGCCCGTTTATAGCTAAGTTGGAACCTTTCCTCGTAATCTTCTAAAGACTCATCATTTCCCATGGTCATCCGAAAGATTTCCCCCTTGGCTTCCTTGGACCTACAGTAGTCCCGGTATTTGGTATTGAAAGCTTGCTGCATCTGAGCCCAAGTGGTGATACTGTTCCCAGGTAAGCCCATGAACCAGCGTAATGCTGCATCCTTGAGGGTAGAGGGAAAGAGTTTCAGTTTTTGCTCATCTTCGGTATAGTCATAGGTTTGACAAAGGACAGCAAACTCAAACAGGAAGGTATCAGTGTCTTCAGTAGTCAGTCCATGGAAGTGAGGTAAAGCAGAGGGGCTGATGTTTTTCATTTTCATGTCTCCATTGGTCTCTCGGATGGGAAAGGCACCTTCAATTCTCTCATCTTCTCTTCTATTGTCAGCCATGGCTTCAGATGGAGTGTTCTCTAACTCTTCTTCTGTTATAGGGTCTTCGTATATCTCAGGAGGCTCGCCTATAGGTTCTTCTGGATCACTGTCACCAAAGAAGAGAGAAGGGTGACTCAGTGAAGTGGTGGGGGTGTTGGGTAAAAATTTGCCTGTTTTATCTCGATTTCTACGAGGCATGAAATGGAAAGACTTTTGATTGCTTTTGTTTCTTTTCTCTGGTACCTGCAAAACTAAAATAGATTGAACTGCAACTAACTAGCTGAAATGGAAATGTGGAATTGAAATGAAAGCATGAAAGGACTAATCTATTTTGCTCAAATGAAATTGCAGGAATGAAATGCTAGGCTACGCTTGCGGAATTGAAATGCTAATCTACGCTTGCAGAAATGAAATTGCGGAATTGAAATGCTAATCTATGAAAGCAGGAAATGAAATTGCGGAATTGAAATGCTAATCTATGAAAGCAGGAAATGTCTACGCTACTTTTGCGGAAATGAAATTGCAGAATGGAAATGAAATAAACTACTTAGCAGAAGGTTGTAGTAGAAAATAGAAGAATAGCAGCAATCACCAATGCTCTGACGCTTCCCCGGCAACGGCGCCAAAAAGATGGTGGGCTCCAGTATTGCAGCAATAATGCTGCAACTCCTGGGACTCCCGTCTTTACTTTTATCAACCCGGTAGTTCGTAACAAACTTGGAAGCGACGGTGATGTATGCACAAGTACTAGCTCTTGCTGCAGCTGTCACTTGGTTAGCTGACACAAGTCCGCTAGGGGCTTAAGCCAACTTCTATGAGCTTTTAAAAGAAGCTTTTTAACTGATGGATGAAAGCTAACTCAACGGAAGCTAATCTACTTGTGGAAAGAAACTGAAAGCCAAGAAGTAACGCAAACCCTAGCAAACCCTAATTCTACCAACTAACCCTACTGGTGCAAAGGAAAGGATGCAAACTATTGAAAAAGATGCCATTACTTCTACAAAGGTAAAATGCACATGCCTATGCTATCTCTATCTGAAGAACACATCTTTTTGTATTTTTGAATAAGTTTTTGAATTATCATGCATGTGCTTTTAACTGGCTTTTTACTGTGCAGGGGTGGATCGAGGAGGAGAAAGGCTTGGAAAAGGTTGGGAAGGTTCAGAGGGGGTCTAAGGAGTCCCTAACACCCTTCCAGAGAGTTTCACAAAGTTTGGCTATCAAGAAACCTCATTTGTGAGCTTCTACAGGAAGTCTGCAGGGGTTCTACAGGATGTTTCAGAATTTCTACAGGATGTTCAGAAATTTCTACAGGATGTTCTACGATTGGATTTTGGATGATGGGTGAGTGAAAGAGGATGCATGAATGGATAGGGAGGTAGGATAGGGGTCTGAAATGACTTAGTGACAGAGGGATGAAGTGATAAGAGGGTGTGGAAAGCTAGCTTGTCTTAAAGAGGGCTGAGGCAACGGAAGGGCAAGAAGGTAGGGTGACGTGGGCAAAAGAGTAGTTGTGAGACGAGGGACCTAACTTGGAGATGGAGCAGTTGGCCTGGACGAAGCTTAGATGGACGAGAGAGTGATGGAGATGCACCGCACAGTGTATACTTAACCAAATCAACCACGTCCTGCACACAATCAAAATATTAACTAATCTATCCTAACTGTTAATGAAACCAATGAACAACAGCTTTATTCCTAAAGAGAACCATGTACAGCACTTAAGTAAAGAAACATTCCAAAAGATCTGAACGCATGACTAACTCCTACAAATGAAAACATTGCACCAAAGATTGCATGGGTAAGCAACCTAGTGTTTTTGTTGGGCAGCACTGTCGGCAATTCCAGCCCCTAGGAAGAGGTGAAAATGAGAGTGCAGGCAACCCTTTTCTGGAGCTCTTATCAATTCTTATCTCATTACTCTATTCTAGACATCTGAAGCAACTCTATTTTTCAACAATGACCTACTTAACCACACAACGAAATCTAACTCAACAAACTGCGTTTCAAATGCATACAAGGAAAATCATAATGCTGAAAGGAAAGATATCAATACAAAGAAGGAGGTCCTAGGCTCTCAGGTTGGGCCCAACCCCGAGAGCTATGGCTCCTCTAGAAACTCAGAGCTGAGATCAAATCTGACTGCTTCCCATTAAAAAATAATAATCATAAGTCAAGAGTCATGCCAATAATGGCTACAAAAGAACAAAACAGAGCTGGCAGCTTGTAGTGCAGAATGTGCAAAATTTTTTCAAAAGTCCTCTTCGAAGGCTGAAGCCTTATCATTTATACACCATGAAGCCCAAGCTGGCCTCCTAAATCTATGGGACTTGGCTGACCAAACTAGGAGTGAACAACTGCTTCCACAAAATTTGTTTGGCTGCCTTCTAGATCCGGTTTTGGTAGCCTTTGGAGCTCGGAGTTGGGGGTGAAGATCCCAAGGAAGGCTATTTAATGCCATATACAACCCCCCTACGATTCCTCAACCCCAGCTTGGTTGTCTCCTAGCCCTTGTCTGCTCGGTTTTGCTCCAACATGTGTCAAAAAATCCTGAAAAGACCATGTGTTAGCCACCTAGGAATAATGACTACCCTTATTCGTACAAATGACATAAACATACTAAAAAAATGATGCATAAGTTATGAAAAATGAAGGATTGAGCAAGGGTGGTTAGGCCAAATGAGCCCAAAATGTTACCAAATTTGGGGCTCATCAGCCACTTGATTTTGAGCACAATCATTGTTACAAAAACCAATAATGTGGCTAGTCATGGGCTACTCCACTTTCAATATACAACGGTTGTGAGTTACACTATTTCCAAGCCATTATTCCCCTCTCAAACTCTAAAATTGATCATTCCAAGGAGAAATGGCATGGGACTTACACTACACCTCGTGGCATGTATCGTTAGTGCACTGGCCTGTCGACTATCTCACCTAGTACACTAAACATTTAAGCACACCCACTCATACTAAGAATACCTCTCCTCCATCTATATAATGAAGGCTAAGCCAAGGGAAATGGGAAAAAAAAATGAAGTATATGTTGAAGAATTGAGTTTCTTATATGCTTGATTACATGAATTTATTGAGAAGGATACTATATTTTTTTTGCTAATAGTCTATATTGTGCAAGTGTCTTGGAGAAGTGTTTGTTGTCTTTATATGCGCAATAAATTTTTCATGCAATCTAGAGCATTAGATATTTGGAGTTGCATCCACCAAGGACACATTGGATAGTCGTCGATAAAAAAGGCGCACTATTATTACTTCTTTTCCATTCTTGTATATTTAAATAGATTGTTTGGTTTGATTAGATTCATTATTTGTATAATGTTTTGACTCTAATATGCTTTGAGCTAGGGGGAAACTCAAGGGAAAACTCACCTATCTATAGGTGAGGTTTTTCTCAAAATTGGAAACTCCAATAGGGAAAGAACCTGTTCTCTTTCTTTAGGAACTTGTCATCTCGCCCCTAAGTTATCCTTGAATATTTGGCCTCTCTCTTGTTTGATCTTGTACCCATACTCATTGACATAGTACAAGGAATAATGTTGTTCCCATCAAAGTGGGTCTAAGTACAAGAATATATAATACATCAATTTTTTGGCATCAATGGGCCACAAAATTATACAATGAAATACATAGTCCCATAAATGTGCCTAGAACAATAGGTCCAACACAGTTAATACCATAAATGTTGTTTATTTGGGTACCTAGGACCAAATTCCCCCATGTTAATGGGAGGGGGTGATATCAATTAGAGAATCCTTGTTAAACAGGATGGGTTTCAAAGGTATAATAAGAAAACTAAAGGGAGGCTCATTTTGTGGGTTCTAAGAATGACATAAATCGAGCTAGTAAAATCTACTGAACTACATATGAAGTCAGATAATGAAATGTTTTTGAAGCCATACATGTGGGGTACTACCTGAATGGAAATCCCCTCCTAAGGCCCAAGAACATATCACACATGCCTAGTGAATGTTGGTACAATATGTTGAAGCATTGTACCATTAACTTTTAAGTGTACGATTCTCAACTGTGTGGTAATGAGTTGAACTTGAGCACGTGAGAAGAAACCATATCAAAGGGTATTAAGGTCTCCCTTTGCTTGATCTAAGGCACCCACCAACGAGGAAAATGGATCCAAGGTACAATGCCCTCTAGGTCACACCACTGGAATACATGTGTCGAAGTTGAAAGAGGAAGACCCACCAAGGTTAAGGTAATAATGAGTCCTCGACAAAGGAATGAGGTATATAATGTAATGTGATTGACAAATATTAAACTGATGTGGGAATAAAATGGTCTAATGGGTGACTTACAACTTCCCTTATCAGAGCATAACATGCAAGGTTCGGCTGCCAACAACTGAAAACATTTCATGGGGAATGACCAATTACTCGAACAAAGGATTTTTAGGCCCACATATCAATAAACCAGTGGGACATTTGGAGGTCAAATATTAGAAATAAATGATATTTATGAGACATTAAGGGGTTGACATACTATAACAAGACTCAATGTGGTTATGAATAGACTGAATGGGACATAATGGTGATTCATCCTTGATGCTCTAAACAAGGGTGAATAAATGATGTTACCACTGACTTGACCAAGTAAAGTGGTATAAGGCCCTCTTGGACTAAAACAAGAGGTTATAAAAGGGGGATTTTTAGGGGACATGGGTGTAATTCTCCCTCCAACCCTCTTGGACTCTTCAGGCTGAATGAGAGGTGTTACTTTTAATCAACCCGACATCCATGGTCTCAATAGGAATATGGGTTTACAAAATTCCTTCTCATCCAAAGTGTATGGAACTCACTTTAGATGACACCTTCAAGTTTAGTTCATTGAGAGATTTCCGACGATATAAACTTTATCTCAATATGATGTCTGAATTGAAAGTTATGCCCATTTGAATATTTGATCATTTAACCTTTCCCTGTCAACATGTATGGCCACATGGAGTTGCCAAGTGGCCTATGTGGTTATGCCACATTGCATAAAGTCTTACGTGGCCCTTCCATAACACAATGCCATATTTCCACCATGCCTCACACCATTCCTTATGAATTTACCCCCTTTCAGCGTTTGTGGTGCATCAAGACGCGAACATTTATGTTATGTAATTGGGAGGTTCTTGTTCCACATCTTCTATCTACCGTGAACCGCTACAACAGGAATTGAAAAATACCATTGGGGTTATGGGGTAAGTGGTGATGTGTCACCCAATCGTGTCTACCTCCACCTCAAACCCATGTGGTGTTCCCCAAGCTAGGTGGCGCAACCAAACCATTGCCACATGTCTCCTAGGTGCCTCATTAGCCTAACCTCCAAATCACCTTTCTCTACTACATCTTGTTGAAGTTAGGGTGACATCATCCTGCCACATGGCATCCTCTGGTGGTGCCACATTTCATTCAAAATTCATCTAGTTGGCCATCCATAAGGCCATATCTACCTACCATAATTCACACTGATGGCATGCCATGTTGGCAACTTCGCCACATCATAGGTACATGTCATCCGCAAACTAAGCTTAATTCATGGGTCCCACTTAGTCTTGGAACTCCATGCAAGGTGATGCTTTCCTGTTTAAAGATGAATATGGTTTTCTATTCTACCCTCTTTCAATAGCGCCAACGCACCCATGCCTGAAAGAAAATCATTGTCACACCATTAGGGGAATTTTGAGGTCTAAAATGGGCCTCCTAAGAAAAATGTACAACCAAAATAAACTTTATAAGAACCAATAGGATTCAATATGATGATGTCAACCATGGGGGATGATTCACCATTTTTGGAGTAGGAAAGTAAAAAGTTTAAAAAATAATAAAATAATAAAATAACTTTTTCAACTCTTATTTTCAACTTATCTCCCTAAGTTTTTACTCAAATTTCGAGCGTGAGTTCTCATTGGATGAAAAATTTGATTCTTCATCTAAGGAGTACCCATGTTGCATACTTTTAATGGACCCTCATACAGGAAAAATAAGAAATACATGAAAAAACGTGATTGCAAACACGTTTTTCATGTATTTCTCATTTTTCATATAGCAGGGTTCATCGAAAGTATGCAACATGGGTACTCCTTGGATGAGGAATCAAATTCTACACCCAATGAGTGTTGCTGCTCGAAATTTGAGTAAACCCATAGGGAGATAAGTTGAAAATACGAATTGAAAAAATAGTTTTTTCTTTTTTCCCTCTAAAATTTGATAATGTAATCTAATATTATTTTATTATTTCCAATATTATTTTTATAATTTCCTTAGGAGGCCCATTTTAGAACTCAAAATTCCCCTAATGCACCATGGCATGATGGAAAAAATCGGCTGCAAGTGATGGGAATTTTTCCCATCCCACACTTTCTAATTCCAACTTCCTCCATAACTTCATGGCAATCTTGGCGCATTGCAACATGAAATATCATGTCAGGTAATATGAATTTTCCTATTATGCACTCTCTGTAAGTTCGCGACTTCTATCAATAAGCATCAAGATTCCCATATCGCGGAGACACATTTCGATTCCCCAAGACATATAAATATCTGTCAAAGAGCTTTAATCTTTTCCCACCATTTCCATATTAGAACTCCTTACATGTTCACCAAGGCTTGTTCATACCTAGTTGCAAACCCACTACTTAACAAAACTTAGGCTTGAAGTCTTGAGGATTCTGAAGACCGAGTAGAGCCTTGCTTTAGTTCAAATTTTTCTCAGTCATCAAACAATTATAGAGATAAAAACTCTATCTGCGCAGATTACTCAAGGCATTAAACATAGCCTTAATATGTGTAATGTACCCACTTGGAAAGCGTACACTCAAGTGGTAAAGCAAGCTCAACCATAGCTAACACTTTAATGCACATTAGATAAAAAATCATCCCGATAATTATATAATGCATTACCACAAGCACCATCAGATCCATTGATATAACATGCCACACACAACATCAACCACAGGCTTTCACTAGAAAATAATAGAAAATATTTGTGATATTTATGACCTAACAAACAATAAAATCACACATAGTGACAGTCAACTGAAATCAGCAAGTACTCGTACATACTATGTAAATTAACCCTACACTTAAGAAAGTGTTAGCAATCACAAGGATCTGCAAATCCATTTAATCCATGAGAACAATCACATATACACCTCATTACAACAACTAGGAATAACACATTCCTCCATAACAATGTTGATACAACCATTGTTATGGCCCATAAAAACATCATTTATATATCAAGTGCAACAAGTATACATAGACAATATAAGTAAGCAAATTATCTTATTATCTTTGAATGAATGGAAACTTAGGGAGGGACTTTAACTCTCCACCCTGTTAGTTTTTGTAGCATCAGATGTGTTCTAGCCACGAAATTTGGAGAGGCTATAATAATACATGAGATCTCCAAAACCCAGAAATCATTTCTGGAAATTACACCTAGGGATGACTTAATTAGATTATTAACCAATTTTGTAATGTTTCCTAAGTATAAACTTAGGAAAACTGGTTAATTAATTATAATTAATTAAGTCAAGGCGAGAATCATCTAGAAAATCACATGGATCGATCAGAGATGGTCCTAGCCATTGATTAAGTTTTAATCTTATCCATTGTTGCTCCAACAGAGGATTATAAGAGGAGGTCGATGTGGTGATGGAGAATACACTTCAACATTTTGATTTCTTAGCAGATCGATTTCCTGAGTAGAAGCAGTCAGTTGCTAGAGAGAGAGAGCTAGAGATCGAAGCAGTGAGAGAGGGATAGAAACAGTGAGGCTAGAGGAGGAATTCCAAATGCAGCAAGTGCTTTTGCAGAGAGGTAGAAGATCCACATGGAGGCTGGCATCAGGGCAGGGCAACAACCTCTAGAGGCAAGATCGATTTGCTGAAAGGGAGAGATGTCTTTAGTTCCGGAGGCTAGAAGGAGTCCTAGAGTGCCAGATAAGCATCTTTGCAGTAACAAAAGGCAAAACGATTTCATTAGAGACCAGTTTGAGGTTAGACGTCTAGCAGGTTGTGCAAAGTAGCGTAGAGGCTAACACAAATGTCAAAGGGATGAATTTATAAAGGAAATTCATGCGGGGATTTTGCTTGTGGGGTGAGGAAAATTCCTCACTATATTTTTTCCAGTATTTTTCTCTATAGCATTGTCATATTTCGGCATGTAGTTGTACTTAGAATTTCTCACTACTGCATAATAATAAAACCCTTAGCTACTGCACTGGTTTTCCTAAGTTGGGTTTTTCCGGGGACTTTTGTACAAAAATAATTGTGTTACTTTTAAGTGTGTGTGCTAGCATTTCCCAGTTCCCAGCACATTATTTGTCCTTAGTATTTTATTTGTGAAGGTTGCAGTGTATTTATTTCAATATTTACCGTAGCAGATAAATTTTTAATTAATTAACAATTAGGACAAATAATATTAGTTGTTGCAATATAATCTTGGTTTTCATAATTTTCACATGGTATTAGAGCGTAAGTGATCAGTCGGAAAGCTTAGAAGTGGAGAAAGAATTTCGTCGCTTAGAGGGAGCGACAAACAAAAATTCTTGAGGCAGTGTAGTGCTCAGATAGGCAGGTTGAATTGTTGGGGAAACAATTTGATTTTTAGTTGAAAATTGGAAGAAAATTTGATTTGCCTAGAAGAGTGATTCCAACAGTCCGAAGGAGTAACAACAACTCGGATTTTCACTGAGCAGATTCCTTGGTTGGGTGCAAAGGGTTTTGTTGCTAGTTGCAGAAGAAGAATCTGTGTTGGGTGGAAGAGAAAAGCACATACAACAGAGGAAAAATCTCTTAGGGAAATTCGAGTCTCAAAAGTTTGAATTTCCAGTTGCAAATTGGCAGTAGCAACTAGCAAAGCCAGGAATTCCAGGAGGGAGTGTGAATAGCAGAGCAACGACCGAGCACAAGGAAAGAGGGAGTTTTCAACAACTTCATGTAGAAAATCCTGTAGATTCACAAGATCATGTAATCTACTAAAACAAGAGACAAGAATCTACTTCTACTCTTTACAATGGAAGAACATCAAGATCGAGCAAAACAATAATCGACAAGGGGAAGTACATTAATGGCACAAAACACAATAAGTATCCGGGGAAAGCCACAACTCAAAACCCCACTATCTGTATTGCATTAATTAGAAATCCAAGATGATAATACAATTTCTCACAAGAACAATCCCAACACTCAGTAAAATCAATCTCTCAGCTCACAAGCAGGCTCAAGCCAAATCCAGGCCTCTTCTTTGCTCTCCAAGCTCCCTATTTCCTTGTGCGCTTGGTCAAAGAATTTGGATGAATACAATATGCTCTGCTCAACATTGAGATTAACCTGCACAAGTATTTCCTATCCTCCACCTGATGACGTCATTTGGCCAATACTTAGCCAAATTTCCAAGCCTCCAAGCTTCTAATTTTTTTCACAATTGCTAAGAGAATTAGCCTGTATTTAAAGGGAAATTCCTCATCCATAACTGCACAATTCCTTATAGGTTCAGTTCCTGATTGCATGCACCATCTGTACAACTCAGAAAATTATACAACAAATAGTACATTGTCCCTGCACTCTAGTCTCAATTGGTTCTTTCTCATAATCAACATGCATGAGTTTCTGATGAGGGAATACTCAGTTAACTAGAGTAGCACTAGCTGAGTGCACTAATGCATCAAATGACTGTTAACTCACTATTAGTTCCTCAAATATTTTGAACTAATTTAACTGGACTTAACTCAGTAAACTGAGTTAAATAATTACCACTCATACTTAACTCATCCTGGACCCCTATAATATAGGGAGAACATATACATGACTTCAGAAAGACTTCCAACTCGAAATTCCTAAGTTAACTAAGTCAACTCACTCTAGTTAACTATTACAAGTTGTTATGAGAATAAAATTCAATTTTAATTCTCAGTTTAATTCAAGGACAAATTAAACTGGAATTTCTAGATTCTATTTTTATCATTTCTTGTTGTTATTTTCAACACTCCCTCCTAACAAGAAAGGAATTCAACTCGATCCCAATCCTGAACCTTTGGAATTTTCTGCATGTAACACTTCTCTCTAGTGTTGTTGCTCCAGCAACTCCAGAAACAAAAAAAATTCCAACCTAAATCAAAATGATGCCTCTGTCATCAAAGTCTTTGACTGCTATTGCCTCTGTCGACTGAAAACTTTGCGCTTCTATTGACTCTGCCATTCTGCACCATTATCAACCCTTCTCTACACTTCTTTAGTATCTGAATTCTCTAGCCTATGTCACTTTGATCTCTAACTGCATCAATCCCACTGATTCCACCCACTACCATGTTCTTTGGGCTCCCGTAGCAAGGTACGATCCATGAGATAAAACCACTCAATGGACCCTGCCCAATTTCAACCCTCTTGGGACTATCACTTCAAATTGCCCCACCTCACACCTGGAGGTATGGCTGCATTTGACCCCTCTACCCACTTGGCTTGAAATTTCCCCTTCTAGGGGTCTCTGCATGACTGGATGCTTCCACTCGGTCTCCTCTTCGCTTCTCCAATTGTGGTTTCTCCACAATTTCTTGAAGCTGCTTTTGAGGCTTCTTCTGGGGCTGCATGTTGAGAGGTAATTTACTCTCCCTCTCAACCACCAAGTCTCTAACCTTTTTCTTTCTCCTCAAGGCTTTCCATGCATCTTGAACCTTAAGAGCATACAGGTTCTTGACTAGCACACCAATCTATTTCATCTGTCCCGTCGTCACGAAATTTTCGGGAAAAAGAGTTGATTTTAAATCAACGATGTCTCCCTCATCTGAACTCCGATTTGGCTGATTTATTTTTGAATTTGGGTATATTTTCCTAAGAAACCCAGATCTTCAATTTGTTTCTAAAAAGTTTGCACAGAAATTTTTAGATCTTCTCTGCAAACTCTCGGTCCAAAACTCAAAACTTCAAAATCTCCTCTAGTATACTATTCTCAGCTTCGATACCATGTAGATAATTCCTACAAATATAGATTTGATACCATGTAAAAACTCTTTTAGATTCAAAAGCTCATGTAATATAATAAAACAAGAGACAAGAATCTACTTCTACTCTTTACAGGAAAGCACATAAAGATCGAGAAAAACAATAATCGATAAGAGGAACAACATCAATGGCATATAACACAATAAGTATCCGGGAAAAGCCATAGCTCAAACCCCCACTATGTGTATTACATTAATCAGAAATCAAAGATGATAATACAATGCTTCTTCTCACAAGAACAATCCCAACACTTAGTAAAATCAATCTCCCAACTCACAAGCAAGCTCAAGCCAAATCCAAGCCTCTTCTCTGCTCTCCAAGCTCCTTATTTCCTTGCGCCTTTGGTCAAAGAATTCAAATGAATACAATATGATCTGCTCAACCTTGAGCTTAACCTACACAATTATTTCCCATCCTCTACTTGATGACTTCATTTGGCCAATACTTAGCCAAATTTACAAGCCTCCAAGCTTCTAATTCTTTGCACAATTCCTGAGAGAATTAGACCGTATTTAAAGGGAAATTCCTCATCCATAACTGAACAATCCCTTCTAGGTTCAATCCATGATTGCATGCAACATCTGTACAACTCAGAAAATTATACAACAAATAGTACATTGTCCTTACACTCTAGTCTCAACCAGGTGTTTCTTAGATCGACATGCATGCATTTCTGATGAGGGAATCTTCAGTTAATTGGAGTAGCACTAGTTGAGTGCACTAATGCATCAACTAACTGTGAACTCACTATTAATTCCTCAAACAGTTTGGAATTAATTTAAATGGACTTAACTCAGTAAACTAAGTTAACTAATTACCACTCATACTTAACTCATCTTGGACCCTATAATATAAGGATAACATATACATGACTTCAAAAATACTTCTAACTCTAAATTCCTAAGTTAACTAAGTCAACTCACTCTAGTTAACTATTACAAGTTGTTATGAGAATAAAATTTGATTTAAATTCTGAGTTTAATTCAAGGACAAATTAAAATGGAATTTCTAGATTCAATTTTTATCATTTCTTGTTGCTATTTTCAACAATTCAGAGATGGCCACTTCAGGGCTTAGAGATCGGGATTGGTTGGATGGAGCTTCCAACTATGTCATCTGAAAGGCTAGGATGTCCTTCCTTCTAGATGAATATGGCCTGAAAGCCTACATTGATAATGTAGTGGTTTTTCCTTAGGATGCATACTAGCTCAAGGAATATATGAAGGCGATGGTGCAGGTGAAGCGATTGATCCTGGATGGAGTCTGGGACCATATAGTCTCACATATAGTGGCCAAGGGAATGACTAAAGAGATGTGGGATGCTCTCTCCATGCTATACCAGGGTAATTCCAAGCAGTGGAATATGTTCCTAGAGGATAAGCTGAGATGCATCAGGATGTAGAAGGGGGAAGGCATAGATCCCTTCCTCACCAAGATTTAGGAGGTCTGAGACCAAATTTTAGCTGTTGGGGTAACACCCCATCCTTAAGAGCTAGCATGATTATCAGTCAACAACGTCTCAAAGGATTGGAAGGTCTTCGCCCAAAGTATATTGAGCAGAGAAACGCTACCAGGATGGGACAAAATGTGGGTCTATTTGCAGCAAGAGGAGTTGAGACAAGCTCTGTTGAAGAGCTCCATCAGTGGGAGCAGTAGCAATGGACAAAAGGTGGTGAAGCAGGAGGAGGATGTGGCCCTAGAATCTAAGGGTTCCAGTCAGGGGCAAGGGGAGCAAAGAAATAAGAAGAAGGGCCTATCTAAGGTCAAGTGCTTTAGGTGTGGTGAGTTTGGCCTACTAGTTTGGCCATTACAGTACCTAGTGTCCTCTTAGAAAGAAGTACAAAGAGGAAAAGCAGGACCAGGCAACAACACATGCTGTGATAGGTAGGTTTTCCTCTATGTTGGAGGAAGACTATGCGATGATGGCAACCATACCTCCAGGAGTGAGATGGGGTGACTTGGAGTTGTAGTCCCAAACAGATACAAAGATTGGGCAGGATCCTTGAGGATTCCACCTCATGGATCATTACCTGGCTACGAGGGCCCACAATATTCAATAGCAGGATGGATCAGTGTCAGAGGTGCAATTAGAATTCCATACTAACAGTTGCAGAGTTGGCAACAATGTAGAGTGGCACTGTGCAGAGTTAGCAGTAGCATAGATTATTCAGAGACAATACAAATGCTAGTAGCAATCAGGACTTGAGAGGAAGATGCATCATACTGAACATAGTTGATTCAGTATTTTCGATGCTTTTAGTTGCAGATGTTGTAGTTGCAGCAACAACAGAGTTTCAATGTAGATGCAGTGTTGGCAGTAGTACAATAGGGTCAGCTACAACATAGATGCAATATTAGAGTTGCCTAGCGCTTGCTGGAAAGTGGAAGTTAGTCACAGTAGACAGACATCAACAACGTGACAAAAGTCGATACATAGATAGGGTTTTGTGGTAGAGTGTGCAACACTAGAACACATTCCTCGCTAAGAGGGAGTGTTAGCTTTTATAGCATCAGATGTGTTCTAGCCATGAAATTTGGAGAGGTAAAAATAGATGAGATCCCCAAAACCCAGAAATCGTTTCTGGAAATTCCATCTAGAGATGTCTTAATTAGATTATTAACCAATTTTTTAATGTTTCCTAAGTCTAAACTTAGGAAAGCTGGTTAATTAATCAGAATTAATTAAGTCAAGGCGAGAATCATCTAGAAACTCACACGGATCGATCCAGAGATGATCCTAGCCATTAATTAAGTTTTAATCTTTGTCATTGGTGCTCCAACAAAGGATTATAAGAGGAGGTTGATGTGGTGATGGAGAACACACTTCAACATTTTGATTTCTTGATAAATCTATTTCCAGAGTAGTAGCAATCAGTTGCCGCAGAGAGAGCTAGAGATCAAAGTAGTGAGAGAAGGGCAGAGACAGTGAGGCTGGAGGAAGCATTCAAGATCCAGCGAGTGCATTTGCAGAGAGGTAGAAGAGCCACAAAGAGGTTGGCGTTGGGGCAGTGCAACAACCTCTAGAGGAAAGATTGATTTTCTAAGAGGGAGAGACGCCTTTAGTTCCAAAGGCAGGGAAGGAGTCCCAAGGTGCTGGAGAAGCATCTTTCCAGTCAAGAAAAGGTAAAATGACTTCATCAAAGACTAGTCAAGGATAGACATCTAGCAGGTTGTGCAAAGAAGTGTAGAGGATGATGTAGAGGGTCAGAGGGCCAAATTTATGAAGGCAAGTCGTGTAGGGAGCTTTCTTGCGGGGTGAGGAAAATACCTCACTTGATTTTTTCCAATATTTTTCTCTGTAGGATTGCCCAATTTCGACATCCGATTGTACTCATAATTTCTCACTACTGCATAGTAATAAAACCCTCAGCTTCTGCACCTGTTTTCCCAAGTTGGTTTTTTCTAGGGACTTTTGTCTAAAAATAATTGTCTTATTTTCAAGTGTGTGTGCTAGCATTTCTCAGTTTCTAGTGCATTATTTTTCCTCAGTATTTTATTTGTGAAGGTTTTAGTGTACTTATATTGATATTTGCCGTAGCAGATAAATTGTTAATTAATTAACAATCAGGAGAAATAGTATTAGTTGTTGCAATAGGATTCCGGTTTTTGGAATTTTCACACACCCAACCATAGGCTATATACACTACAATCCTTCTTGCACCTAACCAGTCCTGAGACGAATTCAGATTCTCAGGAATTAATTTCTCAAGATTATTCTCACTAATAACTAGTCAATTGATGGTAAGAAGAAGAGTCCACTTTGTAGGTGGTTTATCTACTACCTAGTGAGCCCTAGTATTGTACCAAGAGTTCTGCAACTCCTAGAGGCTCCTCAACTCTATTTATAAACCTAGGTTTCATACAAACTTCGAGGTGACAATGCTGTATACACAATAGATGGAATTCTACTCATGCCACCCTTAACTAGGTCATTTGATCATTAGTGTTCCAAGACCATTCTTCTACTGAATTAGGGGGGAATTAACTACTGAAAGTAAAATTCAAAAGCTAGCCCTAGTGTAGAAAAAGTAAATGATTCTCAAATCCAACTTGTAAAAGCTACCCACTTGTACATGCTACTGAATCAATTCATGAAGAAAACACAAGAGTTATGCTACCTGCAGAAAGAAAACTACACTAATTGTAATCAATCATCTAGCTATCAAAGTCACTTGAAAACATAAGATTATTCTACCAACTCACAACTCAATAATTCATGCATCATTTATCTAATTCACACTTGCAGATTAAGTAATGTACTAATTTCCAAATTTGTGATGAAGAAACTAATGTTATTTTCTCCTGCAGTGAAGGAAAAATAATGGAGGGAATGGCCTAGATGGTACCTCTGATAATGGATTCCAAGATGGGGGGCCAACCTGTTGAAAATGGCAACAAGAAATGATAAAAATAGAAGTGCTAAAAATAGCACTACTAAAAATAGTAGTTTGGGTACCAGTGCTGGATTGGGCAATAGGGAATGAAAAATGGAAGTGCTAAAAATAACATTCTATTTTTAGCAGTTCAGTATGGATTCCTATTTTAGTCAGTCTTTGGACTAAAAATAGGAAATAAAATTCGAATTTGGTCTTAGCAGTTGTTTGAAAATAAATTTATTAATTCTCCATGAGTTAATTAGTTGTGAAAAATCAAACATGAAGTCTATGTGAGGACATGCAATAGTTTCTCCATTGATTGAGGGATTTATCCATCAGTTAAAGAGATAAGGATGTGTTGTAATTTGAGTTGTAATTAGTTGGCTTAGTTAACTGAGTCAAGTCCAGCTAGATTGATTTAAATAGTTTGCTTAAATTAATGTGAGTTCAGTTAGTTAATGTATGCTTGCATATAACTGCTGCACTTCAGATAACTGAAGATTCTCTCATGAATAACTCATGCATGTCAGTTCAGACAGAGACCCAGTTGAGATCAAAGAAGGGATAGTGTACTATTAGTTGGATGAATTTTTTCCTATAAAGGAAGCTCATCCATGGAGAAGGATTTATCTCCTTCAGGACTACATAGTTGGATCAGAGGTTAGTGAGTGTGTGAAGAGGCTAATTCACACAAGTGGCTGCACTGGACCCCAATCAGAATTGTGCAAAGAAATAGGAGGCTTGGAGGGCAGACCAGAGGTTAGATAGAGGCCTTTGACTTTCTATGAGCAGCAAAGGTATTGTAGAGAGAGAAGGATAGATTTTGAGCTGATTCTTTTTGTAATACTGGCTATATTTCCACTTGTATGATAATACAGAGTTGGGGTTTTAGGTTGAGTCTTTCCCCAAGTAAATTCTTCTGTGTTATGTGTGATTGATTTCTCCATATCAGTTATATGTGTTCTTATTGATGTTGCTCATGTTCGATTAAGCTTCCGCTAAATTGGTTGTAGAAGTAGATCAACTATTTTTCTTTAGTATATTGCATTATCAGGTGATCTACAGGTGGGAATTTCTACATGGTATTAGAGAAAAGGTGATCAAAGCAGAGAACAGTATACTGTGAAGGGAGATTTCAAAGTTTTGAGTTTTGGGCCGCGAGTTTTCAGAGCAGATATGAAAAATTTTGTGCAAAATTTTCAGAAACAAATAGCATATCTGGATTCCTTGCGGAAAAAGACCCAAATTCAAAAAACAAATTGGTTGAATCAGAGTTCGGATGAGGGAGATATCGTTGATTTAAAATCAGTGCTTTTTCCAGAAAATTTCATGACAGCAGGAAAGTGGAAATAGATTGGTGTGCTAGCCAAGAACCTGTATGCACTTGAGCTATAAGATGCATGCAAAGCCTTGAGGAGCAAGTAAAATGTTAGATACTTGGTGGTTGAGAGGGAGAGTAAATTACCTCTCAACATGCAGTGCTAGATGAAGTCTCAAACAATTGTGGAGGAGCCACGATTGGTGAAGCAACTTCAGGACGCTGTGGAGCAGCCACAACTAGAGAAGCTGAGAGGAGATTGAGTAGAGACATCTACTCATGCAGAGACCTCCAATGGGGGGAAACTTCGAGCTAGGTGGGAAGAGGGATCACATGCAGCCATACCTCCAGGTAGGAGGTGGGGCGATGTGGAGTGATCGTCCCACAGAGGCTGATATAGGGGCAGGATCCTTGAGGTACCCAACCTCTTTGATTCGACTTTTCTACAGGAGCCTCGATGAGGAGTAGTAGGACTGGCTGATTGGGCAGAGATAGATGCGAATAGAGCGGCAGAGAGAGATACAGTGCAGGAATCCCAAGACAGCGCAGAGCTAGCAGGCTGCAGCAATGCGAGAGGCACAAGTGTGTTGCACCAATGCAGGATGGCACAGAGAGGTGTTCAACAGTGTGATATGAATGGAAATGTTACAGTAGTGCAGAGGTCAGAGAGGGAGCACTTGTCAGCAGCAGGTAGAGCTTCAACATTAGAGTATGTTTCTAGCCCAACAGAGAGGTCAGTTGGGAGTTTTTTTTGTTCCGAGAGTTGCAGAGCAACCACACTTGGTAGAAGTGTTTCATGCAGAACATTCCAGAGGTACAGGATCGGGTTCGAGTTGAATGCCTTTCTTGTTGGGAGGGAGTGTTGAAAATGGCAACAAGAAATGCTAAAAATAGAAGTGCTAAAAATAGCAGTTTGGGTACTAGTGCCGGATTGCGCAACAAGGAATGAAAAATGGAAGTGCTAAAATTAGCATTCTATTTTTAGGAGTTTGGTATGGATTCCTATTTTAGTTAATCCCTAGACTAAAAATAGGAAGTAAAATTCGAATTTGGTCTTAGCAGATGTTTGAAAAAAAATAAATTAATTCTCCATGAGTCAATTAGTTGTGAAAAATCAATCATTAATTCTATGTGAGGACATGCAACAGTTTCTCCGTTGATTGAGGGATTTATCCATCAGTTAAAGAGATAAGGATTAGTTGTAATTAGTTGGCTCAGTTAACTGAGTCAAGTCCAATTAGATTGATTTAAACAGTTTTTTGAAATTAATGTGAGTTCAGTTAGTTAATGCATGCTTGCATATAACTGTTGCACTTCAAATAACTGAAGATTCTCTCATGAATAACTCATGCATGTCAGTTCAGATAGAGACCTAGTTGAGATCAAAGAAGGGACAATGTACTATCAGTTGGATGAATTTTTTCCTATAAAGGAAGCTCATCCATGGAGAAGGATTTATCTCCTTTAGGACTACATAGTTGGATCAGAGGTTAGTGAGTGTGTGAAGAGGCCAATTCACACAAGAGGCTGCACTAGACCCCAATCAGAATTGTGCAAAGAAATAGGAGGCTTGGAGGGCAGACCAGAGGTTAGATAGAGGCCTTTGACTGTCTATGAGTAGCAGAGGTATTGTAGAGAGAGCAGGATAGCTTTTGAGCTGATTTTTTTTGTAATACTAACTATGTTTCCACTTGTATGATAATACAGAGTTGGGGCTTTAGGCTGAGGCTTTCCCTGGGTAAATTCTTCTGTGTTATGTGTGATTGATTTTTCCATATCAATTATATGTGTTCTTATTGATGTTGCATATGTTCGATTAAGCTTCCGTTAAATTGGTTGTAAAAGTAGATCAAGTATTTTGCTTTAGTATATTTCATTATCAGGTGATCTACAGGTGGGAATTTCTACACAACCTACTCCTAAACTAAGCTACATTGGTATTATAGGACAAAACAATGGAAAAACAGGCTACTACATGCATGCTACAGGAAGCTACTATAGGATTCCTGTATTGCTACAGGAGGTACTGAAATGCTACAGGAAGTTTTTCGAGAGGGTTTGGAGAGTAAGGATGATGGGATAAAGTGATGGCAAGATGGATGAAGGTTGTAGTGGATGGATGGAAGGTGAACAAAATCCCTAGCCAAGCTCAACACTTTAGGAAGGCCAACTTCGGGCTAAGAGTGCTGCTCATGGTGACAAAAAAAACAGAGATCAAGACAATGGTTGGGAGTCATCAAAAGAGAATGGAGAAGCCCTCGATGGAGATGGTGAAAAGATCCCTTTCTTGAAGGTCCAATAGTCCTACAACATCACATGCACGTGTTCTTCTTTTCATTTGCAAAATAGTATAACCAATTGTTGAAAAGATGAGTTGAATTTGAAAACTATCTAACTGATGCTAAAAACCCTGATCTATGCAATGATTCCGTTTTAAACTACAAAAATCATACATGAAAAAAAATGTAGATATTTTTCCAATAAATCATAAATAAGAAATCATCACATAATTTTTTGGGCTGTGAGTTTGGATTCCTCTAGTCGAGCTCCTATGAGAGAGATGAGATAGAGGCATAGTCACAGGATTTTTGAGGAATTACATTCTACCAAAAATGCAGTAACTAATAAACATTCTAATATAAAGTGGAATATCAATACACAAGAGGGACATAAGCTACAGGGGTTGGGCCCAAACCCAAGAGCCTCATCCCTCTGAACTAACTCAATGATGGATGAGTAAGAAACTTCGCATTATCATTGCAGAAATGTCAAATACATCACATAATAAGTATAAAAGAAGAAGTCACAAGTGTTTGAGCTTAATATCTTCTTAGCTGCAACCAAAATTTGAATCCTAATGAGTTCCTTGGCATGTTTATTTATACAAAAGGGTAGCCACCAATATCTCCCTAGAAAATAGAGATGTTTGGCTCCCAAAACTCGAGAAAGGTAGATCTAGATCTTTCTTGAACTGCACTGGCTTCACTGCCAATGACCTCGTCCTACTTGGCTGCCAATGACTCCGAGTTGATGAGAGACAAAGTGGTGATCTTTTCCGATTGAAGGATTTAAGGAGGTAAACAACCTCTTAGAATCTCTCCTTGTTGTTTACTCTAAGCTTCTACATTGAAATTATCTCAAAATTGTCCCAATTCCTGCATTTAAACCATGTTAGGCCACATGACATAGCAACACATCTTTTATCCTCATCATTGAGCATAATATAACAAAAATTGTAAGTAAATGTGAGAAAGAGATAATTCTAAAGCTGGAGGATGGCATTATGACCCTTGTGATATACCTATTGATGAGCCTCATCATCACCCCCCTCCTAAAGTTGTTGCTCATTCTCTGAGCGACTCATTCATCTATGTCAATGTCTTTCATGGCCGTAGTGGCCTCTTTGACATCCCAAGGATCTTAAGAAGGTGTGCCTTCTTGAGGATAGAACCGTGCATCCCTTTCTATGTCTGTTAGATGATTCCTCTCCTCTTCCTCATCCCTTCGTTCTTATAGACCTAGCAAGAAAGGTGGACTGATCTCGAGTCCAATCCAGTTGATTTTTAATCTTTGCATGATTCTTTTGTACAGGGGTGTCCTTTTGAATGCATTTTTCAGCCTTTCAGGAGAATGATACTCTCTGATTTGGAGATTGTGGGGTAAGACATTCCATATTCTCTTGTTTGCTTTCTAGCTTTTTGTTCCTAACAACTTGAGTGTGTCTTCAAAATTTGAGATGGCCTTCTCTTGGGTGGAAAGGTATATGGGTGATAGATTAGCATATTTGGAGATATGATATTATTACTAATGAAAACCACTGGGCTTATCTTCTCTGTTCTAATATATGGTGGTTCTTTTTCTTCCCTTTCCATTACTTTCTTTACCTCCTCAGCTTTGGCCTCCTCATGAGTCATCCAAGATGCTAGGGCCATCAATTGTAGGCCCCCCAACTTTCTTAAGGTCCCAAACATTCATATCAGTCAAGGTGAGGTTATGCATGTAGAAATCAACTAATTTTTCTCTATATTCTATGCTACTTTGGTCACATAATTTATGAGTTGTTTGTAGTCTTGGAATGGCATGGATCCATGTTGTGCTAGGGTCTTGATTTGGAATTTCATCCACTGCTCTTTGAGAAAGAGTGCATAAGACCTGGATGGCTATCTGTACTGTACTGCCTCCATGGAGAGGCTTTCCATTGTGCCCAGTTGAGTTTCCTTCTCTTGCAACTTCTTCCTCAACCACTTGTTCTCTACTTATAGTTGTTCCTCCCTCATATTGGTCTCTCTTTCTGTTAGCTCACTCAACTCTTTTCCCATTTCAAGGACCTTTTCTTCCATGAGGCCCACATCTTCCACCTTTTTGGATTTAGCGATTTGCATCCATTTGTGGGTTCTTCCTCTTTGTGTTTCAATTTCAAAGAAAATTGGGATTGCAAATTTTTGGGGAATAAATCTACTTCCTTCAATGAATTTGTAATAGGATCTCAAATTAGGTTGTGGAATAGGCTCCTGTAGCTCTGGGAAGTCCTTCTCAAATGTTTTTAGGGAAGCTTCCACCTCCTATGGCTTTTGTATTACCTTCTGACCTTCCTGTAGCACCTTCTTCCCTTCCTATAGCACCTTTTGTTCTTCCTGTAGCACTTTCTGCTCTTCTTGTAGCACACTCTGTTTTTCCTATAGCATACTTTGTTTTTACAGTAGCTTCCCATTTCCCTTTTGTTGGAGGGTGGTAAGTGTCTTGGGTTGTTTATATGAGGTTGATATAGTGGTGGGAATCCTTGCATATTCTATAGGAGTTTTTGAGATGTTCTCTAGAGAGGTGACGTCCTCAACTTTCCTTTCAGTGGGCCCTACCTCCTCTTTTTTACTTGGGGACTCTTCAATTGTGATAGGGGACTTTGTGGGATTTTGAGGCCTTCCTTGATTAATCCTGGTGATTTTCCCGGTTTTAAAGTAGAGGGAATTTTTCCTTTGCTTTTTTTGTTTGGGTTTGACTGGTGTGCTTAAGGTAGCTAAGGTGGCAACTACCTCTTTTTCACTAGGTCCCAAAGACAAACTTGTTTGCTCTGGGGATATCCCCTCTTCTCTAGATTCAATAAATTTCTTAGGGCTTGGTTTTTCCTCTTTCTCCTCTTCTTCTTCTTCATCTTTCTCTTTCTCTACTTTTGCCTCGAGGTCTCCCTCTATTTTCTATGCCTCTATCTCTCTTTCCTCTTCTTCCTCTACTTCTTCTTCTTCTTTTTCCCCTACCTCTTCTTCTTCTTATTTTTCCGCTTTGCCTCTTATTCTCCTTCTTTCCCATCTCTTCCTCCAACACTAGAGGTTGGGGTCTCCCTTGATGTGAGGGTTTGAGTGTCAATGAAGGTCTCTCTGTCCATATCAATGAATTTGGACCAAAGGACAGAGATTCTTAGTTTGTTTTAGGTATCTACCACTATCTGTTTTATGAGGCCATGGTGGCCTAGGTGTTGGTGTTTTCCCTCTTTCACTTTTTGGCTCATGTCCCTGATGGAATGTAGGAGGAAATATCATATGCTGAGTCTTTTTGCCGGGGGAAATTCTGCTTGAAACCTTAGTTCATGGAGTAATCTAAAATGGTATCCATAGACTACACTCAGCATTCCTTCATAGGAGATCTATTTTAGGATATGGTAGGCCACCTCATCCCAGGGATAGGGTAGGCTCTCCCTCCTAACTCCATTATTGTCTTCAATATTTTTTTCATCAGTAGTGAAGAAGTTCTTTTTGGCAATGGCACTGGTGGTTTTGTCTTCTCTTTTCCATTGGATCCCTAGGGGAAGGGTTGTCACCTTGCTAATTAGCTCAGAACTGATTGAAATAATTAATCCCCTCACCACAGTGGTGGCACTAAATTCTGTCTAAGAGCTTATGGCCATGGAAAATTCATATGCAATGTCATCATCTTATCCCTTCAACAATTCAAAGAATCATAGCCACTGATGTTTTCTAAAAATTTCTAATACAAGAGGGTGAAGATGAATCCTTTAGTGTCTAAAGGCTCTCTTCTATTGAATCCTCCCCTCATCTCTTTTCTTTGTTTTCAACCGAGTGAAGGAGGGATGCTTCCTGTAATAGATTTGATGTATAATTAAGTGGAAATAGAGGGTTGGAATCTCTAGTTGATGACAATTTTATATATTCTCTCTAATCTACATCCAGAAAAGTTCTTGCAATCTACATTTTGACTGATATTTCCTATAGACTTTATGGTGCACCATCATATAAGTTATGGACATATGAGGGAGAGGATGCAGTTATTTTTACCACGTGGCCTGGGATAAATATGAAAAATTGGAGATCAAATTGAGCCTTGGTGGTGTTCTTTCACCTTTTCAATCTTCCTGTAGCAATTCCTCAAGCTTCTTGTAGCTTTTGCAGGCTCACTGTAGCTTCCTCCTGTAGAAATGGAAGAGCAAGTTTTGACTCTCCTCGATGGCTCCCTAAGCTTTTCCTCACCTTAACTATTCTTTAAATGAGTGTAAATGCAAGATAGTTCAAGCCCCAATACAATATATGCCATTTTTTTCTTGGGCTAGAAGCGCATTGATGACTTGGCAAAGGCATGAGGTTTCCTCTTTTAGACCGTTGTCCCCACCTACAGTAATCATTCCCTTGTTCCTCGTAATCAACACCCACTCCCTATGATCTTATCTTGACTGATGCGACACCTCCAGATTGCATGAGGCTCATAATCACTATTTGTTTACTGACCAAGGGTGGCCAAGTTAATTAGCCACCTCCAGCTTATAAAAATATCTCCTCTAAAAATTCATACATTTTTCATTATTTTTGTTCTTGTGTATATCTTCTATGCTCCTCATGGTATTTGAATATTGTTGGTACTATGTGTGCAGGTCCTTTGTTGATGTCCCAGGTGTTGTTGCTGTTGTTGGAGAGTCCTGATTGGAGTCGTAGAGTTACTACAGAGTGGCTCATGAGTTGGTATCCCCCCTCTTCTTGATGGGAAAGGAAAAAAAAACTAGGATTATGGTTTTTCTGTAATGGTTGCTCAAGCTGCTACAGGAGGAGGTTTTCTTCCTATAACAGTCATTTTTCCTCTTCGAATGTCTTTTAAATGTATGGGAGTGATAAGAAAGGGTGTAGAGGGCTTGTAGGATGATGCTAGGGCTTTGAGGGAGTAGTGTAGGTGTGCGAAAGTGGAGAGGATGTGCTCTGTGTTTTTCAAGATTTTTTTTTTAGGATGAGACAGAGTGGAGGGTTGGTTTTGAAAAATATTAATTTCTCTTGTGAACAAGGATGGATGAATGATGGATAGATGGTGGATCAAGGTGGTAGAGACTTATTTACCTTTGGCAAGTTCATGATTGGTGGTCTTTTCATTCAGATTCTCTTCCTGTATTCTTTTGGGGCCCTCCTGTACTGCTAAAGGATCTTCCTGTAGTAATTACAGTCTTCTTGTAGCAATCTAGAGAGGGGCTGAAATTTGATTTTTTGAGCTACTGGGATGATGGAGAGTGGTGAGCACATGATTTTGTATGGATGATATGGAGTAGCTCTAGAATTCACCACTGTCCTCAAACCTGCAAAATGACAAAAATAATTAACATACATGTGAATCCATGTCCTGAGATTCTTCTTTGTTTTTTTTGTTTTTTCTTCTCTTTTTTTTTCTTGAGACACACAAGCTGCCTCAGTGGAGGTTTTCAACCTATATGCCTGCCCTGAGCACCTCAAGAGAGGTTTTCACCCAGGGATCTTTACTTTTTCCTTTTCTTTTGTCCTGAGCTTCCTTATGGAGGTTTTAAACCCAAGAGTTGGCCTCTAATGCCTCATAAAGGTTTTCATCCAAGATTTTTTTGTTTGTTTTTTTTCTCCTTTTAAAAAAAATAGTATCTAAGAATATTGTGGCTTGGAAGCTATGACACTTCCAATCACATTAACCTCTTTGCTGATGGTGCTGATGGATTCTTCCTTAGACATATGATTTTTGTATACCTTCAACATGTAGCCATTGAAAAGAAAGGGAATCCCTTCCTCATCAATAGTCCTGATTTGAATAGTTCCATTGTCATGACATTTCTATATCAGGTATGGGCCTAACCATCTTGTCATTAATTTTCCCTTGAAATCCTTGAATCTAGAGTCATATAGTAAGGCCCAATCCCCTTCTTGAAATCTTTGTCCTTGATATGCCTATCATGCCAGACCTTCCTCTGCAATTGGATAACTTTGGTGTGTAGGAGGGCCTGCATTCTGAACTCATCCAAGCTATTTAATTGGAGAAGCCACTCCTATTGTGCTTTGGTGACATCTAAATCCAATTGGGTTCCCATTCTCAAAGTATTATACTCAAACTCAATAGAGAGCAGAGCTTTCTTTCCATAAACCATATTGTATGGAGTAAAACCAGTAGTTGTTTTCTAGGTTGTGTTATAGGCCCAAGTGGCCTCCAATAATCTATCTACCCAATCCCTCCTGCTACTGCTCACAGCCTTGGTGAGGATGACCTCTAATGCTTTATTTGTAACCTCTACTTGTCCATTGGCTTGAGGGTGATAGGCAGTATATTTTCTGTGTTTGATATGATGATGTCTTAACATATTCTCGTTCAGATGTGATGTGAATTGAGCTCCCTGATCAGTGACTATCTCTCTGGGGTACCCAAATTTGCAGAACAAATTCCCCCTTAAAAACTCAACCACTTACTCCTCTGTTGCTGCCTTGACAACCTTTGTCTCAACCCACTTTGTCAAGTAATCATTGCACATAATGATGTACTTTCTTTGCCCTAATGGTGGATCAAATGGCCCAATAAAATCCATGCCCCACTTGTCAAATGGCTCCAAAGCCACCTGGGGTTGTAGGGGAATTTCATCCTTGGGTGTGAGTTTCCCCATCCTCTGGCACTGATCACATCTGCTGGTATACCTTCTTGCATCTTGGTGGAGAGTGGGCCAATAATAACCGGCTTGTAGAGCTTTGAAAGTTGTTCTCTTGGCAGAAAAATGATCTCCACAAGGCCCATCATGACAAGATGAGTGTATGTCAAATACTTCCTCTTCCCTGACACATCTCCTTAAGATTTGATATAGCCCCACCTTGAAGGAATTTCCCCCAATCCAAGTGAAAGGGGTGCTCTTCCTTACAATTATTCTCTTCTCCCTAGATGACAGATTTGGAGGAAATATTGCAGCCACTAGGTAGTTTGTTATGTCAGCAAACCATGGGGAGAGAACTGATATAGAAAATAAGTTCTCATATGGAAGCTTATCAACTACAGGCAAAGCAATTCTAGATAGAGAATTTGCAACTACATTTTCTTTTCTTGGATTGTCAATGATAGTTAAATCAAATTGTTGTAACAATAACAACCATCTGATGATTCTAACATTTACATCAGGTTTGTTCATCAAGTATTTTATAGTTGCATGGTAAATATGCACAAAAGTTTGGTATCCAGTGATGTAGTGTCTGAATTTGTTCAAATAGTTTACAACAATTAGGAGTTCTTTCTCATTTACAATGTAGTTCAATCCAGCCTTAGACATATTTTTACTAATGAAGTAAATGGCATAAGGTAACTTAACATCTATTTTTCCTAAAGTTGTCCACCACAACTTTGTCAGATGCATCAACATGGATATGGAAAGGCAGAGCCCAATTTGGGCCTCTAAGTATGGGTGCAAAGGTTAATTTCTCTTTCAAGATCTCAAGGGCCTCTTGGAAGTTATTTGTCCAACAAAATTTTGAGTCATTTGCAAACAACCCAAACAATGGTGAAGCCACTTTGTTGAAGGACTTGATGAACCTCCTATAGTATCTAGATAAGACCAAGAAACTCCTAACATCCCTCTACTTTTGAGGAGTAGGTACCCTTTTTATGATGGGAATTTTGTTTGGGGCCACTTGTATTCCCTTATGAGATATTGAATGGCCAAGGGTTGTCCCTACATTCATTAAGAATTCACACTTCTTAGGACTAAGTGAGAGGTTCATTTCAATGCACTTTTTTAGGACTTTCCCCAGATTAGAGAGAGCCTCCAGGAAGTCACACCCATAGGGAGTGAAATCATCCATGTAGATTTCTATGGAGTCATGTACCAGCTCAAAAAATATTATCAAAACTTCCCTTTGAAAAGTGGCAGGGGCATTACATTAACTGAAGGGAAGGACCCTATAAGAAAAGGTACCCCAAGGGAAGGTGAATGTAGTTTTGTCTTGATCCCCAGGGTTGATATGGATCTGATTGTAACCACCGAATCCATCCAAGAAAGAGAAGAACTTCTTCGCTGCAAGACCATCTAAAACTTGATCAATGAAAGGTAAAGGGAAATGGTATTTCTTTGTGGCTTCATTCAACTCTCTGTAATCCACACAGATCCTCCACTTCCCATTCTTCTTTGGGACCAACACTAGATGGGACACCCACTCACTATCTGAGATGGGGTATATGAACCCTGCATTTAGCAACTTCTGCAACTCTTCCTTTACTATGTCCTTGAGGGATGGGTTCATTCTCCTCTGAGGTTGGCAGGCAGGTTTTCATCCCTCCTTGATGTAGATGTGATGAGTACAAACCAAAGGATGCACCCCTTTCATTTCTTTATAGCTCTAAGCAAAAGCATCTAAGTGCTATCTCAACATTTTTCACTTCTTTTCTTGATTGGCTGAGAGAGAAGGGCTAATATTCAAGGTTCCAAAGGGACCAAATTATACAACTTTTACATGTGTTAGACTTGGGTCAACTAGGCATAACTCAGTCCAAGGATTACCCTTAGATTCCTTCACAAGATCAACAAGAGGCATGGTATTGGGGGGTTGGTTATGGAGGATTTGGTCAATGAGGTCATCTTCATCAGGTTGCCCCCCTCCTATAACAACATCTAGGGTAAATATTGGATGGAATGTTGTATGACACACTTCATCTTCCTCCTCCTCTTCTAACCATAGGGGAAAGTCATGATCAATGGATGGCTGAGCAGGGGGGTACAATACCAACTATTTGGACAAATGCCAATTCTTAATGGTCATGTTCTCAGCCCTACAACTTATGTAAGCATCAGCATTGGCTAGCCATGGTCTTCCTAGGATGAGAGGATAACCATTGAATTTGGTTTTGGGTTGGAGAACCAAGAAGTTAGAAGGATACTCCTAGGACTCAATAGGGACCAGTACATTCTCAACAACTCCCTCAGGAGCTACTACAAATGTATCTGCAATTTGTAGCATTGTAGTGGTATTTCTCAGCGATCCTTGGAGGTTTAGTTTTAGCATGGTTTCTTTAGTCATCACATTGATGGGAACCCCAAGATCAATCAAGGTGTGAGGGACAATGATGCCATCGATATACACATCAAGCACAGGACTTCTAAGGTCAAGATATTTTGGAGAAATCACTCTCCCCAGCATCAAATCAGATAATTGTCCAATAACATTGATGGTGGGGGTGTCTCTTTTTCTCTTCTCAGGGTGTTTAGAGGAGGGTATTTTAACACAAAGATTCTTCAATTCTCCTAGAAGTTAGTTTTTTCTGGGGTGTGCTGGTAAGAATGGATCAATCTCTCAGGAAAAGGAGGTGGATTTACTTGAGAGCTACTCTCTTCCTTTTCCTTGTCAATCTCTTCAGGTGGAGATGGAGGTTGGTTATCTGGGAGTACTCTTCCAGACCTGAGGTTGATTTCTTGAATCTCCATAACATAGGAAGGGTAAGATGTCTCTCCACTGTAGACCTATTATGCCTTCTTGTTATTCGAGTTCAAATTAGGTTGAGTAGGAATCTAAGGTTGCTTAGGTGAAGCGGGATGAGTGAGCTGTGGTTGAGATGGAGGTGGAGGCAGTAAAGCAGGAGGTTGGTTGAGTTGGGGCCTCCACCCTTGTCATGAGTTATTCCACTGAGGATGTGGAGAAATATATGGATGAAAGGGTTGATTGACAATTTTGGGAGGATATTGAGGTGCATAAGGCAAGAAAGAGGTGTGGACCATGATGGATGAGTGGAAGAGTACCAAGGTGGAAATGTTGCATTCTAGTTAGGATAGTAATAAGAATAGGATGCACCTTGCAAGCCCTACTGGTATGGCTAAGGTCCCTAAGGCCTCCTTTGATTGATAAAGAAGAGTTTCTAAGCCCCACCTTTTGTGCCTCGGTATACAACTTTCAATCCAGGCAAAGAAGAGCACTTATCTGTGGCATGGTTTTCCTCACAGACTGAGCAGACCTCTATGACATTTAATGGACATTCATTTATGGGGTGCCTTCTAGTGCATTTAGGTAAAAAAAATGGCTAAGGCCCTCTCTGCTTCCTCTTGTCTCCTCTTGATCTGCATGGTATCCATTTTCAAAGAAAAGGTATGCAACATTTCACTTTTAAAGTCCTCCAACATGTTTCCAATTTCATTCTTGATGGATTTTGTGGAGGGAGAGTAACCGACCGAAGCTTGACTAGCCCTACCCTTCTTCATAGCAATCCCTAGAATGCTTTTTGAACACTGTTTTTATGTCCTCATATGATAACTGATAGATGTCTCCCCTAGAAAACATGTTGAAGGTTTCGAGCATGTCCTACTTGATCCCTCAGAGAAGAACTAACTTGAGTGATTCAGGATCGAGGGTGCATCTGGCCCTCCTATAACTGAGATAGAATCTTTCCTCATAGTCCTTTAAGGATTCATCAGGTCCAATAGTCATTCTAAATATTTCTTCTTTGGTTTCTTTGGACCTACAATAGTCCCTGTAATTTTTGTTAAAGGCTTCTTGCATTTGAGCCCAGGTAGTGATGATATCCACAGGTAGACCCATAAACCAGTGCAAGGCTGCATCTTTAAGCGTAGATGGGAATAACTTCAGCTTTTGGTCATTAGAGGTATAATCATAGGTCCTAAGAACAACATCAAATTCAAACATAAAAGTATCAAGGTCCTAATTGGTTAAGCCATGGAAGTGAGGAAGGGTAGTAAGGATTATATTCTTTATTCTGGCCTCTCCATTAGTTTCACTGGTAGGGAAAACCTCCTCATTCCTTTTTTCAACCATGGTTTGGGTAGGTGAAATGGGTTCTTCTTCTTCCCCAATAGGCTCTTCAAAATCTTAGGTTTTTCACCTAAGGGGTCTTCTAACTCCCCATTAGTGAGAGAGGGAAGTTGACAGTCATTGAAGAAGAGTGTAGGTTAATCGTTTGATGGTGTGGGGGTGTTTGGTAAGAATTTTCCTTCAGTATCTCTACTCCTACGAGGCATGAAATAAATATTTTTATTTTATCTGTTTTTTTCAAAAATGAATGCAAAACAGAAAGAAATGCTTAAGAAAAAATAACATCTACCTAGATACCTCCCCTACAATGGCACCAAAAAATGGTGAACCCTGGTATTGCACCAAGAGTGCAACAACTCCCAGAGTGATCTGAATCCCGATCGAAATTGATATTGGTTTATTAAAATTTCAAAAGTGTGCATGTAATTAAAAAACACCATTAAAAAAAGCTTAATCAATCGTCATAGGAAACTTGAAAGGAAAATTGCATCAAAATAAATAAATCACAAGAGACAAAAACACCAGCACGTTGATAACAAAGTTCTTCTATCTTTATTTCTGCGTCTCCAGGCCCGGTCTTAAGTGGGGAGGCCTTTTTTATTAAAATTTTCCAAAATCATCAAAAGTAAATATAAAAATGCTTCAACTACAATCCAAACCAACTCTGCTGTATTCTACTTTGTCTTTGGATCCTGTAGCAACTTTTAGATTTGAAAAAGACTTCCCGATTTTCCCGGAATGTCTCTCCAAAGTTTCACTGCATAAAACCTCCCTATGTTGTACAAAATTCAACTTGTTCTCTCCATTGCATGTTGGTTACATTTTATAATAATAATTAGGAGGTCGGGAGACCAAATCTCGACCCCTCCTCCGTCTTTGGTTGGATAACTGATATGGTTCGTGTGTATATATATATATATATGGTGGTGGGGTCATGGAGCCGCCACCCCTCACCTTCCAACACATTACATTTCACATTATCTATATGGCCCGTAGGCCTTATCACATGGTTTTTCGCGTATGTTTAGTTGGCGGATGTGATAAGTCTGGCGGATGTATGGTTGGCAGGCTCCCACCATCATATATATATTTTTATTTAATATGTTAGAGTCGGTCTGTTCAGCCCTCCGTCAGAGATCATAACCTCTTTTGTTGCATTTCATTTTAGGTGTCCCATTCTACTCGATCACCTACATTCCATTTAGGAGCATCGATCCTCTGATGAAAGGGTCTTGTCCCCATACTTCACTCATGTCATTCACTTGCTGGTTGATGTCTATTCATTAAAAAAAAAAACATATACAGTCTTCTTTTCTTCAAAGTTGCAAAAGTTGTCTTTAGGGTTTTAGTGTCAAGTAGGTCTAGGGTTTCATTAGGGTTTTGTCTATAAATGCTTCAGAGTGTCTAATAATCACCAGGAGACCATGAGGATGTTCTATCGCCAATAAATTTTGTTAATAGGTATCCGAAGATGTGTTTTTCCTCAAAACTCTGTTTTGAGGAAAAAACAGAGTATTTAGCTTTATTTGTACAAAATCATGTAAATTTTGTTCTCTTCATTGTAAATTCCTTCACCTGCACCCTGGTTCCTTTCCTTAGCCTAAGAAGCTCCAACACCTGCAAAGACAAGCCAAGCTCAGGTCATTTCGCTCATTACAAAGTGAAAAAGCAGTGAAAAAGTCCAAAACAGAGGTTGAAATAAAAGTTATTTGCAAAACATTATAAAAATGGGTTTTGGGCAAAATTAATTTGAAAAGCCAATGTATAAAGCATGTCTCCAAGTTTTGAAAGTTCATTTGCATGCCAAGAACAAAGAGGAGGCAACTCAAAGTAATTTTTGTGCACAAGTGAGAAATTGGGCGAAATTGGAAGAAAATTGGCCGGCGCGGCGCACTGGGCAGAGGGCGTGGCGCATTGGGTGAGTTGCGCGACGCACACAACAAAAGGCCCGAAACTGTTAAGAATCATTCCAAATTGCCATTAAATTGCACGGATTTTCCAGTTAGAGCCTCCATATCTATGATTTATCTAATTTTGTGCTAGGCTATGGTGGTTTATGGATGATAATGGTTAAACAAAAACATCAAACCCTACCTCTTAAATTACCTCAAGCAAACTTGCTGTTAGGGTTTCAAAATCATTGTTTTGTCACCAAAATTCACTGCCACATCCCATTGGTCCTTGGTTTTCATAATTTCCTAAGTTTCCCTATCCCCCTAAGCTCAGTAATTACTTCTCCCAAATTCCCTTTCCCCAAATTCCCAAACCCAAAACTTCAAACCCTAACCCTACAAAAAATTTCCTAACCCTATACATAAAACCCCTCAAACCCTCCTATATTTCCCTAACAAAATCTGTCCCAAAAATACCTAATCCCTCACTATTTTTCCTCCCTCCTAACAGTCCCTTGTTTCACTGTTTTCCCCTTGGTGGCAGAGGTTAAGCACATCACTAAAAAGCAGTCCAACACAGTTTTCATACATCAGCAATCAGTTTTCTCCAAGGCATTTTGTATAGCAGTCATGGCATCTGAGCATTCATCTGATTATGAAATGGAAACCCAAAGTGACTCACCCATGGAGGAACATGCACCCTGGAGGCCTCATAGAGGTGGCAGACATATCAGAGAAGAACCACTCACCCTCACTGAATTACAGGCCTGCCCTCTTTCCATCTATTGTGTCCAACATCAGTCATGTTATGAGTTTTGTGAGAAGGTTGCTAATGTTCAATTTCATCATGAGTTGGCTCGCTTGTTTGTACTACATTTACATGGTGATCAGGCCACCTTAGCTAGTGTCACTTTCACACTAACACCAGAAACCATTTCATTGGCAACCGGCATACCAAACATTGGAGAACCATGGAACAAGAGGAAGAAGATTGTCCGACAGCATTATGAGCCATATATTAAACCCGGTTTCTTGAGGCAACTCAAAAGAGTGTTTCCATTCTGATATCTTAAAGATGAATATGCTCCACTAATGAAATTAATACTAAAGTATTTCAGCTGTGAGGGACGGTTCTCTCGTTTATATGCTTATCACATAAGGTTTCTCATGCATTTCACCCGGGTACGAATGATGAACATTCCTTATCTCATATGCCGGAACATAGAGAGGATGACCACCCTTGTGCAGCACAAAACCCCTCAGCAGCAACTTAACAATGTTTATCATTTTTCTCTCATCAAGATTGTGGTGGTTCATCAGCTTGGATTACAGGGCATCACTTGGGATGATTTCATCTCCCGTGACTTATTCAGAGCTTCACAGGGGCCTTCAGAGGCTGGGCATGAGACAGGTGGACCTTCTCATTAGCATGAAGGCCATGATCCACACACTGCTACTATACCGGTTTTCATTACTTATCAGAAGGGTACCAGGCAGTTGTTTGTGGTAGCTAAGCGAGTGTTATCTCCACTCGGTGTGGAAGGGGCCTCGTTTCCGACATCAACACCACAAGTACAGGACAAAGGCAAGAGGCCAATGCAGGATGAGGGGCCTTCAGGTGAACGAGAGACCGACTTCATTCTCATTCAGGATGACGATACAGATATGGGCCCGCAAAGTGCCAACCTTAGAGATATCATCCAAGAGCAGCAGACAGAGATCAAAGCCTTGTCCCTCGACTTGGAGAGGGCTAAGTGGAATATAAAATACTTGGAGCAAAGGAATAAGCAGCTTGAAGATCAGCAGGTGATTATGGAATTACAAAACATCAGGGAGAATCGTCAAGCTGCCCAAAGGAGGAGGATTGAATTCACTTCATTGGAGCAAGAGATTAATGATGATCGGGATTCTTGGCTCGAAAGAGTCAACATCCACTTAGAGGGACTACTGGACAAGGCTGATAGGGACAAAGCATTGCTGAGACACATGGCTTTCCACTACATGGCACAGAACAAGGTTTGCAAGGCACGAATAAGGAATCTAAAGGCAAAATTAAAGAAGGCAATAAGGAAGCAAAAGAGGCAAAAGGAGCATCATCGTCTTCAGATATTGGCCGAAGCCTCTTTAGCCTAGCATGAAACTTGATAGAGAAGGTCTAGCCCAAATTTCAAGAAATTTGGAGCAATTTTTGGCATTTTGAAATTTTTTGCACTAAAAAACAGGTTTTGTCTCCCTATGCGCCGCGCCACGTGGCGCTCGCTTTTGCTAGAGGGCTCCAAATCCAAAAAACTTTGCATTTCTGGATTTTTCATGATAAATTATGGTTTCTTGTGCATGGCCAAGAAATTTGGGCAGGTTTTGAGCCCTCAAGAGGCCAAAAACACTCAAAAAATGACCTCATTGCCCCTATTTTGACACACAGGAAGCAGTCTTGGGAGATTGAATTTTTGGAGGGGCAAATAACATCAAAATTCAGAAATACCACTTGGGTTGGAAAGTAGATAGGCAGGAATTTCCAACAAGCTATCTTGGGCTCAATTTGGACTCCGGGAAGGGCCTCAAATTCAGCTCCAAAGTGGCGCGACACATAGAGAATCAGGCGCAGCGCATAGAGGATTTTTGCCTATTTTTCACTGTACAGCTCATAAATTCGCTCAGTTTTGATCAGTTTTGCTTTTTAATGTTACTCTTGATCTTTCATGATGTAATTTGATAACCATGATGTAATATTGGCACATTTTTACTTTTTCTAGAGGATTCATTCACTAAAAAGTGAAAATTAAATGAATGAATCAGTTTCCTAGCATATAGGGGCAAGTTGTTTGATTACCTAGATTTCAGTTCCTTGTTTAGAATTGGTTCAAACATCTCCTAGAATGATGAGCTCGACCCCTAGAGGCATGGGAAGGAGTTAGGCTTGTCTATATCATGTAATTTCTCAGTCATTTTCAAGGTTGGATACTTGGGATTTCTTGGCACTTCATTGTACATTTCAGTTCTGCAATTTTGGCAAAGGAAAGACCAGGGTTTTGCGGCACTTGTTGGGATCCATGTGGCTCTATGTTTTGATGGTGTTTTTCTCTAAGTAATTGTAAGTTTACTGATATTTATGTGTATCATTTTCCCTTCTCTTTTCTTCTGAAATTAAACAAATGAGTGATTGAGGTAGAATTCATTGGACTGTTGTGCTCTGCCTTGAAATTTTGTTTAATTTTACATGTTTTCATCTGTTTGAGGAGGACTCTTGAGAATTTCTTGCCCTCCTTAGCCCCTCACCGGTCTGATCCATCCATTCATTCAATCCAAAGCATCAAAATGATTGCCTTCCTTGCCCCAATCAGAACTCTGCAAAAACTAGGCCTCATCCCCGGACCCAAATTTGCCTTTTCCTTTTTTCAACACAAAACCCTCAAAAAGTCAAAACAAATCCTTGCACTTCATACCTAGCCTAAGATCAGTTGTTAAATCAATCATCTCAAGCCCCATCGATTATCTTTCGCTGAGATTGACCCGGAGAGAGCCCTCTCCTGTCCTCGTAGGGCTAGCTACGAGGCTGAGCGTGGTTTGATGTGGACCTAGAACCTTGCCTTTTCAGCCTGAGGCAAATCTAGGCTCTAACATAGTGGCGACCGTACTGGGGAAGAAAATGGTTTGCTTGTTGATGTCATTTGTTTTATAAGCTACAGACGGAGCCTGAAGTTATGCCAGGTAGACTTTGAAATGTTTTTGCTTTGCATTAGCGCAAGTAGATAAACGTTGCTTCAGTCAATCTCTGGTCTAGCTTGTAGTCGTGACACTTGACTTGCAAATCACCCTAGTACATCTGAGAATTATAAGATTTTGGATGATAAGTTTAGAATTTGATAGGCTGAACAAGTTGTTTATGTCCCTTTGATTTCTTGAAATAATATCACACTGGCTTCCAGAAGACATACCAGAGCAAATCTGGATCCTGATCCTCCTCCTGTCTATGAAAATCCTAACCTTATTCCAAGAATCATATGCCAAGGAAGTTCTATCGCTCCTGTGTTCAAAGCTCAGTCGTGTCCTGTTGATTTTGAGTATCTTGAGGATCAGGAATTTGATGAGCAGTTTGATTTGTCTCTGTTTGAAACCAAATCTGAAAGTGTTGTCACTTCCATTGTCTTAAATCCTGAGTTTATTCGAAATCTTGAAACTGAAAGGGCTAATAAATCCATTGATGATTACATTTTGAAATAGCTCCAGACTTCAATTACGGCTTCTAATATTGCTGATTTCTTAGAGACTGCTTTTGCGACCCTTGGGTCATCCGCAATTGCGTCTAGTTCAAGAATTCCCTAGAGACAGCCTAACAAGACAAAACACTATGACTCAGAAGTTTGAGGAAAGACCAACTTGGCAACCTCCACTTGATGCTTCTTGGTGACGTACTGATACCAAGCTTGCTACTATGCTATGGTGTCCCCAAACTTCTTGATGGTGTCTTTCTGATAGCAGACTCTTGCCTCCAAAACTTCTGGGTATATGGTTTTGGAACCTTTTTCCAACTCATCCTAAAGCATGTGCAGCATGGTCTTGACCATGACAGGACTATCAATGTACTTCTGCATGTTTTGTGCACTCAAATCAAAGTCATCGTTGGTGGCCTCTCATCTTAGATGCTCCATGTACCTGTTGATCTCTAGTCGTACTTGTTTCTTTTGCTTAGCTTCAGTGAGGGCACTGATTGACAAGATCCTGTGCGTTCTCACCATGACTTCCAAACTCTTATAAAACCGTGCATATGAAGCATGTATGTTGCTGATGAACGGGGCGATATGCTCATAGTTCTGGATCAACATCCATATCCTTTATTTTTCTATCTCTTCCCACAACTTCATCATCTTTGGCAAGTGAAGCGGGGCTCCCTTGTACCTCATTGTCCATTCTTGCACATGGGCGATAACATCATGTAGGTCCTTGAGAGTTTGGACAATCCTTCTTCTCCACTGCTAAAAAATATATAGATGGAAAATTTCCTTATGCACGGTGATAAATCCATCATATATTTTCTGCATCGTGTCCTCAAGAGTCGATACTTCAACAAGTATCGCTTTCCTCATTTCTACCATTGTGGAGCCTACAGATTGTTTTGCCTTCTGCTTGTCCACTTGCAAGTTATTTTCCATCTATTCATTCTCTGATAATAGGAAATTCACATTTGAGCTTGTGGCTCCTGCATAAGCCAAGGTGGCATCAGCCATGACAACTTGATGCTTTTTGGCATCTGACACTATCACCCTTTCCTTCACAAATGTAGGTGACACGTGATCATTCGGGAAATTATTTCTCCACGCCTGTACAATATACTTTTGAAACTCTTAAAATGATAGATTGTACACATCCATCATCAGATCATCATCAAGGATAACACCCTCTCTCTGCTCGCTCAGGAGTGGTTATGATATTGGAGGTGGTGGAGACTGAGGGTTGACCTCAGGTGCTTTCGGCATGATGTCAATGTCTTGGTCCTGTGGCTCCTGCCCCAACTCCATGTCTCTCAATTCGATCAATTTCTCAATCTGCTGAGAAATTTCTCGATCCTGCATCTTCTCACCCTCTTCTTCAACTGCTGACTTTTTTGACTCCTCAACATGTATTGGCGCAATTTTTTTGTCATCATGCCTTTCCTTTCATCTTCTTCTTATTTCTGCTTCTCTTCCCTCTCTCTCCTTGTTAGCTCCCACTCTTCCTTCAACTTCTTCTTCATTTCCTACAACTTCCTCTTTCCTTCCTCCAGCCTTCACTTTTCTTTCTTCCTTCGCTATGCCCTCTCTATGTGTTGTTGCCTCTTTTCCTCCACTGCCAAAGTTTCTTTCTCAATGAGAGGATCTTCTTTGAAATTGTAGCTTTACTCAGCCTCTAGGTTCTTGGAAATCTTCCTCTTACCATTGTCCTGCATTGGTTTGTTGCTTATTGTTGTTACTCCTGCAGTGTTGCTAATTGGAGAGCATCCTTCCATGTTGTGGCTATACTGATCGGTTCATTAAGCTTGAAGTAGTTGTAGCAATACCTCCAAGGGTCCTCCTCTTCCCAATGACATATCTTGTGGATCCATGGATAGTACACCTTCTCATAGTGGTTCTTGAAAATACCGTGGGGATCATACAGATTTAAGTCTTTAGTGTTGAACTCAAACTTCATTGTTTCCTTAGCTTCAACATCTACATCTTTCAAGCTCTTAATCTCATACAATCTAATCCGCAAAGGAAGGGTGGGCCATGGTGCCTTCTTCTTCCAGTGCAGTCCTATGGAGAGGTGATATGCAACCTCTCACATGACCAGCTTGTCCGTGGCATACCTTACTAGAACATGTGGAGGCTTCTCTCCGCTAAACACTCAGATGAAGGTGCCACAAGGTGAGGCATACCAATCTACAATGTTAAGTATTACCTCCATCGCTTCATGTGACATGCAAGGTAGATCTTGCTCAAAGATCAACTTGTACACCGAGATGATCAAATGGTCAGCTAGACTCGCCATAACTCCTTGGTAGCTTCATTCAGAAAGAAACTTGCAATAAATGTTGACAACAGTCTCTTTTGCTGTCCATGTCCAACCCATGCCAAGAAACTGATGTTGGGCATAGATTGCATCAAGTAAATACGTGGACATGAAGAATATTGCCTACTCATCCTTGGGCATATTTCAGGCATTAGTCACATGGATTTTCAACTGAAGAGCTAGCAGATCTGACCAGTTGAATGGCCTTCCATTGTTCACCAATTGGTCCAACACAACCACCCAATTTTTGAGAAAGGTCCCTCTGATCTCTTAACCATATAATCGGCATGAAAATAAGATCAAGAACCGGTAGGCCTTCTTGACTGACTTTTTCTTGTAAACATGAGTAGCTATCGCCCTGAACATTGATGGCTCTTTCACCCAGTGCTTTACAATATCTCTAGTGTTCACAAAGTTGTGGGTGGCATAGAAAAGTGAATCCATGCGGTTCACCAGCTAAGGTAAATGATACATTTGTTGATAGTTCTATGCCATGAAGTTGGCAAGTTGTATCCCATTGGCACTACTCAATGTCATAGTCGTTGGATCTGTGTGTGATAAAATCTAGTGGATGATGTCCGCACATGGGCAGGCAGGGTACCTGCATGCAACCTTATGTAAGCCTGGTCGGTGGACATTGATATCATTAGGGGAATTTTGAGGTCTAAAATGGGCCTCCTAAGGAAATTATAAAATAATAGTGGAAATAATAAAATTAGATTAGATTACATCATCAATTTTTAGAGGGTAAAAAGAAAAAACTAGTTTTCCAACTTGTATTTTCAACTTATCTCCCTATGGGTTTACTCAAATTTCAAGTTGAAACACTTATTGGATGCAAAATTTGATTTCTCATCCAAGGAGTACGCATGTTCCATACTTTTTATGGACCCTACTACATGGAAAATGAGAAATACATGAAAAACATGATACAATCACGTTTTTTCATGTATTTCTCATTTTTCGTGTAGCAAGGTCCATCAAAAGTATGAAACATGGGTACTCCTTGGATGAGGAGTTAAATTTTGCATCCAATGAGTACTCCAGCTTGAAATTTGAGTAAAACCTTAGGGAGATAAGTTGAAAATATGAGTTGAAAAAGTAGTTTTATTATTTTATTATTTTTTAAACTTTTTACTTTTTTACTCCAAAAATGGTGAATCAGCCCCCATGCTCAACATCATCATCTTGAATCCTATTAGTTCCTATACAATTTATTTTGGTTGTACATTTTTCTTAGGATGCCCATTTTAGACCTCAAAATTCCCCTAATGAAACCTCTCGATCCTCTAAGTCTTCCTTGAAGTCCCTTGCAAAGATATCCTTGATTTCCTGCCATGTTAACTTCATACCCTTCTCAATGAACAGTTGAGTGTCTGCATAAACTAGAAAATTCACTGACACTTGCTCAACTGCTTCCCCAGTGTTACTCTCGATAGTATCCTTTGATGCAGCTCTCTTGGAATCCATGTTACCTGTAACTGCTAGAGAGTTTCTCAACAATTGTTGTACCTGGAGACAAAGAGGACACTCATGGCATGAAAATGTTAGCTTGAAACCAAAAGCACTTCAAGAACATACCAAACAATAAACTGGGAAACTACTGGGAAGGATTCCACAATATTGGATCTCAAAGGTGACTGACTACCAACTGGAATTGCACATTTGATAGTCCCATCAATTAGTGGGGAGGTCTTGCTGACTGGAATTGTACAATGCGCAATTCAGTCTGGGCACAGGCCAGGAGAGACTATGCATTGTGCAGTCTCAGTGGCCAAGGCTTGGGGTTAGACCTGGAACTGCACAATGCGCAATTGGAGCCAGACCTGGGAATCCTCTGCGCAATTCCAGAATACAAGGGTGAGGCCCTAAGTTCCAGAAATGCGCAATGCATGCTCGGTAAGACAAGATCTGGGCCAAGGAAGCCTAGATCTGCCCAAGGGAAGTGATAAATCAAATAGATCTAAAGGATTGAATGATGTTGAGTGCAACTCTAAGTGAATGATAATGCATGTGATTGAAACGAGTGCAGGAATCAATCAAACTAAAGAAAAACAAAGCATGTGCAGAGAATTTCCGCAACGACAACTAATAGTGAAAAAACTGGGTAATTCATGCAACACTTGGCAAAGGCAATGCAAAACTTAAAAAGCACTTTTACAAGCTAAAAAAAGTTGAAACGCCAGTGTTCATTCAACAAAATGAGCGAAACAACGCTCTCACAATCTAAACAAACAAAAGCGACAGAAAATGCAGCAAAAGACTAAAAAAGCAAGACTTACCCAGAAAAGCAATGACGATCACACTAGAGGTTCCTTGATCTCCTTGGGAATGCCAAAGCTCCAATATTGAATGTGAAAATGAGCTCTAGTTGCATCAATTAAATAGATTTGGTCGATTTAGTGTTTATGACGCGAAGGCCAAAAATCAAGGAAAAAATGACACTATGCAACAATTTCCAAAATAACTTGAGTGTCTCCTCCTGGCTGTTAAAAATATATCCCTATTTTGTAGGGATGATTTTTCACTTTTTTTCTTTTATATTTTCAGGAAAAACTGCCATGCATTGCCCAGAGAGATTGCGCAATTTCGGGAAGGACTGGGCAAATCACTAACTCATGCACATGACAGCTTCCGAGCAAGAAGTTGCTGCACAATTTCTGGGTTGAGTGGCTTTGGGATGCCTCTCATTCTCTGCATATTTTCCCAGTTGAAGGCAGACTATCAACTAGATTTGCACAATTTCAGTGTTGATGGCTCACTTTTAGCTTGAATTGTGCAATTCCCAGGAGTAAGGTCGATTTCCCTTAAGGATTGCGCAGTTCACTAAAGCAAGCCTGAAACCGGGTTGAATCTAAGTCCAAAGATCATCTTGTGGGTTAGATAGTAAAGAAAGTAAGAAAACACAAGCCAAAATGAAAAAGATGAAGGTCAATCAAAGCATAAGTGCTTGGGTCAGTGCGAGATGAGCTGTTGTGATTTAGGATGGAGGCTCCAAAATGAAGCATAGGAAAAATTTTGGAGGGTGGTTGTAGCTGCTACAACACCTACATGGGAGAAAATATGACATTATGGCATCACAGGCTCAAGAACATGAGTGAGAAATGGATGCACATTATTCACTAACGAAATTTTTTTGCCAAGTTTGAAGCATGTTGATTTGGATTTTTTGTGAAAATTGTCTTTAGTGAAAACATAAGAGTCAGATTCCTCAGGGTTGGGAAGGAAAAGAAGAGAAAAAAAAATAGAGCTTGTGCATACAGATATATGGGGACCTTCTCAAGTATCATCTCTTGGTGGATGTCTCTATTATGTTACTTTTATTAATTATCCAACTAAGAAAACTTGGATTTATTATATTCGGTATAAATATGATGTATTTGATACTTTCAAGAAATGGAAAGATTTCGCTGAGAATGAGACAGGAAAGAAGTTGAAGTGTCTTAAATCATGCAATGGAGGTGAATACTACAACAAAGATTTTGATAACTACTGTTCAGAGCATGGAATTCACAGAGAGAAGATTGTTTCAAGAACACCACAGGAAAATGGTGTGTCAAAAAGGATGAATAGGACAATCATGAAGTGTGCAAGGTGGATGAGGTTGCATACAGGATCTCCCTTCCAATTTTGGGCAGATGTTGTATATATTGTTGTTTATCTAATAAATAGAGAGCCTTTAAATTCCTTGAATGGTGGTATTCCAGAGGAGGCATGGACAGGTAAAAAGATAAATTTTTTAAATTCTTTCAGTTGTAAATCCTTTGTCCACATCAATAAAGAAAATAGAACAAAACTTGAGGAAAAATTGAAGAAACGTACCTTTATTAGATATGGTGTTAATGATTTTGGTTATCTCTTATATGATTATGAAAATAAAAAAATTATTACGAGAAGAAATGTCATATTCAATGAAAAGGTCTTATATAAGGAACAAATGCAAGAAAAGAACCTGGAAAAAGAAAACAAAGAATATACAGTGCTTTATGAGATCACAGAAAAAGTAAAGGTGCTTGAAAATCATAATGATCAGCAATCACAACAACAACAGGCACATCAAACACCTGAATGTGGTGTTAGAATATCTACCAAGATAAGTACACCCCCTAAATGATAATCTCCTTCATTAATTATGTATTGTTGACTGATTCTAGTGAACCGGAAAGATATGAAGAAGCAATGCATGTAGAAACGAGGAAGAAGTGGGATCAAGACATGGAAGAAGAGATGGACTTCTTGATGCATAACCATACTTGGGACTTAGTCAAGTTGCCTCAAGGTAAAAAAAACATTGCAGAATAAATGTTCTTACATGTTGAAGGAAGAAGATGGAGGTAAACAGAGGTATAAGACTAGACTTGTAGTGAAGAGGTTTGCACAAAAGAAAGGTATAGACTTTGATGGAATTTTTTCTCCTGTTGTTAAAATGAATTCAACCAGAACTATTTTAAGTCTAGTGGCAGCAAATTATTTGCATATTGAGCAGTTAGATGTAAAGACAACCTTTCTCCATGGGGATTTGGAGGAAGAAATATATATGTAGCATCCACAAGGGTATGAAGTCAAAGGAAAGGAGAAATTAGTGTGCAAATTGAAGAAAATCTTGTATGGATTAAAACAGGCTCCAATCCACAGTGGTATCTAAAATTTGACAGGTTTATGTCTGAACAAGGTTATAATAGATGTAAATCTGACCATTGTTTTTATATTAAAAAGAAAAATGATGGCAGTTATATTATATTGTTATTGTATGTAGATGGCATGCTTATTGCAGGGTCTAACATGGGGGAAATAAATGTGCTCAAAGGAAAATTGGAAAATTCATTTGCACTGAAGGAGCTGGGTGTTGCAAAACAAATCCTTGGTATGATAATAACTAGAGATAGGGAAAATTGCAAATTAACATTGTATCAAAGTGAGTACATAGGAAAGGTGTTGGAAATATTTAATACGTAGAATGAAAAACCAATTAGTACACCTTTGGCTATCCATTTCAAACTAAGTAAGGATATCTGCCCCAAGACTCAAGAAGAGATGGATTATATGTGTAAAGTTCCATATGCATCAACAGTTGGAAGCTTGTTGTCTTAGTGGGTCCTAACCCAGGTTCATATTTAAGTTTGCCAAACAAATCCCTACACTACTAGCTCTTTCGACATTTCTCACCCGAAGGAGTATGGGGGAATGCTGGAACTAAGTTTCCGCACCCGGAGATTAGTGTAATGTCATTTTATGTCCTAAACCTGCCTTTGTGCAGATCGATAAGCCCTTGAGGCTTATCGATATAACCTCCTTTTACTCATCCCTAGACCTTCACGAAGGTCTATGACCTTAGGTGTTTGATATATTTATCATGCAACAAGATATTCTTCGCGTAAATAGTTATTAATACTTGCGTTCATATGACAAAATAAATCATGTAAAGTCACGCATCAATACAATATTAATTCATAAACCCATTATTCATCATAACAAAATAACGCATTCATTCATAACAGAAGTAAATAGACAAAACAAAGCTATTTCCAGAATAACCTCTTTATTGATACTTCAGTGCTTGCTTACAGACTCAAGACTACCCTGCGCACTCAGCTGTAGGGGTCCATGCACTCAGCCATGGACTCTACTCTAGGCCTCTGCGCACAAAGCGACAATGCATATCTTCTACTCTAAGACTCTTCGCTCGTCTCTTCTACTGACCCATTACATTTGTTTTCCTCATCATTTCTTATCTACCTTAGGATCTCTAAGACTCTCTGTTTTATACAATCCCATGGTCCACAGGCCATGGGTAGGTCTTCTAAATCCAACAAAACTTACTTAAAAGAAGGGTAAACCCTTTATGACACTTTACTATCTACGCGCTCCATGACCACAACTTGCGGAGACTTTACACTTTTTACAATAAAACTTGGGCTTTCTGCCCCAAAACTTGGGCTTTTGCCCCAAAATTAACCCTAGGGCACCCTGTCCCAACAAGCACCCAACACAAATATCGTGACTCGACCTTGAGTCATGATATTTGTGCGGAGATCTTACTACGTAGACCTCCCAGCTCTACTTGTGCCAATGCAACCTCAACAACGCTCTGCGTGGCTGGCTATTTGATCTACTCCACCATCTGCTTTGTTGTTGGTCCTGAACTATTTTCCTTGATCTTCTACTACGACCTCTGTAGGCCTGGCAGAGATAACACAAGCCTCATCCAGCCAAGGCCCCAATCTGGCCTTGAGGACCGCCTCTTTCCTTTGCGTTGCCTCCACCTATTCGAGCAATTGTTTTGCCTCATGCATCTTGGCTAATCGTTGTGCTATAAAGACGGTGTGTGATGTCGCTCTTGATTCATCATACCGCTGCTTTAATTCACGGGCTTCTGTGTTTAACCTCTATAGGTCAGGATCTTCTTGTAGCGTCGTGACTACCTTCATATATTGCTCAAAAAGCGTGGTGAAATCCACCACCGCAGCATCCACTGCTGCAACTCCATCCTTCAAAGTAGCTTCGCGTCATTCTCTGACCTCTGGTAGAGTTGAAGGTTGTGACTTCAACTTGAGCCCTGTTATTCTCAAGTTTAGTTCAAACTAAACCTTGGCCACTTTTGTTTTGGCGTCGCGCACACCTGCAGCCAACTTCCTGATCTTTGCATCCACCAGTGCTTCCTCCGGAATATGCAGTTCAAGGACTGTCCTACAAGCCTCAGACACCATGGTTGTAGTGTGTTTGCTTTGTGCCTGAACTTTCTTCCATGCTTCCAACTCTGATGTCTTCTCCACAAACATTTGTTCGTTGTAGAATTTGTATTTGTTGATCATGCTCAACGCGCGCTGCTCCCTGGCCTTAACTTCAGTGATCACTTCTACTTGGAGTGTGTGAAGGAACTCACTGGGGAGTGCAGCTAGGTTGAGGCCCACATTCTTAAAAGCGCTGACAATAGCCTTGTTATCAGATGCCTGCATGCTCAAAGCTCCATCAAGCAGCACGACTGCCCAGAGATCCATTGACTAAACCATATTCCCTGCTTGAGTGGTCCCCAGTGCTAAACTGGTTGATGTCATGCTACTCTGCCCTCAATACCTGGATCCTGGTCATCTGGATCTGCAACTTGTGCAGATCCTTTTGTACGGTGCTTAGTACCTTCTTCTGCTACTGCTCAAATTGCTGCAATAGTTCTGTTGTTGTGTCCTGCACCTTATCTCCAATATCATCCAAGTCACCCTCCGTCAAGGTAATTATATCTAGGGACGACTTAGTGGCCTCCATCTTCTTGTGCAGTCCTTCTTTTACCTATTCCCTGTACCGCTTCACTGAAAAGGGAGTTCTTTCCTGTTGATATCCGTAACCCTGCTTTGACCGCTCTTCTCCTCCGTTTGGGGCAAAGGATATTTCTGACTCCTTTCAGAGCTGTGCTCTTCCTGCTCTACGTGTTCCTTCGTGGTGTGCTCTGCTTCTACCCGAGCCTTCTCGTGGCCTCTTTCTTCCTCTTCTCAGCCAAATACTGAACCTTCTATTTGGCTTATTCATTTTTCTATTTCTCCACGGACTTGCTAGTCTCGGTGGCCAAATCAGATGCAGAATGCCACTCTGTTGGCCAATGCTTGATGACCTCTTCAATAGCGTCATTGGTAGCCAAGTAGGGTAAGTCGAACCACTTCTGATCCGGATCCTTCCACACCCAGATGTAGACATGGTGGAAGTCTGCTTTGAACTTTGCATACCTTCACAGTTTCTCAAACATGGTTGGTGACAACCGTGGCTTTTGGTTGATGGCCATGTGAATTCTCACCTCCATCAGCACCCAAAATATTTTACTCTCTGTGATCCACACAACATCTTTTGTGGCCCAGAGAGATGCGAACTTTGCTACTTCCAGTAAATCCTTTGCCATAGGAGGAAACTGGCTATCCTCTAGCAAATCCCACACGACCAGCACTATTGAGAGAAATAACCACTAATAGTGAAAGGTCTTACTATCATTCTGTGCCTCTCTACAGTTCACGAGGAACTCGCTACACATGTAGTGCACCTAGTTGAATTGTACACCCTCCATGCATTGAGCCGCTAATGAAACCACTGGTACTGGCACTTTGTCTGTGTGGCACCTTCACATCTCTCTCATCATTGTAGGCTTCGGCCTATGCAACTTTAGCGCCATTGGCACTGCTACCTAAACCTCCGTACGCACAACCTCAGGGGCAACTCCCTCAGAGGCAACAGTCTCTCCAGCACTGGCAGTTTCTGTGGGACCTAGTCCTAACATGATGTCTCGAATAAGCTTTCTATCTGACTCAAAATACTGATCGAACACAGGGATTGTGAGAAAATCCTCAAAGAACTCATGGTTCATGCGCAAGAGATAGAAGAACACATAAATTCTAAGAATGCAAAGTGTTTCTGGTTCGACATCCATGCATATTTTATAGGTGAATTAGAATTCAAATTCGATCGTTCCCCCTAAAATTTGTCCATAAATGCGAGATTGGCGGAATATTTCCAAATATTTCACTCTTAAATTCATCCTTAAATGTCTTAAATGCCACCCCCCCCACCACACCTTTTAACCGTCTCCTAGCAATCAAATCATGAACAGTGATGGTAACAGTCACTTTTTCGCTGCGCTACACAGTGTTCAACCCTATAGCGCAACTCCCTTCGTGCCTCTTCTGGTACTATGACACCCTCTTGTCTCACGCATACCCCTTGTCACGTAGCTCTATAACCCGACAAGTGTGGTTTATAGTCCCACACCTCCTTGTAAATGCCTCGAGCGCTAAGACTATGCTACTGTAATGTAGTCATTGGGACAGATCCCATTGTATGGATTCAATCGGCTGCCATTTACCTTTCCTAGAAATGGATCTCCATTCAATTTCACAAGCTGAACTGCTCCACCATTGGTAATCTCTTTGATAATGTATGGCCCTAGCCAATGCATCTGAAATTTTCCTAGAAACTTATCAAACTTTCTATCATATAATAAAACTAAATCATTTACCTTGAACATGTGTAGATTGATGTGCCGATCGTGCCATGCCTTTTTGCGCTCCTTCTAGACCTGTTGATGGAATCTAGTCAAAAATGTATCTTCTTTGAGCTCTGTTAGCTGCGTAAGCCTCTCTTCTAAGGCTCCGTGACCTGCCATTTCTGTGAATGACACTATGCGTAGACTAGGCACAATGTACTCCATAGGAATCACAACCTCTACGCCATAGACTAGCCTAAATGGTGTCTTACCAATAAGCTTCTTACAGGGAGTTCTATAAGCCCATAACACAGTTGTTATGCTTACGTCCCAATCATTCCTCTGCACATTTTAAACCTTTGTCAGCGTGTTCTCTAGTATCTTATTAAACGCTTCAACCATCCCATTGGCCTACGGATGATATGGCATACTCTTCTGGTGATACACTTGGAACTCCTCTCTCAGCGCGCTGATTGTTTCATTGAGGAAGTGCATACTACGATCACTCATCAAAATCTTCGGGCAACCGAACCTGGTCAACACATATTCAAATAAGAACTTCGTTGTTGTTGCCCCTATGCAGTCCTTCACAGGTTGTGCCTTCACCCATCTGGGCAAATACTCAGTCGCAGTAATGATATATCGTGCACCTGTCTTCTTTCCTAGAGGTTGAATCGGTCCTACAAAATCAATTTCCCATTTCTCAAATGACTACAATGATACTTGTGGATTCAAAGGTAGCTCATCCCTCCGCGATGGCCTGTTGGTTCTCTGACATGCATCGCACACCCCACAATATGATTTGGAATCCTTATGCAGCATCGGCCACCACAACCCAATGCATAAACTCTTCTGCGTTGTTGTTTTTCCTGCATAATGGCCTCTCAGAGCTCTTCCATGAGCTTCAGCAAGGATACTAGTACGTTCAAAATCAAGCACATAGCGTCGCAGTATCTCGTCCGATCCCATCTTGTACAAATGGTCTGCAATAATAGAAAAGTCTGTCGCGTGAACCACTAATTCCTTCTTATGTTGACTAGTGCATCCCTTTGGAGCCGTTACTATAGTCAGGAAGTGGATAATGTCTGCTACGCGCACCGCAAAGAGAAGGCATCTCCTCCTCTACATTGGTAGGTTCCTCTCTTATTTCAATGTGTAACAGATGATCTAGCCCTGCATTCAATCACCCTGGCTTCACAATTACTTCGAAATCATACTCCTTAAACAATAGCAGCCATTTGCATATTCCCCCCCCCCCCAACACAGGCTTGTGGACTAGGTACTTTAATGTTGAATGGTCTATATACATCTTAAAGTGTTCACCTAGCAAGTAATATTTGAACTTTTGGAGCGCATACACCATATCCAAACCTTCACACTTTGTCATCAAATAATTCTTTTCAGCCTTAGACAACTTCCTACTTGAAAATGCTATGAGGCGATCTAATTCTCCTTCATCGGCCCGTTTCAGTACTTCTCCCTGCACAATACATGGAGCATCCACATGCACATGAAACTCCTTCTTCTAATCCGCGAAGACTAGGATCAGAGTGGTGACCATCTTCTCCTTCAATACATCCAGACTCTTCTGACATTCTTCATCCCAACAGAATGTAGCGTCCTTCTTTAGTAGCTTTTCCATCGACGTGGTAATTTGGGCATAACTCTTGATGAACTTTCGATAGTATCCAATATGACCAAGAATTGCGCGGAACTATTTAACACTTCATGGCACCTCCAAATTAATGATAACCACGATCTTAATAGGTTCCACCATTAATCCTTGTCTGCATTCCACATGACCCGGCAAGATTCTGAAAGGGACGCAAAATAAGCACTTCTTCAAATTTAGTGCAATCTGATACCGTCGGCATGTATCCAGCATGAAGCACAAACTAGCTACATTGTGCTTTACCAGTCCAAACACTATCTAGTCATCAAACTACACCTCCAAAAACTTGTGAATGAACTCTTTGAATGCCGCAATGACTACGCGCGAAAAGATTGTCAGCGCATTCTTAAGTCCAAAAGGCATTACCATACACCGAAATCATCCCCACTCAGTTGTGAAGGTAGTATTACTCCTGTCTTCTAGCATGATCTTTATCTGATGGTATCCAGAGAACTCATCAGTGAATGAATAGGCCTCTTGCCCGCCAACATTGTCCAGTACTTCATCTGTGAATGAAGTTGGAAAAGGATCATGAACGTGAGCATTGTTCAACTTCCTTAGATCTACACAGATCCTTATTTCATCCTTCTACTTCTTTTCATGAACTACCATTGGACTCACCCAATCAGATTCCTCTACTGGTTCAATAATACCTGCTATAAGCATCTTGTCCAACTCTAAGCAGACCTTTTCCTTGTACTCGAGATTAAGGTGATATGGCCTTTTCTTAACAAGCTTCACATCTAGTTTCAAAGTTATTTTCATCTCTCCCAAATTGCCTATGATACCTTTAAAGTCTGAAAAAATTATGGGAAGCAAATTCTAATATTCACGGAGCAACTCAGCAACCATTTCCACTATAGCATCATCCCATTAGTCCCCTATATTCACAAACTTCGGCTCTGCCTCCATGCCAATGTTCACCTATCTCGTTTTCAGTGGCATGGTGATATCTAGATTCTCTATCTGCGGTCCCTCAACTTCGCAATGACCTTCTACCTCTGGGATATTATTAATGTTCCTTCAATCCTCGTCTTCTTCTTCAGCAGTCACATTGTAGCACTCCAATGCATGGCTTAGCTGGGTGGTCCAATTTGGTTGAATCAAATCCAAGGGATCCTGCGGTACTCTGAATATCGTTGCTTTGACCTCTTGCAACACCTTATCAATGCATTTGAATCCATCCTCAAAGCTGAACGTCATCAAGAATCCCTTTCTCAAAATGTCCCACTCATCAGTACCATGGCAAAGCTCTATTTACAGGTACCAATTCATCGGTATTACATCCAAAGTATGACAGAATAAATGCACCCACTTAGGTTGCAGCTCTGCTCCATAAACCTCAGTCCATTTTGCTAAATGATCGTGTAGATCATTCCTTCCATCATATTTCTCTGTTAACTAGACTTTTGGGTGACCAAATCGTAATTTCATCATTTTTTTGTACTCGTGCCATCCATCAAAACTTTCCTTATGCATACCCCACCATCTTGTGGGCGTAGCGCACAACACCAAATCCAAGGCTTCAAAGCAATGCTTTTCTGGCACTTCCCTTTCAAATGCATCCAAAAATTTATCTACGTCAGTTAAACCATCATAATAAGGAAAACTTCTTACCTCTGATGATACACAATGCAATGATTTAGTCATCATGTTACAACGCAACGTAGATACTTCGTGTAACCTATTCTGCTAGTGTTCCAACTCCTCATCTGAATCTGATGTATAGGAACTTTCGCAGTCCCATGCAATGCATCCATCTGCTGTCGGATTCACCCAATCTTGGTCTCGCATTGTTATTTTGTAGATCTGGTCCAAATCATCGTCACTTTCATAATCGCGGACCGGTTCAGTATAGCACGGTCCTTCTACAGGGTCCAAAGGTACTACTACGCAGCGCGATTTCCGCTCAAATGACATCGTCTGCTTCTTCAAATTGATCACCTGATTCATGTCAATAGCCTAATCGATCCCATGGAGCACGGGGTAGGGATTGTTGTCATCGACAATCTCTATCACTTTGAAATCATCCAATGCGCTCACACCTTCAATATCTATTGTTACTCCCTGCAATCTTCCCATGGGGATAATCTTCTGTTGATTTTCCATCCTCAATTGAATCAGAGACCATTGCAGTGCAAGTCTCTCCATTCTTTCCCACGTCTGTTTAGGCAATGTGTTCGCATTCGACCCCAAATCCAGAATAACTTGATCCATTTCATACTCTCCTATTTGTGCAGTGAGCCTTATCTCACGCCCTGTTCTTGCCTTATTTCTACCAGTTTTCCTGACTATGCGCGGTCGCTCAGAATCATTTTCCTTACCAGCACATTTATTTATCAATTCATGTAATCCTTTCACGGCCTTGATGTCGCGTAGCGGCTTCAAACAGGTCTCCAAGAATGTAGGAAGAATGGATGGCTCCATTTCTTGAGACTGCTTATCCTGACTTCCTGAGGTAGAAGCCTTAGCGAAGCTTTTCTTCGCTTCCATGAAGATTTCCTTTGCATGCTCCAGATCAAACCCAACTTCTTTTTCTGGAGCCTTGCAAACCCATTCACTCTCTTCAGGCTGCTTTCCCTTATCCTCGCCAGTCGTCATTCCACTTCGCAGCATGATATTCACATTAGGATCCTCTTTGTGGGGTTCATCCCTCATCATTTGTAGGTTCTTGGTAGGTTGTTGAGGTTGTCTCCCCTTTTCCCGCATCTTAGTTATTAATACAGGGCAGTCTTCTATCCCGTGGTCAAACTAAGTATAGTATCGGCATGATAGGTGCATTGGGTTCATACACTCTCGTGCGTAGTGTCCTGGCACTCCACAAATGTAGCAAATAACTTGTCCCTGACCTCTCACAGGTCCTCCTCAACCTCAGCCTCGTCCGCACCCGTGATATTTTCTGCGTGTTCCCCCAGCGCCTTGATCCAGAGGTCGAGTTTCTGTCTATATTCAATACGCTGACGTTCTCTCCATCATTAGATCATAGTTACAACAGTTACAATCTTCATGGCCCACCGACTTATAGAAGTTGCAGAACAATTGTTGCGATGTCTGCACAAATTTCTGCAACAAGTGACAGTTGTCTATTACATGCTTTCTAGCTACCTGAAAAATAGTGCACCACAACGTGGGCCTTGTACTTGGCCCTACTTGGGATTCCGGCCTCAGAGGCATTGGCCCTCCTCCTGCAACATAATTTGTGAACACAAGGAAGTGATCTTTATCATGCCCCTGGCTCTTACACTTTAGGCACCAAACTTCTTCGCGTACCTCTGGCCGAGCCGCTCTATCCTTCTTTAGACTTTGAAACTCTAGGAAAATATTCTGCAACTCTGCGTGAATCTGCTGAACTCCCAAAGCAGCATCTGGAATTGATGTCTCATGCAACCTCATTGCAATTTCCAGGGCTTCTGCCTTGGTCCCAATCTTTTGGTGTGATAAGGTGACCCTTAGGTGAGGCAAGAGCGAAGCTACAAACCATTCGTAGTGCTTCCCTTTCATAAGATTCATGTGAGCTTGTCGGATCTATCATTTCAATCTTTGATCCAGCCTCCAAGGCGTTTCGTCAGGCCTCATTATGATTTCCTTGAATCCAATGATAGATTACACTTTCGACTTGGGCCTATTGAATTCCTTATTCAACACAGTCTGAATGTCTTCCAACGCAGTCGTCGGGTTATTGGTGCAGTACTTAATGTACCACATTAGCACATGATCCTATAAAGAAATAACCAACATTGATTTCTTCATCTAATCGTCTGTAATATTATGGGATGTCCATACAGCCTTTGCAATGAACCAAAACGGGTTCGAGTCCCCATTTCCCAAGCCCTTGAAAATGACAAACTTCACTGCATTCACCATATTGAATGGTGGCGGAGGTGGTGGCAGTGTGGGCGAAGGTGTATGCTGTGGAGGTGAAGATGGAGGTGGTGTGGGCGGATGTGGTATTCACGTAAACCCATACCGTATTAACTGGACAATGCTCTGTGGTGAAGCCTGTGTTTCTCCTTCATCGTCGCTCAGAGGAGGCTCAATCAGTGGGCTATATTCAGGGTATGTTCTTCCTCTATCCCTGAATAGCTTTCCACTTCGCGTAGCTACAAACATAAAGGTAATGGCATAACCCGCTCTTCACACAAGAGCATTTGAATCCAAGTATTCAAAGATCTTAAATACTTACCCCGCGGTCCCTTGAAGAAGCGTCGCTCTACTTTGTTGTAACTAGCTGAGGTATCGAACTCGAATTTTGTCACAAATCCTCCTATGAAACGATCAATCCAGTGATCAATAGCACGTGCGATCTTATCTTCAGAGGCTTCCGATCTCCGCACTAACTCTGGGGTCCACACTATTGGACCATCAAGCCTCCACCTTCCTTGGTCGTCTGCTAATTTATCAATCCACTCGTATAGCTTGATCAGGAAGGAACAGAATAAAATCCCGTGTATCTCTGTATACAGGTACCTCTCCAACCATTGTTCTTTTGTCATTTGAGGATTTATGTTTTCTTGTGCCGCGAATTTGTGGATCTTCCTATCCAACCAATCTTTAATTTCTTTCTTTGTTGGATACTAGTGATGTGAAATCACATATCTTTTTATGCAGATCCCAGTCCCAGCAACATAACCATTTTTTGGCTTAGTGGTTCTTGACTTAGGTTCAGAGTTAAGTTTTCCAAACAAATCCCTACATCACTGGCCCTTTCGGCATCAATCTGCGGAGTGTGGACTGAAGTCTCACCTGAAGCAGTATGGGGGGATGATGGAACCAAGTTTCCGCACCCAGATATTAGTGTAATGTCATTTTATGTCCTAATCCTACCTTGGCACAGATCAATAAGCCCTTTAGGCTTATCGATATAGCCTCCTTTTACTCACCACTAGGCCTTCGCGAAGGTCTATGACTATTAATAACTATTTACGCGCCTCTGTGAGTACTCCTAATTCTCTATTTATCCAGATCGGCTAAGGTGTTCGATATCTTTATCATGCAACAAGATATTCTTCGCCTAAACTGTTATTAATACTTGCATTCATATGACAATATAAATCATGTAAAATCTTGCATCAATATAGTATTAATTCATAAACCCATTATTCATCATAACATAATAGCGCATACATTCATAACATAAGTAAATAGATAAAACACATATATTTCCAGAATAATCTCTTTTTTGATACTTCAGTTCTTGCTTACAGACTGTATATTACCCTGCACTCAGCTGTAGGGGTCCGTGCACTCAGCTGCAGACTCTACTCTAGGCCTCTGCACACACAGTTGCTGAGCCTCTCTTCTACTCTAAGACTCTTCATTTGTCTCTTCTACTGACCCATTACATTTTTTTTTTGTTGGCTTGTTGGGGCCTGACCTAGGTTTGGAGTTAATTAGCCAAACAAATCCCTATACTATTGGCCCTTTTGGCAACAGTCCACGGAGCACAGACTGAGATCTCACCCAAAGTAGTATGGCGGGGTGCTGGAACTATGTTTCTGCATCCTTGAGACGTCTGAGGGGTTGATTTGGTCCAACTATGAGTCCCTTCGCACAAGTTACTTCGCGCACTTCCCTAGGGTTCGCGCCCTGATATATTCGCCTTCGTGCAGCCCCAACCAGGGGCTGTGGGGATTTTTCACCGCTGGAGCAACAATCTGCACTATTTCCCTAAGTTACACGCGAGATCTTTACTTATCTTCTTATAATAGTTAGTTATATTCACGTAAATAGATATTTATTCAGCACATTCATATGCGATCGTGTAGTGAATAAACAGTAAATTTGCAATTATACCCAATAATACATAAAACAAGAAAAGATACACAGAAATATGGTAAAACTTCTATTTTATTAATTCTTCCAATGGTTACAGATTCGACTTGCCCTGCGCACTCAGCTGCAGGGGTCCGCGCACTCAGCTGTAGACTACTAGGCCTCTGCGCACTCATCTACAGAGCCTTCTCCTACTCTACAACCCAAAGACATGACTTACACTTCGACTCAATGCTTCTATTCCTTCTATTCCATCAAATTCTTCTATTTGATTTCTCTTTACACTTAGATCCTTGCTCTATTTATACAATCCCATGGTCTGCGGACCATGGGCAGATCTTTCAAGCCAACATTACATTACAAAAACAAGGGCAGACAACCCTATGACTCTATTATGACTTTGCACTCCGTGCCCACAATTCGCGAAGTCTTTACAATGGACTTAGTCAAAACTTGGGCTTTAAGCCCCAAAACATGCCTTGGGGGATTCCACGCCCAACAGGCCCCCAACACAAACATCGTGACTCGCCCTCAAGTCACTCTGTCGATGCGGAGATATTTGCACGGAGACCCTCCAACTCTACTCGGATGGCTGCAAGGTCGGCAGCACGCTGAATGACTGCTTGCTAAATCTCCTGTACTCGTTGTTCTGAGACCGTGGTGTCAGAACTTCTCCCCTGCATCTGTTCCTGCGTCCCTTGCATTTGCGTGAGCTTGCCTTCAATTGTTGTTGTAATGATGAAGGCCTCATCAATCCAAGGCTGAACGCGCACCTTCAAAACTGCCTCTCTATGTCGCACTGCGTCTACTTGTTCTTTAAGCGCTTTGGCCTGTTGCATTCATGCGAGCCTCTGAGTGAGGGCCACCGTCTGCGCGGTCCCTTTGATGTTGTCATACTGCTGCTGGAGCTCACGCGCCTCTGTCTCTAAGCGTTGGATGTTAGGGTCCTCCTGTAGATTGGTGAGGACCTCGAATGACTCTTCCAACATTCTAGTGTAGTCCCTTACTGCACTGCTGATCTCCTCCATCCTCGATGTAATAGCGCTAGCGCGCTGTTCTCTTACTTCTAGAGGAGTGGATGGTTGCGCCTTCAACCGCAGCTCTGCTATTTTAAGGTTCAGCTCCAGCTGAACCTTGGTCATTTCTTCTCGCGCCTCACGCACCCCTGTTGCTAATCTGTGAATGCACACCTCTGCTGGTGCGTCTGTTGGGATGGCCAGCTCAGGGACCATCTGGCAGGCTTCTTCAAGTACCTACACCATCTACTGGTTCTGAGAAACAACCTTGTCGTGCTGCAAGCTCAACTATTCCATGTTGATCTTCTGCTCACTCAATACCTGCAACGCAATTCTGCAGTAATCCCATCCTGCTCTCTCCCTAGCCCACAATTTTGCAGTAATCCCATCCTGCAGAACATAGAGCATCTCCTGTGGGAGCACATCCATGTTGATCCCGATGCCTTTCAAGGTACTGACCCTAGGCCTGTCACCTCATTTTTTGTAAGCAGTGCCCCCTCTAGCAGCATTATGGTGTTGGTTGTCTAAGCACGTAGCATTTCCTCAATTGCAACTGTCCCCATTGCGAGGCTGGTCGAAAGAGTACCAACTTGAGGAGTGTGCACCTGCAACTCCTGAATCTGCCCTCGGAGGGCCCCCAACACAATCTGATTCTCCTCCGCGAAGTTCTGGAGGACCTCGATGGTGACGTTACGCACCGTCTCGCCTATGTTGTGTAGATTCCCCTCAATAAGGGTGATTGGGTTGATAGACAGTATAGATTCTTTGACCTTCTTGCACGGCGCCATCTATTCACTCAGGCGCTAGCACTTCAATTGTGTTGACGTTGTTTGTGGGTCTGCGCTGCCCTCTTCTTCCTATGTTTCTGTCTTTTTCTCCTGCTCCGGCAGAGGCGACTTCTGGCCCTCGCGCACCTTCTCTGCTATGGCTTCTATGTTGCTGTTGCTGCGGCATTTTTCTATTCTACTACTATTTGCGCAGTGTCCTGTGCCTCCTACGCTTTTGTTACCACTACTTCTTGCCTTCTCTTTTCTGCCAACTGTGCCATGCGCAGTTTGGCCTCCTCCTTCTGTGTAGCAGAATTTTCCACTGCGACGAGGTCTGGGGCATGCCATTCCAGCGGCCACGTCTCTAGTACATCGAAAATCATATCATCGGTGGCTATGAAGGGTAGTTCGCTCCACTTCTTCGCAGGGTCCTTGCGCGCCCTGAGGTATATGTGGTGGAAGTTCGTTTTAAATTCTGCAAAACTTTGCAGGCTATTGTAGATAGTGGGTGATAACCATGGCTTGTGGTTAATCCCCATTCTAATGTTCATCTCCATGAACACCCAAAATATATTATTGTCGTGGATCCGATTCGCGTCCTTAATGGTCCATAGCGAAGTGTACTTCGCAACCTATGGAAGATCCCTTGCAATCGTGGGGAACTGGCTGTCCTCCAGCAATTCCCCTGCCACCAGCACTATGGACAATAGAAGCCATGCATAGTGGAACATTTTTCCTTGTTCTTGTGCCTCGCGGCAATTTTCCTAGAACTCTTTGCACAAGAATTCGAACCAGTTAAACTGGACCGCTTCTGCGCATTGTTCAGCAAGTGCCACCACCGGCTTGGTTAACTCATCCGCGCAGCACTTCTGCATGACCTTACCCACCAGTATCTGAGTCGCCACCCTGACTGCTTTGTTTTTTATACTAGAGATTGCGTAGCCCCTCTTCTTCTTTTCCAACTTATATTTCTTCTTCATGGCCTCCGTGATGGCCAAATCGCTGCTCTTCCCCTCCGAGATGTTGGCAGGGTCCTCTACTTTACACGGGAGTCGGGTAATGCGATGGATTAAGTGGTTCATGATGGGGATGGTCTCCTCCAGCCACAAACTCCCACCATGCACCAAGAAAAGCAGCTTCTTGATGATGAAGATCGCCACTGGGGCATGGTGGTAATGTGGCACCCAGAGCAAGTTTAATAACCCTGCCTTTTGAACTCCACATAACCACTTTCATGACTCCAATTCTATAACCCCCATCATGGTTTTCTACTTGGGCTTCATTAGTTGTGCGGTCTCTAGGTGAGGGAACTTCTCGTCTTCAGTGAGATCCCAATCTTCAAACTTCAAGTTCAGCACCTGTCCCAGGTGCGTGCCTTCAAAGATGATGTCGTCCGGGAGGTGCGGAGTATGGAGAGAGCTCTTGCTCTCGTCGAGGTCCTTTGGCACTTTTTCCTTCCCCTTCCATGGGGGGATATACGTAGGCATTGTTGGAGGGTGTGCAGGCTCGGTTTCTTCCTCCATGCCCTTGTCCTCATCTTCTTCAATTATGAGTCATCCAGGTCTTCTTCCTCCTCGTTGGTTTCCAGGTTAACTGCTTTCCCTTTTTCTTCCATTGTTAATCTAGTGCCAAAAGGATTTCGAGGGGATACACGCATCAGAATCATTGGCTATTTTTCTTTCTTCGGCCTCGGCGTGTGTGGTGATTTAGGGATTTCTACCACAATCCCGATGCCTTCAGGGGCATCTTCTACGGTCAGGGCCTGCGCGGCCTCTTCGGCGGTCATCTCTGCAATTTCCCTAGCTTCTTCAGACGCTGCCATCTTTCTCATCCAGAAATCTCTCAATCGCTTAATTAGGGGCTCAATCAATGCTCTGCATAGGGCAAACAAGTCTCGACTCAGAATACGCGAGGCATATGACAACTCAATTCACAAATGACCAAGTGTTGTTTGCTGGGCAACCCTTTTTAATTTATAGCATCTTTTGAATTTGAATTCAACCATTCCCGCCAGATTCAGTCCATTAATGCTCCCTTGGTGGTAGATTTTCTCAAATCTTGCTCATAAAGCGCGTCTTAAATGCTGTCGCTCGCTCCATTTGGTCGCAAGTCAAGCATCACATCATGAATAGTGACTACAATGATCACTTTCCAGCCAACCTGTACGGCAACGCAGCCCCCCTTGCACGGTCGCGGACCTTGTGACACTTTGCTCCTGCGTGCAGCTCCAACATAACGCAGCTCCTGGGTAGAGTAGTTTATAGTCTCGCGCCTCCTTTCAACTGCCTGGAGCGCTAAGACTGTACTTCCCATAGCTAGTCAGGTGGTCGTGCCACATGTATAGGGTTTCAACCTATCATCCATCACTTTTCCTGTAAAACATCCACCTTCGATCGTTACTGGCTCTGTCACGCACTTTATCATCTACAGCATGCCACCATGGGTGATCCCTCTAGTAATATGCGGTCCAATCCAAGGCATTAGGCTGATCAACTCTCGATGGTAGTCCCAAAATTCATCAACGTAATCGTGCGCACCTTGTTTTATCACCCTAGTTTTCTTATCAAGAAAATCCTTCTTTATTTCATCCTCAAGCTTCTTGACTTCCACTTCCACCAGAGCGCTTTTCTCCCTTAATCGCACCCTTTCTTTCATAAGTTCTTGGAGCCTAAGATCACCCTGTCGGATTTCTTCCTCAAGTCCCAAGTATTTTGTTTTGTTCAGCTACGCGATCCCTTCTTCCAAGACTCTGCGAGTCGTCATATCTACCGGCATTGTTATGCACGGACTAGGCATTTTATACTTTATGGGGATTACAACGTTCACTCCATACTCCAGCCTTGGAGGCGTCTGCTCTGTCAGTTTCTTGCATGTTGTCCTATAAGCCCATAGAACCATTGGTATGCGCAGGTCCCAATCAGTCCGCTGCGCATCATATACCTTGTTCAGCGCTTCACATACTTTGTTAAAGGCTTCTGCATGGATAACCTTCTACACACTCATTCCTTCCATACTTCGTTGTTCCAACCGGAGGGGTCGTTCGTGCAATTTCCTTTCCCACACATGCTTATTAATCGTGTCTCTTAACGCGAAGTTTGTGTGCATATGCGCAGGTTTTTTAAGATATTCATGTATCCATTTGGACAGGTGTGTGCGCGGAGCGTTCTATTCAACAATATTGTCGGTTAACACATCTGAGGCTCCCCAAACCGCATGCGTATCATTCTCCTACATTCACACCAGTCCTCAAAGCTTCCTTGGTGCGTACCCCACCACCTCGAGGACATAGCGTGTAGCACCCATTTCAAAGCTTCAAAACGTTGTTGTTCCGACACATCTCTTTCAAATCTATTCAAGAAGGCATCGACCTCGCTTAACCCATCATACATAGGCAGATCCCTTACTTCTGTTGATGTGTAGCACAGTGATCTTGTCATCATGTTGCAGTTTAGCGTGGTTACCTCATGTAACCGGTTCTGCCATCGCTCTATCTCTTCATCCGAATCTGATGTACAGGAGCTTTCGCGCTCCCATGAGATTCGTCCATCCACAGTGGGATTTACCCAGTCCTGCTCTCATGCGGTTATCTTGTAGATGCAATCTAAGTCGTCATCACTTTCATAGTCGCGCACTAGCTCCGTGTAGCATGATCCTTCTGCAGGGTCCAAAGGTATGACTACGCGCAGAGAATTTTTCTCAAAAATCATCTTGCGCTTCTTCAGATTTATCACCCTGTTCATGTCAATGGCCCAATCTATTCCCAATAGTGTGGGGTAGGGATTGATGTCATCAACAATCTCTATCACTCCAAAATCTTCCAGTACGCTTGCTCCTTCAATATCCACGGTGATCCCCTGCAATCTTCCCATCAGTAGGATCTTTTGCTGGTTCGCCATTCGTAGTTGGATAGGAGACCATTGCAGCGTAGGCATTCCCATGTGCTCCCATGTCTTCTTTGGCAGAACATTCGCATCCAATCCTAGGTCTAGAATCACTTGGTCCATCTCATATTCCCCAATCTGCGCAGTCAATCTCATTTCTCTTCCCATCGTCGTCGCATGCTTTCCGATCTTCTGATGACGCGTTTTTCTCCTGGTGCAGTCCTAGCGCATCTATTTATGAGTTCCTGTAGTCCCTTTACAGCCTTGCTGTCACGCAGCAGCTTCATGCATGTTTCCAGGAACATTGTGAGCATCGATGGGTCCATTTCTGTCTCTAGTCTGTCTTTGATTTCTGAAGTGGAGGCATTGTCGAAGCTCTTCCTAGCTTCCATGAAGGTTTCCTTAGTGCGCTCCAAATGAAACTCTGGTTCTTTTGTCAGAGCTTTGCGAACACAAGTACTATCTTCAGGTTGCTTACCTTTGTCATCCCCTGTCGTAATTCCACTTCGGAGCACAATTTTCCATTAGGGTCTTCCTCGCGTGGCTCAGACCTCATCATTTGCAGGTTCTGAGTCAGGGGAGGTTGGAGCACTCCCTTGTCGCGCAACCTTGCTATTAGTGTGGGAAAATCCTCCGTCTCATGATCAAACAATGTACAATATAGACATGACGGACGCGTTGGATTTGTACAATCACAGGCATAATGTCCTGGCCCTCCGCAATTGTAACATATCAATTGTCTGCGACCTCTTCCAGGTCCTCCTCCACCTCGACCTCGTCCGCGCCCCTAAAATCTAGTTCGCGCCATCCCTGTGTTCTGGTCAAGGGGCTGCATTTCGGCCTGAACTCTGTAGGTGGGAGTCCTATCCATCATCAGTTCATAGCTTCTACAGGTGTGCTCATCATGTCCTACTGATCTACAAAAATTACAGAACAACTGTTGTGAATTCTGCGTGTACTTCTGCAACAAATGGCAGTTGTCCATAGCATGCTTTCCTCCTATTTGACAAATCACGCACCACAACGCAGGCGCCGTGTTAGGTCCTACTTGTGCCTCTGGTCTTAATGGCATCATTCCTCTTCCGTGAGGTAATTCACGAACACTGGGCAGTGGTCCTTGTCATGACCCTAACCCTTACATTTAACACACCATACCTCATTGCGCACTTCTGGGCGCGCTGTCCTCTCCTGTTTCAAACTATGCATCTCAAGGCACAAGATTTTCAACTGCGCATGGATCTACTGAACTCCCAGGTCAGGATCGTGTATCGGGGTTTCATGCAGCCTCATCGTGATCTCCAAGGCCTCGGCCTAAGTTATTAGCCTCTGTTGTGATAGCATGTTCCTTAAATGCAGTGTTATCGATGCTACAAACCATTCGTGGTGTTGTCCATACGTTAAAGTCATATTAGCTTCGTGAATTGTGCACTTCAGTCTCTAATCCAACTCCCAAGGAGTCTCGCCTAGTAGCATCGTGATCTCCTTGAACCCAATGATCGATTGTGCCTCTGACTTCGACCTACTAAATTCTCTGTTCAGCGCAATTTGGATATCTGCGATCCCTACATTCAGATTGTCATTAGAATGCTTAATATACCAAGTTAGCGCACGATCCTGCAAAGTACTGACCAATGTTGCTTTCTTTATATTTTCATCTGTAACTCCCTATGCTTCCCATATAGCTTTTATCACGAACCAAAACTGGTCTAGATCTTCATTTCCTACTCCCTTGAACACCGGCAACTTTATCGTGCTCGCCATATTGAATCGTGGTGGTGGTGAAGGTGGTATGGGCGAAGATGTGGGTGAAGATGATGAAACTAGTGGTGGTGTGGGTGAGGTTGGTATGCGCGGAATCATCTGCCTTATCAAATTGATCGCACTTCTTGGTGAGACCTTCGCGAGCTCTTCCTCATTCCCTCACGAAGGTGAAATCAAGGGGCTAGTTTCTCGTTTTGCACTACCTTCGTTTCTGTAAATTCTCCCACTTCATGTAGCCCCGAACATCAATGTATTCGCATAAGCCGCTTTTCACACAGTAGCATTTTAATCCAAGTATTCAGAGAACGTACTTACTTAGCTGACTGAAGTATCTACAACGAACTCAGTAATGAATCCTCCTATAATTCGATTGAGCCAGTGATCAATAGCGCATACAATCTTATCCTCCGATGCTTCCAATCTATGCACCAATTATGGAGTCCACACAATAGGTCTGTCGAGCTTGCACCTTCCTTGGCTATCTGCTAGCTTCGCGATCCACTCATATAGCTTAGTAGGGAAAGATGCGAAGAAAATTTCATGGATCTCTGTGTATAGGTAGCAGTCTAACCACTCTTCTTTTGATAGTCGCGGATTCCTATTCTCCTATGTCGTGAACTCGTGAATCTTCCTATCCAACCAATCTTCAATTTCTTTCTTAGTTGGATTCCAGTGATATGACATCAGACATCTCTATGCAGATCCCGGTCCCAGCAACGGAACCATTTGTTGGCTTGTTGGGGCCTGACCCAGGTTCGAAGTTAATTAGCCAAACAAATCCCTGTACTACTAGCCCTTTTGGCAACAGTCTGTGAAGCATGGACTGAGGTCTCACCCGAAGTAGTATGGGGGGGTGTTGGAACCAGGTTTTCACACCCTTGAGATGTCTGAGGGGTTGATTTGGTCCAATTGTGAGTCCCTTCACGCAGGTTACTTCACGCAATTCCCTGGCCTTCGTACCCTAATATATTTGCCTTCACGCAGCCCTGACCAGGGGTTGTGGGGCTTTCACGCTGCTGGAGCAGCAATCTGCACTATTTCCCTAAGTCACACCCGAGATCTTTACTTATCTTCTTATAACAGTTAGTTATCTTCGCATAAACAGATATTTATTCAGCACATTCATATGAGTTCGCGTAGTGAATAAACAGTAAACTTGCAATTATACCCAATAATACATAAAACAGGAAAAGATACACAGAAATATGGTAAAACTTCTCTTTTATTAATTCTTCCAATGGTTACAGACTCGACCTACCCTGCACACTCAGCTACAGGGGTCCGCGCACTCAGCTGCGGACTACTAGGCCTCTGCGCACTCAGCTGCAAAGCCTTCTCCTACTCTATAACCCAAAGACACGACTTACACTTCGACTCAATGCTTCTATTCCTTCTATTCCATCAGATTCTTCTATTCGATTGCTCTTTACACTTAGAGCCTCGCTCTATTTATACAATCCCATGGTCTGTGGACCATGGGCAGATCTTTCAAGGCGACATTACATTACAAAAACAAGGGCGGACAACCCTATGACTCTATTACGACTTCGCGCTCTGCGCCCACAATTCGCAGAGTCTTTACAATGGATTTAGTCAAAACTTGGGCTTTAAGCCCCAAAACATGCCTTAGGGGGATTCCACGCCCTACATTTTTCCTCATCACTTCTTATCTGCCTTAGACTCTCTAAGACTCTCCTTTTTATATAATCCCATTGTCCACAGGCCATCGGTATGTCTTTTAAAGCTGACACAACTTACTTAAAAGAAGGGTAAAAACCTTTATGACACTTTACTATCTACGTGCTCCGCAACCACAACGTGCGGAGACTTTACACTTTTTATAATAAAACTTGGGCTTTCTGCCCCAAAACTTGGGCTTTTTCCCCAAAATTGACCCTAGGGGACCCTGTCCCAACAAATCTTAATGTATGCAATGCTCTGCACAATGCCTGATATTGCACATGTAGTGGGGGTTGTAAGCAAGTATATGAATAATCCGAGAAAAGACCATTGGATGGAAGTGAAGTGGATTCTCAGGTATTTGAGAGGTACCACAAATCAAGAATTATGCTTTCGTGGTTCAAACATTGCTCTACAGGGATATGTTTATGCAGATACAGCAGGTGATAGAGATAACAAGAGGAGCACCACAGAGTACTTTTTTACTGTATGTGGAACAACTGTCAGTTGGGTTTCAAAATTACAAAACATTGTTGCAATTTCAACAACGGAAGCGGAGTATGTTGTTGCTACAGAGGCTAGTAAAGAAATGTTTTGGTTACGAAAGTTTATGGATGAATTGGGAAAGAAGTAGGAGATGGAAAGGTTATGCAGTGACATCCAGAGTGTCATTCATCTTACAAATAGCTCATCATTTTATTCCAAGACTAAACATATATAGCTCAAGTATCATTTCATACAGGAGTTTTTGAAGATGGAAAATTGAATTTGGAAAATATACACACTAGCCAAGATCCTGGAGATATGTTAACAAAGGTTGTAACTAGGGAGACACTGGTTTTTGCTTAGTTTCAATTGGTCTTAAAATATGAAGATGATGCTAAGAAACAACCAAGTCCAAAGTGGAAGCATTATCCAACAAATGAAGCAGTAGGAGTTGCTATAATCAGTCTCCAAGTGGGAGATTGTTGGGTGTGGAGCCTGATTATCTTCCTTATTGAGGTTCATTCATTAGGCGGATGATATGATGGTAGAAGATATGTTAATTTATGGTTTTTATCCCTAGAAGGAAACCCTCGATTTAAATTAGGGAATTGTATTGCGGTTGCGCATTAGTATTCTGAGCGAGAAAGAGACGAAATTATGTGAGAGAGAGGAGTAAATTACAACGGATCTATTGTAGGTTATATCTCTACATTTTGCTAAATAATATAAAAGGAAGGACTAGTTAGCCCAAATTGGGTGAACCAATTATATCTCTGTCTCTCTTGTTTTATGCATTTATGTTTTTATGTTTCTGCAATATTTTATGTGTTTCATTGCCCTGTTAATTATTTTCAAAGACATTTGGAAAAAAATAATATATCAATTAGGGTTCTATTCTATATAAGCTCATTTCTAGAAGACCTAGTCACCTCTCACACTCACATTAACTTCTTATTGACATATTCCACCTATTAAGATAATTCTCTCTAGATTATCATATGTCACATGGTTCTCATACTACGTCATTAACTAGCATACAGTGCCTCCATAATCACGATAATATTGGATTAGTTTATGTCACTTCATGTGCTTGCACTAGCTCAAGATTACCATACACCACCTTCATGTTCATGATAGCCCTAGATTAGTAGGGCGCCGCTTTTAGTAGCATTGGTTCTTATTTAGCGTATGTCATCTCATGATGTTTGCAGAAATATTTCGTGTCACCCTATGTTTTTTTCAATGCAATGCCAATGTTTCCTTCTTATTTCTCTTGCCTTTGTTAGAATCACACTACTATCATCACTTCCCATATTTCATTTTTTATCTATCCTTCATCCCTTCTCTATGAATTGGTGTTGCTATCCCTACTCCACCTTGAGGCAAGCCATTAACCTCTATGATGTAGACATCTAGCTCATCCTAACATGTTCCTAAAATTTCATGCCTCACCTATAGCTAAGTATACATATGATCATCTTCTCTCTTGCCAATGATTTTGTAATCAGGATTCTATTTTTATTGTTAGAATTGATCATGCTTTACTTGCATGTTCAAGTCATTGTATCACTTACATATTAATCATAATATGCTAATACTAATATCATAGTTTAGTTATTGCATCACCTACATGGTAGTTATACTTATTGAACATAATTTCGTCTCCAAGGTATAGTTATAGAAATGGGGTCTAGAATTTCGATCTTTCTCAACTTTATCAAAACATATAATGGATAAAATCATTACATTCGTCTCTTAAAAACCTTTCCAATGATATAAATTTTCCTCAATCGATATCTGAGATCCAAATTTATAACTATTTAAATATTTGGCCTATTAACTTCTGCCATGTCATAATAACCTACCATGTGGCACCTATGGGTCCCCATGTGGATCCCACGTGGGCATCCAAGACATTGTTCACATGGAAATTGCCAACCCATTCATGACGGTCAATACCCACTGGATCCTCATTTCCCGAAGGCTTATTATATATATGTATAACAAATATGAGGCACATGGGACCCTCTATGTTGTTGAAGGAAAGGTAACTAGGTTCAGTGTTCATAAATGTACTTTTGATATTTGTACTTATTTAAGAGAAGAAATATTATTTTTATAATATATATCAATGAGTTTCTTGCTCATTGAAGTAGGTATAACACATGTCAAAGTGTTATAGGTGAGTAAAATAGTCAAAATAAAATGTTGAAGACCTTAAGGGCATGTTACACCTTGTATGAATATGTATTAGGGTCATAAGAAGTCCTCCAAGCAAAGTCACAAGCCTCCTCCAAGCAATGACATCCTCAAAGGAAGAAATCTGAAGCATAAAAGTCAAGTCGACCTCAAATCATCTAGTTGGCCTCAAGTTGGCCTAAAAGAAGGAGCAGACTCCTATATATAAGAGTCATTTCACCTCTCCAAGAGAACACAATTCATCTCTGAAATTAGCGCACAAAACAAGGAAGGAAAAGGGTGATCAAGTGACAAGAAAGGGAGCCTCTAGTGAAGCGAGGAAGGGGAAGACAAAACCTAAGGTTAGAAGGTTGTTCTTGGGATCAAACATAGCCACACATGTGAAGGAAGGAGTCCTCTTTGTGGCCTTAACAACAACAATACATCAGTTCAAGTCTTATCACTATTTGGGCTAGAAAATAAGGTCTACAAGACCTCCCTCTAAAAGTGAAGGAGAGACCCTCACAAACAAAGGAAGAAGGAATAAGACCAAGGAAGAAAAGGATTGTTTCTAGGGCTAGAAATAGTCACACATGTAGAAAAGAAGAGGAAAAATCTGCAGCTAGTAAAACAATCCATGACACATCATTGTTTGGGTGAGAAATCAAGCTTACAAGGACTCCCAAGCCTAGTGAAGGAGTCTATCTCTCTAGCAAAGGTGGAAGGACCCTAATTCACTAAGGCTAACTTAGACACATAAGAAAACTAGGGAAACAGAACAACAGTACAGTTATGGAATCAAATAAGGAGGACAAAGTGTTGGAAGGAGGAAGCCTATGTGCCGAGGAACAAAGTGCAGGACTTGACTTGTGCTTGGAGGATCTTCTTGTCAGGGGTCTAGGATTTGACATTGATCAATAGAAGCTTCAATAAGAGAAATTCACTAAAGGGTTTTCCTCTCAAGAGAAGAGAGGTTTTGGCCCTGGCAGAGAGCCAACATCTTGTGTTCTTATCTTTATGTTTTGATAGCAGTTTGATGAAGTATAGACATATGCACTAATAAGAAGAATAAGGAAATAAGGAAAAGTAAAAATACTCCACAAATTGTTATCAAGTAATGAAGAATCACACTACACTACTTTGCCCTAGATTCTTCAACATAGTGTCAGAGTGTTAGGTGACACATTAAGGAAAGGGCAACTCAAGAACACTCATCAAGGAGAAACATCTGAAAAGTTGAAGCGTAAAGCCTAGAAGTCTCAATCACTTCAAGAACAAGAAGGGTATACAATCCATCATTCATCAAGGAGGTCTACAAATCTAGAAGAAGAGCCTTACATAAAGGCACCTACATAGAAGAGCAGATTGAAGCAGAACCTAGTTCAAGCTACAAGTCTTCAAACAAATCTCATCATCAAGCAAGTCCACTTGGAGAAGGCAACTTGAAGAATATCAAGATCCATGGAAGACAAGCCATCAAGCCTTCAAGGAGGAAGAAAATCCATTACATCTCAAAATCTATCAAGTAAGTACATGTCCCCTTCTAAATATACATCAATCTCTCTTTGAAAGGAAAGCAATAAATTGGTAGGTACCAATAACTTTCTTGCATGGAAGAAGATGACTAATCTACTTCTCAAGGAGAATGAACTCCTAGAACATGTCAAATGGAATATCACTATCCCTGCTACGGAATATACTCAAGCCTTGGCCAAGCACAATAAGGATGAGACAAGAGATCAAAGGATTCTAAGAGAATCAATCAAAGACTCTCTCATTCCCTATGTCTCAAAATTTGAGACATCGAAATAAATTTATGATAAGATAGTAGACCTATTCTCGATATCCACAACCGGAGAAATAATATCTCTGAGGAATGAATTATATAAGATGAAAATAAAAAAGAAATGTAGGTTTTAACCCTGTACAGAAATTACCTGCATACGAATTCTTAAACAAAGAAAATAAACAATGCGAGAGCATAACCCATAAAACACATATGCACAGAGATTTTCCCTGGATCCCAAAACCGGGACTACCAGCTTGATTCTTCATTATGTTCCTTTCAATGTTACAATACATATTTATACATGCCGAAGCATCCAATACCATGGACCGAAAAACCATCGCGTCCAATACCATGTGCGAAAATCATGCACAAAACCATAGGTAGGTTCGCCCAACCTAATATAGGGTCCAAAAAAAAATTTCCCGGGGCGCTGCCCCGGACCTTGTAGAGGGGGGCTACCCGCCCCCCTCAAACCCCCCGGACAGGGGGGGCTGCCGCCCCCCCTGACCCCCCCACTGTGAATCGGCGCAACAAAGGGGGGCTAACGCCCCCCTCTAACCCCCCGTTTCACTACGTAGGTTAGTCGTGGAAAGAATATAACACAACCCAACAAGAAAGGAATAGCTCCCTACTTCATGAAAATCTCTTAAATGAGAGATCAACTTCAAGAGCTTGGGGAAGTCATGTCTGACAAAGAGATGACTGTCTAGTCAATTTAACGTCTTAAATTCCTCTACACAAATTATCAATCCAAGTATCGTAAACTGATGAAATGTGGTGCACCATATGTGCTTAGTTAACCTTTTTCTTACTTCGTTGTTTTATAGTTTTTATCTTGTTTTGGGGTTTTGTTCTTGTTGATCTCCTAAAGTGTCTAATGCAAATGGAAATCCTATTCTAAGGTCTTAAGAATACTTTTAAAGGTCAAGTATGGATGTAGATTTCAAGACAAGGTTTATGTCCCTTATGGTAACTTCCAAAACTTAGCACTTCAAAAGATCTCAAAACATGCTATTGATAAAATTAATACTTGAACAAGAATGTAAATATGCAGCTACTTAAATCAAACAAAAGATGAAATACTGATCATGAAATCACTGTCTCTGCTGCCCATCTAATTACAGAAATAAAATCTAAACTATTGCATTCAAACAAACCAAAAATTGCAGACTAATGAAAGCAAGATCAATTTACTTCACTTATAATCCGATAGCTCGCCAAGTAGCTTTTCCGGGTTAAGCCATGGCTCTGGAGATAACGTCAATAACATGAAGAATTGATATCTAAATTACCTACTTGCAAATGAAAGTAAAATCAAGTCACTTCACTTATAATCCAATAGCTCGCCAAGTAGCTTTTCGGGGTTAAGCCATGGCTCTGGAGATAACGTCAATAACATGAAGAACCTGATATCTAAATTACCTACTTGCAAATGAAAGTAAAATCAAGTCACTTCACTTATAATCCGATAGCTCGCCAAGTAGCTTTTCGGGGTTAAGCCATGGCTCTGGAGATAATGTCAATAACATGAAGAACCTGATATCTAATTGCAGAGATGAAAATAAAATCAAATCACTTCACTCATAATTCGATAGCTCGCCAAGTAGCTTTTCGGGGTTAAGCCATGGCTCTGGAGATAACATCAAATGACATGAAGAATTTGATATCTAAACTAACTAACAACAACAAATAAATAAGACTGAAATCAAAGCATAACTGAAATTGAAAAGCTTAAGAAAAAGTTCAGCAGAGAGGCAAATCTCATGTCACTATTTGATGCAAAAACATGTAAAGAAAAACTAATCTACAATCAACCGGTTGAACACACTTGCATGAATGGAAAATCTAATCTATCAAACTTGAAAGCAATCAAATGACATAATGAAATCAAAGCAAAATTACAAAATAAAATCTACTCTACCTTACATTCTAATGTGCTCCATGACATCTACTTCACATCTCCTTCCATGTTGAGAACATCAAAGCTTTATTCAAATTCTTCAAAATTACAAAGTACAACAAAGCTCTCCAAAGCTTTCCAAAGCCATCAAGGAAGAACTACAAACTCCAAGCTAAAGAACTACAAGCCAAGCTAAGCTAAGACTAACAAGCTCACAAGCTAACAAATGAAGGAGAGAGATCTCCTATTTATACAAAAAGATGAGAAGCCATCTCATTAATGAGAGTCCATGAATATCTCCCTCTACCTCTAGAGTCCTAATCAAAATAGGAACTGATAAGACACATGTCTTTTTAGAGTTTCAATACAATTAGGAGATGTGACACATATCCTCATGATCCCATCATTCTTTCCACTCAAATTCGAATTTGGCCTTAGAGTGCCACATAAGGGTCTTCTAGAAGCCTCCTTTTGACCTACACATGTCAACAATCTCAACCCACTTGTTAGGTATAATCATATGCACATTATTTTCTAATTTTTAACCACAAATTCACTTAAAAAGGCTAAGAATTAATAAAGTTTGGAAAAACATAAATGTGGCCCAATGATAATGAAAGTGGGATGAATGTAGTGACATAGTAGTGAAATGGAGGTGATATAATGGACATAATAGTGAAAGTGTAATGGAAATGAATGACATTTCCAAGACCCAACAATGACAATTGTAGTACTCAATTCTCTACCTGAGGATTGGGGAAACATCACATCAAGCATATATGCCCAGAAGGAAACAACCACTCTCAGTGAAATGTGGTCTCTATGCAGGATAGAGGAAAACAGACTTAAGGCAAAAGAAGATGTGGGATCAAAGGAGCAAGCATTTTCTACCATGGCCAAAAGAAAGGGTAAATTTGGCAAGTTTGTGTTGGCTTGTTGGGGCTTGACCTAGGTTCGGAGGTGATTTAGCTAAACAAATCCCGGTACTACTGGCCCTTTCGACAACATTTTGCAGAGCGCGGACTGAGCTCTCACCCGAAGTAGTATGGGAGGGTGCTAGAACCAAGTTTCCGCACCCTGGAGATGTCTGATGTTTTCAAGTGGTCCGTGGTTTGACCCTGCGCACACGTCGCTACGTGCACTTACCCGTACCTCGCAACCTATGATGTTGCCTTCGCGCAGCCCTACTCGAAGGCTGAACAATGTTATTACCCAAGTCCTTACTAGTAATCCTATCTGAGTTGATTAACTTAGCTTATTTGTATGCTTTCAGTTATACTTAACAATATTCACAATTCATACAAGTGCGCACAGTAAATAGTATAATTGCAATTCATATCCAACAGATAATAACCCAAGACAGATACACGTAATTCAGATAAAACTTCTCTTTATTATTCTCTTCCTTCGGTTACAGACTCTATTCTGCCTTGCGCACTCAGCTGCGGACTCTACTAGGCCTCTATGCACTCAGCTGCAGAGCCTCTTCCTACTACTACGACCCAAGACACGCTTAGACTCTTCCTCTATGCTTCGCTATCTCATTCTATCCATTCGATTATATTCTTCTCTTTAAAACTTAGAGCCTCACTCTATTTATACAATCCCATGGTCTGCGGACCATGGGTAGGCCGACTTTACATTCAAAATTAGGGTGGATAGCCCTATGACTCTAACATACATTCCACGCCCACAATTCGTGGAGCTTTACAATAATATTACACAAAACTTGGGCTTTGAGCCCCAAAACATGTTGTGGGGGGATTCCATGCCCAACAGGCCCCCAACACAAACATTGTGACTCACCCTCGAGTCAATCTGTCGTGCGACGATCTTGGCACAGAGTCCCTCCAACTATTCTCGTACGTTGCTGATGTCTGCAGCGCACTAAGCTACTGCTTGCTGAACCTGCTGCATCCTCTGTTCTGATACCTCCGTGGCATGCATCCCCTTAATGTGTGTGAGCTTCCCTTCACTATTCATCGTGATTGTGAAGGCCTCGTTAATCCATGGCTAAATGCGCACTTTGAGAACTACTTCCTTATGGCACGCCACGTCCACCTGCTCCTTTAATGCCTTGGCTTGCTGCATCCTCACAAGCTACTGAGTGAGGACTACTGTCTGTGCAGTTCCTCTGATGTTGTCATACTGTTGCTGGAGTTCGCATGCCTCTGTCTCCAGCTGCTAGATGTTGGGGTCCTCCTGCAAAGTCGTGAGGACCTCAAGTGCTTGTTCCAACATGTCGGTACAGTTGCACACTGCACCTCCAATTTCTTCCATCCCTGCTGCAATAGCACTAGCGCGCTGTTCTCGGACTTCCGGGGAGTGGAAGGCTGCACCTTCAACCGCAGTTCGATGATCTGAATATTCATCTCCTGCTAAACCTTTGTCGTCTCTTATCTTGTGTCGCAGACTCCACTTTGCCAAACTATGGATCTGCACTTCTATCGGTACATCTGTTGCGATGGCTAGCTCCGAGATGCGTCCGCAAGCGTCATCTACCGTGTGCACAAAATGTTGATTTTGTGACACCAACTCGTCACGTTGCAAGCTGAGTTGTTCTATGTTAATTTTCTGCTTGCTAAGAACCTGGATCACGCGACTCTCCCTAGCCCGCAGCTCTGTCGTTATCCCATCCTGTAACTGATATAGCGTTTCCTGGGGAAGGGCAGCCAGGTTAAGGCCAAGGTCTTTCATCATGCTAAGCGACAACCGATCCATCATAGCAAACGACACTAGAGCTCCCTCTGGCAACACTATTATGTTTTCCATCCTTGCGCGCAACATCTGCTCTGCTGCTGAAGTTCCTGTTGCGACATGTGTTGACATGGTACCTTCCTAAGGGGGTCGTACATGTAACTCTTGCAGTTGCGCCCTAAGGGCCCCAACACAGTCTGATGCTCCTGCATGAACTCCTAAAGCACTTCACTTATGACATTGCAGACCATCTCTCTGATGTCATGGAGATCACCTTCGGTTAAGGTGATCGGGTCAATGGCCAACCTTGAGGCCTTGACCTTCTTCCTTGGGCCCAATCTTTTTGCGATGCATGAGTGCTTTAACTGGGTGGACATGGCCCCTGGGTCTGTGCTCTCTTCTGTTGTTTCTCTTTCCTCTGCCTCCTGCCCTGAGGACGTTGCTTGGCCCTCGTTTACCTGCGTTGTTGCTACCTCTGTTGTTGTTGTTGCTTCTGCAGCCTTCTTCTGCTCTGCGGATTTCTGTGCTGCTTTGCGCACTACCCATTCCCCAACTGCTGCTTTTTCATTCTGCCTTTTCTCTGCTAATTGAGTGATGCACAACTTTGCATCGTCCTTTTTCTTCTGGGTTGCCGCCTTCTCCAGTTCTGCCAGGTCTCCAAGACAGTAAAAATCACGTCGTCAATGGCTACAAATGGTAGCTTCGTCCATTGCTTCGCTGGATCCTTTCACGTCCTAATATAGATGTTGTGTGTATCAGATTTGAAGTCTACAAAACTTTGCAGACTATTGTGCACTGTAGGTGACAGGCGTGAGCTCCTATTGATCCACATCCGAATGCTTACCTCCATAAACACCCAGAAAATTTTGATGTCGTGAATCTGTTTCACATTCTTGGTGGCCAAGAGAAAAGCGTACTTCGTGGCCTCTGGTAACTCTCTGTCAATGTTGGGGAATTGATTGTCCTCCTACAATTCTCCCGCTACCAACAATATGGATAAGAGCAACCACGTGTAGTGGAAGGTCTTACCCTGCTCCTGGGCTTCGCGACAGTTTGTCAAAAATTCTTCGCAAAGGAATTTGGCCCAGTTGAACTGAACCCCCTCTATGTACCTCATCGGCGTGGCACTTCCTCATTACTTTGTTAGCCAGGAGTTGGGTTGCTACGCGCACCCCTTTGTCCTTGATGTTGGAGATGACGTAGCCCCTCTTCTTCTTCTCCAACTTATATTTCACCTTCATGGCTTCTACAAGAGCCAAATCGCTACCTTTTCTGGCTATAGTCGTGGGGTCCGTTCCTTTACAGGGGAGCCAAGAAATCTGGTGAATGAGGTCTATCGTGATGGGAATAGGCTCCTCCAGCCATAGATACCCATCATGCACTAGGCAGAGCAGCTGCCTGATGACGAAAATGGTGATGGGCACGCGGTGGAAATGTGGTATCCATAATAAGTACAGTAACCGGCCTTTTCCACACCGCACAACCATTTCCGCGGCTCTAATGTGATCACCACCCCCTCGGTGTTCTGCTTCATTAAATTCCTGGTGTCTAGGTGCCAAAACTTCCTACTGTCAGCAAGGTCCCAGTCTTCAAATTTCTTAGTTGGCACGCGGCCTAGGAGCGCGCCCTCAAATACAATGCCATTAGGGAGGAGCGGGGTCTGGAGTGAGCTTTTCGTTTCGTCCAGGTTCTTTGGCACTTTGGTTTTCCCTTTCCACGGAGGGACATACGCTGGCAGTTTTGTTGCAGAGCACAACGGTTGGATATCTTCCGCCTCGGCAATCAAGGCCTGTAAATCTTCTTCTTCCTCATTTGTTTCTATTGTGACTGCTTTCCCCTTCTCTTCCATGGATAGTTTGTTGTGTTGTAGATTCCTCGAGGACATGCATACTGGACCCATCGCCTATTTATCCTTCTTGGGCCTCAGCGTTCGCGTGATTTGGGGATTTATGTCACCACCCTGGTGCCTTCTGGAACATCCTCCACCATGTGGGTCTGCGCGGCCTTGCCAGTGGGTACCTCTTCAATTCCCAACCCATCCTTAGTGGCCGTCATCCTTTCTAGGCTGTATTTTGTCTCTCGTGAACTTAGGGGATCAATTATTGCTCGGCTCTCAATGCTCTGTGCTCTACTCAAGCACTCAATTCTCAAATGACCAATTGTTGTTCGCTGGCCAGCCCTTTGAATTTGATAGTGCCTTTTGAATTTGAATTCGACCGTTCCCCCCAATTTCGGCCCATTAATGCTTTCTTAGTGACAGATTTTCCCAAATCTTGCCCATAACTCACGTCTTAAATGCTCGTCGCCCGCTCCATTTGGCCTCAAATTAAACATCCCATCATGAATAGTGACACTAACGGTCACTTCCCAGCCAACCCGTGTGGCAGCGCAGCCCTCCATGCGTGGTCACGAACCCTGTGACGTTCCGATTTTGAGTGCATCTTTAATATCGCGCAGCTCCCAGGTATAATATTTTATAGTCCTACGCTCCCTTTCAACTGCCTGGAGCGCTAAGACTGTTCTCCCTACGACTAGTCAGGTGGTCGCACCACCCTTGCGGGGCTCCATCCCGTCCTCTATCATAGTTCATGAAGAATCCCCAGCTTCCATTGTGGTGATCAGCATCGCGCACTCTACTATTTACAATGTGCTACCTTGTTTGGCGATATGCGGTCCCAGCCACGGTAGCAGACTAACCAGTCCATGGCGATAGTCCTCCAACTCGTTAGTATGATCATACGCACTTTGCCTTGCCATCCTCGGTTTTTCGACGAGAAATTCTTTCTTTATTTCGTTTTCCAACTTCTTGACCTCTACGTCCATTAAAGCGCTTTTCTCCCTTAGTCGTACCCAGTCTTTTTCAAGTTCGCGAAGTCTAAAGTTTCCCCGTCGGATTTCTTCCTCAAGTCTTATATGTTCTGTTTCGTGTAGCTGTGTGATTTCTTCGTTCCGGTTTGCATGGACCATCATATCTACGGGTGTTGTTACGTGTGGACTCGGCTTTGCATGCTCCACGGGGACTACATCCTCTGCTTCATACTTCAGCTTTGGAAATGCTTGCGCGGTCAAAGTTTTGCACATGGTCCTATAAGCCCATACAACCGCTGGTATGCGCAGGTCCCAGTCGGTGCGTCTCACATGGTGGACCCTGTTTAGCACTTCGCACACCTTGTCAAAGGCTTCCCCGTGTATGATTTTTGGCGCGCTAGGTTGTATCATACTTTGCCGTTCACACACTTGTCCTGCCTGCTTCTGCTTGTTGTTCATGTTTCCTATTGTGAGAGCGGTGTGCGTTCGTGCGAGCTGTGTACCATACGCCTGTACCCATCTGGAAAGGTGGGGGCGCAGTCTGTTTCATTCATCATGCCCGGCGTCCATCCATATCTAAGGATTCCCAAATCATAAGCGCATCATCTTTCTGCATTCGTGCCAGTCCCTGAAAATCTGCTGGTGCATACCCCACCACCTTGCAGGTGTAGCGCACAATGCCCATTTTAGAGTGTCAAAATGTTGCTGTTCTGGCACTTCTCTTTCAAATTTATCCAAGAATTCATCCACCATTGTTAACCCATCATACATAGGCAGATTTCTTACCTCAGTTGTCATGCAGTGTAGTGATCTTACCATCATGTTGCAATTGAGCGTGGTTACTTCATGTAATCGGTTTTGCCATCATTTTATTTCTTCGTCCGAATCCGAAGTGCAGGAGCTTTCACGCTCCCACGAAATTCTGCCATCTGCTATTGGATTCACCCAATCCTATTCTCGAGTGGTTATCTTGTAGATACAATCTAGCTCGTCGTCGCGCACTGGCTCTGTGTAGCGCGATCCTTCCGCAGGGTCTAAAGGTACCACTACGCATAGTGACTTTTTCTCAAAAATCATTTTGCGCTTCTTCAAGTTTATCACTCCGTTCATATCAGTGGCCCAATCTATTCCCAGTAGTGTGGGATAGGGATTGTTGTCATCGACAATCTCTATCACCTCGAAATCTGCAAGCGTGCTCGCACCTTCGATGTCTACCGTTATTCCCTACAATCTTCCCATCAGTAGGATCTTCTGTTGGTTCACCATTCGCAATTGAATAGGGGACCATTGCAATGTGGGCCTACCCATACGCTCCCATGTCTGCTTTGGCAGTATATTCACGTCTAACCCTAGATCCAGAATTACTTGATCCATTTCATACTCTCCGATTTTCACATTCAATCTCATTTCCCTTCCTGTTTGCAATGCATGCTTTCGAAGTTTTCGAACTACGTGCAGTTCTCCTGACCCAGCGCACCTAGTGATAAGTTCTTGCAAATCCTTTTACAGCCTTGCTGTCATGCAGTAGTTTCATGCATGTCTCCAAAAAGGTAGTGAGCATTGGAGGATCCATCCCCGGTTCTAGTTGATCCTACTACCTAAAGTGGAGGCCTCCATGAAGCTCTTCTTAGCTTCCATGAATGCCTCCTTCGTGCGCTCCAAATCAAATTCAAGTTCCTTTGTAGGAGCCTTGTGAACCCACGCACTTTCTTCAGGCTGCTTACCTTTGTCATCTCCTGTTGTGATACCACTTCAAAGCATGATGTTTACATTTGGGTCCTCTTCGTGCAACTCAGACCTCATCATTTGCAAATTCTGAGTCAGGGGAGGCTGGAGTATCCCTTTATCGCGCAGCCTCGCTATCAGTGTAGGGTAGTCCTCTATCTCATGATCAAACTGAGTACAATATAAACATGATGCTCTCGTCAGATTTGTACAATTGCGGGCATAATTCCCTGGCCCTCCGCAATTGTAACAAATCAGCTGTCCGCGACCCCTTCTTGGTCCCATTCCACCTCGACCTCATCCGCACCCCTAAAATCTAGCACGCGCCATCCCTGCATTTGGATCGAGGGCTCGCATTTCGGTCTACACTCTGTAGGCAGGAGTCTGATCCATCATCAGCTCGTAACTTCTGCAGGTGCACTCATCATGGCCTACTGACCTATAGAAATTGCATAACAATTGTTGGGATGTCTGTGTATACTTCTGTAATAGGTGATAGTTATCTGTAGTGTGTTTTCCTCCTACCTGACAAATCGAGCACCATAATGCAGGTGCCACGTTTGGTCCTACTTGTGTCTTTGACCTTAGTGGCATCGGCCCTCCTACCGCCACGTAGTTCGTGAAGACTAGACAATGATATTGTCATGCCCCTGGCCTTTGCATTTTATGCACCATACTTCCTCGCGCGCTTCTAGGCGAGTTGTCCTGTCCTGTTTCAAACTCTGCATTTCCAGACACAAATTTTGCAATTGCGCGTGGATTTGTTGAACTCCCAGGCCAGGATCTTGTATTGGGGTCTTGTGCAGTCTCATTGCAATCTCCAAAGCCTCGGTCTGGGTGGATAACTTCTGTTGCAACAACACCATCCTCAAATGCGGCGTTAGTGATGCTACAGACCATGTGCGGCACTGTACATCCGTCAAGGTCACGTTGGCTTCGCAAATCATACTCTTCAGTCTCTGATCCAGATCCCATGGGGTCTCGCCTAGAAGCATCGCGATTTCTTTAAACCTAACAATCGATTGTGTCTCCGACTTTGGCCTACTAAATTCCCCGTTCAGCGCGGCCTGGATATCTACGATCCCCACGTTTGGATGGTCATTAGAATGCTTAATGTACCATGTTAGTGCGCGATCCTACAATGCGCTTATCAGTGTTGCTTCTTTATATTGTCATCCATGACTCCTTGTGCTTCCCATACAGCTTTTACTACGAACCAAAATTGGTCTGGGTCTTCGTTCCCTACTCTTCTGAATACGGACAATTTTATCGCGCTCGCCATATTGAACTGTGGTGGTGGTAGAAGTGGTGTGGGCGGAGATGGAGGTGAAGATGGTGAGACTGGTGGTGGTGTAGGTGGAGGTGGTATGTGCGGAATTTGTTGCCTTATCAGACTGATCGTGCTTCTCGGAGAAACTTTCGCGAGCTCTTCTTCACTTTCCTGTCATGGCAAAATCAATGGACTATTTTCTATTTCTACATTACCTTTTTTTCTATAGATCCTCCCACTTCACATAGTCCCAAACATCAATTTATTCGCATATACCCACCTTTCACACAATAGCATTTTAATCCAAGTGTTCAACGATTTAATGTACTTACCTCGCGGTCCCTTGAGGAAGCGTTGTTCCACCTCGTTGTAGTTTACTGTCGTGTCTACTGTGAACTCGATGATAAATCCTCCCATAATTCGGTCGAGCCAATGGTCCACAACGTGCGCGACCTTATCTTCCGATGCTTCTAGTCTGCGCACCAATTCTAGAGTCCACACAATCGGTCGAGCCTACACCTTCCCTGAATGTCTGCCAGCTTCGTGATCCACTCATGCAATTCAGAGGGGAAGGATGCAAAGAAAATTTCATGGATTTCCGTATATAAGTAGTGCTCCAACCATTGTTCCTTTGATATTCATGGATTCTTTTTTTCCTGCGCCATGAACTCGTGAATCTTTTTGTCCAACCACCCTTCAATTTCTTTATTTATTGGATTCCAGTGACACGACATCAGACATCCCTTATGCAAATCCAGGTCCCAGCAACGAAACCATTTTTTGGCTTGTTGGGGCTTGACCCAGATTCGGAGGTGATTTAGCCAAACAAATCTTGGTACTACTGGCCCTTTCGGCAACAGTTCGTGGAGCGCGGACTGAGGTCTCACCCGAAGTAGTATGGGAGGGTGCTAGAACTAGGTTTTTGCACCCTAGGGATATCTAATGTTTTCAAATGGTTCACGGTTCGACCTTGCGCGCACGTCGCTACGCACACTTACGCGTACCACACAACCTGTGATGTTGCCTTCGCGCAGCCCTACTCAAAGGTCGAACAGTGTTACTACCCAAGTCCTTACTAGTAATCCTATCTGAGTTGACTAACTTAGATTATTTGTATGCTTTCAGTTATACTTAACAATATTCACAATTCATATAAGTGCGTGCAGTAAGTAGTATGGGAGGGTGCTAGAACCAGGTTTCTACACCCTAGGGATATCTGATGTTTTCAAGTGATCCGCGGTTCGACCCTACGCGCACGTCGCTACGCGCACTTACCCATACCACACAACCTGTGATGATGCCTTCGTGCAGCCCTACTCAGAGGTTGAACAGTGTTATTACCCAAGTCCTTATTAGTAATCCTATCTGAATTGATTAACTTAGATTATTTGTATGCTTTCAGTTATACTTAACAATATTCACAATTAATACAAGTGCACACAGTAAATAAATAGTATAATTGCAATTCATATCCAACAGATAATAACCCAGGACAGATACACATAATTTAGATAAAACTTCTCTTTATTATTCTCTTCCTTCAGTTACAGACTCTATTCTGCCATGCGCACTCAGCTACAGGGGTCCGTGCACTCAACTACAGAGCCTCTTCCTACTACTACGACCCAAGACACGCTTAGACTCTTCCTCTATGCTTCGTTATCTCATTCTATCCATTCAATTATATTCTTCTCTTTAAAACTTAGAGCCTCACTCTATTTATACAATCCCATGGTTCGTGGACGATGGGTAGGCCAACATTACATTCAAACTTAGGGCGAACATCCCTATGACTCTAACATACATTCCACGCCTACAATTCACGAAGCTTTACAATAATATTACTCAAAACTTTGGCTTTGAGCCCCAAAACATGTTATGGGGCGATTCCATGCCCAACAGTTTGGTCCACGAAGAACAAACGACAAAGACATGTCCAAAATCCAATGTTTTGGATGCCAAGAATATGGACACTACAAATGGAATTGTCCAAAGCTTAAGAAGGACAACAATAACAAAAGGAAGAGGGAAGAATCTTACATAAATCAAGAGATGAAAGAAGAAGGAAAGAATAAAAAGAAGGAATATCCTCTGGATCTCTACTCTGACTAGGTCAAACTCTTTACTTCTAGACTTCTTTCAAAGTTTTGAGTAGGACAGGAGCATGAAGGAATAAAATAAAATTGCATGGATAGAAAAATCCTCTAGAATCTAGCAGCATGATGTACAAAGAGTTCTAGATACTCATGAAGATGTAGCATTTATGATAAGAACAAAAATGCATGAGTAGAAATAGCTTCTATAATATAGGAGCATGATAGATATAGCTCAAGATATTCATATAGAAGGAGCATACCTAATATAGGACCTCATCCATGATAAAATAAGATTGATCATGATTAAGAATCTTAGAAGACCTCCATCAAAAGAAAAGAAACATTTGCAAGGAAAGGGTCTTTAAGATCCTATAATGGAATCTTCAAAAGAAGGTTCATAAACCAAGGCAAGTGTCTCATTGAGAATCCCACTCATGGGATTCAAGAAAAGGATGATATGTAGGCAAGCTAAGATGAAGCAAGAAGAAGCTAAGATGATCATAGGAGAATCAATATGAGGTATGTATGCATTAAAGTTTAGTCATGTTATCATTTGTAAATTATTGAGTCATGGGATAGTTCTATAACATGATCAAGCATTAAATAATATCTTTCACCAATAACATGCTTGAAGGCATGTACCAAAATGCAATGAAGGTCAACAAAATAATATGCTCACATAAGGAGTATAAGATTGCTGACTAAAAAACAAGAAGAAATGCTGACAATTCCAGGAAGCAAGCGACGAAGGAATGCTCTGGAAAGAAGCATTAGATGGTTGACCTATCTATCTGATAAGAATAAAATGAAGAAAGAGATCAAGCATGTGGAAGAAAACCATGATCACCAAGAATCACTATCTGACAAGATACTTTGAAGATATCTCCCGAAAGAAGGAAATATAACTCTGATAAAGGAATAAAGGACCCTTAACACCTATGAAGGCCTTGGAGATATAAAGGGTGCAGATAACTGATTCTACTCTACATAGATGTTGTGATTAAGAATCCATCCAACAAAAGAAAAATAAATGTTGAATCAATATCAAGATGAATTCATAATGGACTACTAGGTGAAAGCATGTAAACAAGCAAGTACAACAAAGCATTCATGAAAAGAATATTCTAAAGCATAGACAAGATGAAAAAGGAGTAGCCAAGATGACAAGAAAACATGGTGTATGGCATGAAATCCACTTTATTCGAAGGAAGCATGACATAACAAACGAGGGAGGAAAGTGATCGATGGATGGTGCCCTACCTAGAAGAAGTCCCAACAAAGACTTCATGACATCAAAGAAAGGAAGAAGATCAAGCAACTGGAGGACACCCAAAGAAGAAGTTGTCGATGAATGAAAGAATCCCTACTTAAGAGGGAGCTCTGACAAGTCCCTGATCAAGAGGGAGTTTTGAATCACTCTTGATTACAAAGGAGTGACAATTGTGTTTTCCATTTCATGGGTCATGCACTAGACCAAGACTAACAAACAATTTTAAGTCTAGATGAAGGTCGTGAATAGAAATGTAGACACAAGATAGACACAATATTCTTGTATTCACTTTGGAAGAAAGAATGGGAGGATTAGGTAATCATCTAGCATCCGATACTCTTTGAGGATGTGTAGTGCATCCAGGACAAGAGTAGGCAAGAGGACCAATATAAGAATAGTCCTAGAAGGTCATACTCAGAGAACACTCGGTTGGGTATTTATCTTGAGAGACAATGATGAAGATGTCTATAAATCATTGGTCTCACCAGTGTTGTAGCTCATGGTCTCATAATGGAGTTGTTAGTCAAGGCCTTGCACTATGAGAATTCTCATGGATATGATGTTATAACAGATGGATTGCAAATCCAGTTTCTCTTATGTGATTTTTTCAAGATTGATAACTGTCAAACACTTGTAATGTTCTATGAATACCTCCCTAGTTAAGAGGGAGTGTTGAATGAAAGGTAACTAGGTTCGGTCTTCATAAATGTACTTTTGATATTTGTACTTATTTAATAAAAGAAATATTTTTTTTTATAATATATGTCAATGAGTTTCTTGTTCATTGAAGTAGGTCTAGCACATGTCAAAGTGCTATAGGTGAGTCAAATAGTCAAAATAAAAGGTTGAATACCTTAAGGGAATGTTACACCTTGTATGAATATGTATTAGGGTCATAAGAAGTCCTCAAAGGAAGAAATCTGAAGCATAAAAGTCAAGTCGACCTAAAATCATTTAGTCGCCTAAAAAAGGAGCATACTCCTATATATAAGAGTCATTTCACCTCTCTAAGAGAACGTAATTCATCTATGAAATTAGTGCAGAAAACAAGGAAGGAAAAGGGTGATCAAGTGGCAAGAAAAGGAGCCTCTAGTGTAGCGAGGAAGGGGAAGACAAGACCGAAGGTTAGAAGGTTGTTCCTAGGATCAAACATAAGCACGCGTGCAAAGGAAGGAGGTCTGTCTTCGGCCTTAACAACAGAAATACTTCAGTTCAAGTCTTATCACTGTTTGGGCTAGAAATTAAGGTCTACAATACCTCCCTCTAAAAGCGAAGGAGAGACCCTCACAAATGAAGGAAGAAGGAATAATGTTGAGAAAGAAAAGCACTATTTATAGGGCTAGAAACAATCACATGTGTGGAAAAGAAGAGTACAAATCTGCAGCTAGTAAAACAGTCCATGACACATCATTGTTTGGGTGAGAAATCAAGCCTACAAGGACTCCCAAGCCTAGTGAAGGAGTCTATCTCTCTAGCGAAGGTGGAAGGACCCTAATTCACTAAGGGTAACTTCCATGCATAAGAAAACTAGGGCTGCATAACAATAGTACAGTCATAGAATTAAAGGAGGATAAATTTCCAGAAGGAGGAATCCTATGTGCTGGGGAACAAAGTGCAAGACTTTACTTGTGCTTGGAGGATCTTCTTGCCAGGGGTCTAGGATTTGACATTGATCAATAGAATCTTCAATATGAGAAATTCACTAAAGGGTTTTTCCACTCAAGAGAAGAGAGGTTTTGGCCCTGGCAGAAATCCAACATCTTGTGTTCTATTTTTATGTTTTGGTAGCAGTTTGATGAAGTATACACATACGCACTAATAAGAAGAATAAGAAGGATAAGAAAATAAGGAAAATTAAAAATACTCCACAAATTGTTATCAAGTAACGAATAATCACACTACACTACTTTGCCCTATATTCTTCAGCATATGCCACCTCACCCCAAAATAAAATCTGGGGATTTCCCTCCCAGTGGGACCCTACTGAAACCACTAGGGAAGAACCTATAGGGTCACGTGGAACCTCGCTCTTCCATACTACCATTTCAATCTAATGGGGAGCATTTAGAACTAATTGCACGGGGCTTGGCCTCCTTCATGGACCCCTCCTCCTGTGTGTCACATCACCTGCTCTCACGATCATACAGTTAGCTCCACCATTGCCACACCACCCCGACCATTCCCTTTTTGTAATGCATTCAACACTATCAGAATGAACTAGCTCTTAAAACCTCCAAGGTGATGCAGATATTCAACAATATTCCTCTACTCTAATCTTGTATACACACCAGCCCACCTTGCCATATTCTCCCAGAAATAAAATCCCAGGAGTTTTATACCCGGCACCACAGGGAACCATTGGGCTAAGAACGGCAGGGTCACATCACCCATATTTATTGTTTGGGGTGACATGTCCTAATTCAATTCACCATGTCACTTTAACGTCGACCTCCTCTCAGTGTAACCCTATCTCTCTTGGCCATGATGTTTGTCAGGCTAGCCAGGTCCCACCAAACCCTCCATTCCTTGAAAAACATATAATCTCATTATAATATAATATATATATATATATACAGGATTCTTCATTGGGTTACACTGAATGCTAGAAAAATGGCCCCACTGTACCACATTGTCCCCATGATTAAATCTCGGCGGGCTCATATAGGCTTCCCTTCAAAATCTTTGAGGTAATTCTTCTACGGTTCATCCAACAGTGGTAGCTCCTCAAGGCATCAAAAGGCCTGATCCCCTCCTCTTCCACCCTTCTTCATGGCGCTTGATCACATGACTTATAAGGCTCAAAACCCCTTACTCCTTCGAGCCCTTGACTTCCAACCCCCACGAAATATATGCGTATATGGTTTTGGATTTTACCCCACCCTCAGCGCTCGGTTACAGTGCTTTGTAACTATCGGGCCTATTGAGACTCAAGGAATAGACCCTTTGATTCCTTAAGGGCTCACTAACATGACTATATAATATATATATATATATATATATATATAAATAATATAATATATATATATATATATGATAGATAGATAATAGATAGATATATATATATATATATATATATATTATATAAATATATATATATATATATAATATATATATATCCTTTCCCTGGGTCCTCCAAAGCCACAACATATGTGAATGTGTGTGGGGCTCTGTCGAGCTATCCCTTTTAAGCTTTATATAGACTAGGTAAAGCCTTCAATCATTGTGTAAAATGTTTACACCTGAGCATCTACACACACACACACACACACACACACACACATAAGCATAATGTTATCCCTTCTAATATTTTACACTACCTTAGCCCACCTCTGCCTATGGCCTACAAAAACATACTTACAAGTTTACATAAAATAAAAAGGATAGAGTTATCCTTCTTGATCTTGGAATTTATAAACTAAGGTCAATGGCCAAATTAGTTATTAATGCAAACATTCAAGCGTTTTCACAAAGATATACCTATATTTTCATTCTCATACCATTTAGGTCAAGTATCTACTCAGAAAGGTCACAGGAACAAGCCCATTTCTGAGAAATTTATCAAAGAGCCAACATCTCACTTTCACATAAGAATAATGGCATCCCTTGTTGTTAATATAAACAATTTATCAACACTATATCTAGTATGAGAAATTCAGTAGCAAGTTGCGTGAGCAAACATTAATTCATCAAACATACAGGAATTCCATTCCTCATCAATTGTATAGGGATTAGCTTTACCCATTCACATAGATATCAACATTCCTCAACATGAACACATGAATTGAATCAACATATTGGACATATACATAAATTTCACATGCAACATAATAAAATTTCAGGGATTTAGCAAACAACTGCATGCACCAACATTCTACAACCATGCAATATTTCTCAAATCCATACAATTAAATTCCACAAGTACATGCTTCAATTTCACAGTTCTCAACTAAATACATGCAAATACAATAAATCCAATGACCAAACTGAAGGTGGGACTTCGATTTTCCACCCAACCTTAGACTCACTACAACCATAATTACTTGTAGTAGTCACCCCCAAGCCATATCCATGATCTAAGGGAATTTATTCAATAGTTTTTAGAAGGAGGCCATACTCAACTCAAAGAGGATAGGGATTACTTATAAAATTAGGTGGTTTATCAACTCTTTAACAAGCACCTTGAGTGGTTTCTCAACCAATTCTTGCAAGCACTCATTCCCATTTTCCTCAGAATTTTCTTGAGCTCCTCTAGGCCACAATTTAGCTTCCCAGGGAATTTCATTCCCTCCACTTTATAGGTCTTTCCAAAACTTCTCATGTGCTTCCCTAAGAGGAAAATCTAACCCCAACATTGTTGTGCAAATTCCTTTTTATAATTTCTCAAGGGTGCCTCTTCATGTTCCTCTTGGACTCTTCCTCTTCTTTTTCTTATTATTTGCACCATAAAATTAATTAATGGTGCTAGCTAACCCGGCCTGGATTTATCTTTCCTCTTCCCTCTTAGATCATGGATATTTTCTACCACTCTTCAGGCCATTGCCTAAAAATATACTCGTTTATATATGTCTATATGGTTTGGGCATTTCTTCGCCCTCAACACTCGGTTATAATGCTTTCTAAATCTTGGCCTATTCAGACTCAAGGGATGGACCCTTTGATTCCTTAAGGGTTCAACCGGCATGTAAACACACACACACACACACACACACACCCATGAGAG